>JAHTLZ010000015.1:41658136-41686391 GCA_023846285.1 Phrynocephalus versicolor | reverse complement strand
ATAATAATAATAATAATAATAATAATAATAATAATAATAATAATAATAATAATAATAATAATAATAATAATAATAATAATAATAATAATACCTTTATTGTCAATGTACAACTTGTGCACAATGAAATTGGCTGAGTCTCCCTTGCCCACCCCCACCCCCCCTCCCACCCCCATCCCACTAGCAACCACTCAGTCTTATTGCACTGTGTGTACTTGACACAGAATGTGCCAGCCCACAGGTCAGTTCTTCTATACTTGTCCTGGGATTATTTCCCATTCAGCAGTCTGACACCCCATGGATAAAAACTGTTCTTCAGTCTGTTGGTGCGGCAGGCTATACCAAGATATCTTCTGCCTGATGGTAACAAGGTAAAGAGGTAAAGAACCCTTCATATGGATTCAAGTCTCATATTTTTGAAGATACGGTCAGTTGTGAGGAAGGGTGATTCCAGGCACATGTGAATGTTCCCTTTGTAAGAAAAAAGCACCCCTTTCCAGGAGACTCTAATGCTAAAACTGCAGTTAATAGACAGAAGTGCACCCAAAAGAATCTCCCTAGTTTTTTCAGCTGATAAATTCGATAAGTTCGATCAGTTCAGATGTCATACCCATTTCCTAGTCCTTAACTAAAGTTTGCTGAAAGATTGTATTAAACCCTATGCTTTTTCTGTGCCAGTACTGTTTTTAGACTAATTTCTTCAACATTTTTTAAAAAAACATATCCTGTACTTGTTTTTTAGTTATTATATGCATAGTCAATGCAAAACAAAGCATGCCGCGTATAAGTTCCCCCATACCACTCTCTGGACAGTTTACAAGTTAATTATGCAGGCTACACATTGCCCTCAATGCACACACACACACCGCAAGCTGCGTACTCATTTTACCAATCTCGGGAGGATGGAAGCTGAGTGAACCTTGAGCCGGCTATCTAGGATTGAACCCTGGGTTGTGAGCAGAGTTTGACTGTAGTACAGCAGTTTAACTACTGGGCCATGGGGTTCTAGTACTGGGAAGACCGAATTTATGTTACTTGATAGAATTGGAATTAGTATTTTATTGTTGGTGCCATGTATTTGTCTCTCTTCCTTCACAAGTGCAGCACTGGACTGTTATTCCTGTAGCAGAGGACATCCTCAAGAGATGGGTTATCCCTCTTACTTGCTTCCACAGGGAGGAGTTGAGCAGCCGGTCCAGTGGCACTAGGGCTCCCTTAAGAGAGAGGGACTGAACCTGGCTGAACCAGTTTTAGGTTCTGTCTCCACTTCACACTGGATTACCTCCTCTTCATCTCACCTATACTACTGTCCTCACCATATTTCTCTGCTGCACACTGTACCTTCTGGATTCCCTCTACTGGACTCTGGCTATGTCAGAGGTGGGAAAGATGCTGGCTAGCCCATGCCTCCCAGTGGATTCCCCAGTGGGTAGAGAGAGTGGTTGTTCCCAGGCAGCCAAACTTCAGCTCTTTCAGATGCAGACTGGGCAACAAGAGCCTCAGCATGAACAGTCCTTAGCCTGATTCGAGGTCCCACAAATGTGTGTGTGTGTGTGTGTGTGGGTGGGTGGGTTGCAATACTTTATAGGTACACTGAAGACCCATTGCATTGATCAGTGGGTACTATATATTTTTGGAAGGGGTAATCAAATAGAAATTGCCAACACCCCCCCCCCCAGATTTTTCATACAGTCTCCAAGGTCAAGGAGTATGGAAGAACTCCAAATTCTCCTGGTGAAGAAAAAGTTTATAGAATTAGTGTCATCTGATCAAACATTCTTTGGCTGTTACTCCATATTATTCACAGTGGCCAAGGGGACTGGGGCATATGTGTCAAGGTGACCCTGTACCTAAAATTGATAAACCAGAAACATCAAGAAATGCAGATTCAGAGTTGATACTCTTCACTTCATCCTGGAAACTCTTCAGCAGGGAGATTTCCTGGCTTCCTTGGACCTTACTGAAGCATACCTGCACATACCTATTCATCCAGATCTCTTGCATTACCTGTGATTTGCCTATTAAAACAAGCATTATCTGGACAGGGCCCTACCATATGAACTTTCCTCTTCTCCACAGCTTTTCATGAAGGTTCTAGCACAGGGGTGCCCAAACTTTTTGTAAAGAGGGCCAGATTTGGTGTCTGAGAATGTGTCAGGGGCCGGTTGCTCCCCGACCCTGCCATCCCACTGCAAGCCCCACCCACTGACCCATAAGCGAATAAGGGGGAGGGAGGGGCTGGCCAGCCAGCCACGGGCCACTCAGAATGGTCTGACGGGCCGGATTTGGTCCCCCCCCCCCGGCCGGACTTTGGGCAGGCCTGTTCTAGCACAAGACTGGGGAAACTTCAGCCCCCAAGATATTTTGGACAACAACTTCCAGACTTCTGAGCTAGTATTGAAAATGATAAAGGACAGTGGAAGTTGTGGTCCAAAGTATCTGGGGGGCCAAAGGTTACCCAGTCCTCACCCAGCAGCTCTAGTAGCACACCCGAGGACCCCAAAATAGTTCCTAGTTGGAACAACGTTCTAACTCAGTCATAGTCAGAAAGCCAGGGTGAGAAAGATGGGCAGACCCCCTTGCACATGTTGCAGATACTTGGTTTTATGGTCAGTCTTGGGAAGAACCACATATTATTTATTTATTTATTTAAGAGTATTTTTACCCCGCCTTTCTCCTTGGAAAAGGACCCAAGGCGGCTTACAGTAATGAGGGATAATATACAGTCTAGTACAATAAAGACATGTTCAAGTATTTGAGAAGAAGGAATTGAGGAACATCTTACAGCATTAATAAACAACATTACATTAATGTAATTACATTAAGGCAACACGGTTATAAGTAGTCATAAACACAAAGTCTGTGTGAACCTATAGATTCATATAAAATACACATGGTAGTCCATCATTCAGGGAAAGCTTACCTGAAGAGAAAAGTCTTTGTCTGTATCCCGAAGGACAACAGAGATGAGGCAGTCCTGGCCTTTAGTGGGAGGGAGTTCCAGATTCTGGGTGGAGCAGTTGAGAAGGCCCTTTCATGGGTTCCCATGAGACGTACCTGTGAGGGTGGCAGGATGGAGAAAAGGGCCTCTCCAGATGACCTTAACACCCGTGTTGGTTCATACTGTGAAATTTGATGTTTGAGATAGCTAGGACCCAGGTTGTATAGTGCTTTGTAGGCCAAGGTCAGCATCTTGAATTGTGCTCGATAGCTGATTGGCAGCCAGTGGAGCTGTTTGACTAGCTCCCATCTGTAAGGACAAAGGCCCCTGTCAGTGGGCTGTCTCATCTCTGCATCTCAGTCCCTCCTTTATCCCAAAGTTCAGCTCCACTTTTCACAGGGCACAGAAATTGATACTCCTTTCCATTTGTTCTTATCTCTTTAGGCCTCTCAAAAAGATTTGACAGAATTCCACCACAGGATAATGGATTTTCTGTATCATCTCTCTCTAGGTGGCTGATAACTGTCAATGTGTGCTATCCAAGTTTTGATTCAAGGCTTCCTCACCTAGAGCAACCCTGTTTGCTCTTCTGGGAGTATGCCTGCATCAGTCGCATGTAGCGCCAGGACCTCTCTGGAGGAAATTTGCAGGGTGATCACATGGACAGTGCTGTGTCCCTTTGTCCATGTACAGTTTTGCCTCACCTGAGATAGCATTTGGAGGAAGAATCCTTCGGCAAAGAAAGTGGTGGACTTCTCCTGAACCTAGCTTGGGTGGATGTGAACCTGAAGGGCTAAGTGAATCTCCTTGGTTCCACCCTAAGACATTAGGCCTTAGCAAATCCTGTATCTTTAGGATGTTCTCCACTATAGGAAGAGGGAGTGTTGGTACTCACTATGAAATGTTCATTTTATGTAATGGAAATAGAATATCCTCCCCTTCCTTTGAGTTATGACCACATCCTTGGTAGGACACGTATCAGGTCTCTACTGTTCTGTATCGTATTCCCTTTCCTTTTTGGTGACTGGAGACAAAGACTGGTTCAGCCAAGGTTGATTTCCTCTCCCTTAAGAGAATGTGATAGGCTGATCAGTTCTGCCTCTGGAAACAAGTAAGAGGGACCACCTGTCTCTTGAGGATATCCACTTCCTGCTACATGAATGATTGTTTTGCTTTGAATGCAATGCTCCTTTCTGTGTATTCTTTTCCAGAAAAAAACACAGGGAGAATTTTCATTTTGATGGAAGCAAGACTGGGATCCCTCTACAAATCTGACAATGAATATACAATACTTGACAGGCAAGTAAATAACAAAACATATGCTAAATTCAGTAATTTATAGTCAAACAGATCTGTGAAAGTTAAGTGAAGTGAAGAATTTTGGCGTGGGAAAGTCTGATGACTTTAACAGATAAACCATTGAATTTTATGTTTCAGCTGTGGTAAGGGATGGCTTGTTTTTTTTTCTAGCCACAGTTGAAACTGTTGAAAGTGCTTTTGAAACCTCTGGAGGAAATTGGGGATCTATGATTGTGAATCTGTCTTGGATAATAACATTCTGGATCTCCTTGCCATCTTATTGGCATCATTATTTCTAATGGAAAACTCAGATGTGTCGTTCATAAAAATGTTGAACAATGCTCCCATTGGACCTTAAGAATTAGGACTGCAGTAATTTGCATTAGCCAGCCAGTCTGTCAGACAGAATTGGGGTAATCTATCCAATGACATAAGATTATAGGACTTTTTAAAAATCACAAGCTTTCAAAAATCTATTTCCAGTGGTATTGTCATTCTAGCCATTTAACTTTCTTGCTGCAGTTTTCTGAAGTATCCACAAAATAAATTTGATTGATAATCTAGTATTTTATTTCTTTACTGAAATAAAGCAAGCAGTAAAGCAAGGAAGCAAATAACCCACCAGAGCCCTAGTAAAAAGCATGTTGTCTCTATATTTTACACCAGTTATGTATGTCCCCCCTTTTATTTGTTCTGCAGAACCAGTGTCAAATGTAATCTTCTGTAGTTATATGCTACAAATACTTACCCCTTTTGTTGTAATTGAAATATTGGTAAATGTACATCATACAAATATTAGTTATCATGATCTTTCATTACAATATGTAGGTTTAGTGTGTTCCTGGTCTTTGAAGGGGTTTTATACCTTTTAATTTACTTTTGATGATAGTTTTCTGTTGCTTCATTGTGTAGGCATTGTTTTTGCAATTTTAATGTATATGTAAATTAAAGTCTTATTGTGATTTTTCTATATTGTCTGCTGATCTGGGTCATCATCTGTCAGAAAAAATGGTTTCTAATTATTGGAGGTACTAAAATTTGTTTACTGCTATTAAGTTAAGAAAATGCATTTCAGGTTTCCCGGTGTTAAACTTAAAGGGAAGAAATATAGACCCCTTTTTGAGTATTTTATGAAGGTAAGTAGCATGTGATATTCAGACTTCTGTGTGACTATTTTGGTTGTATTTCAGTTCTGTTGTTTTGATGTTTTGTGATTTACTAATAGTGCTTGTAGAAAGTTCAGAAATACAAATATACAGTAAAATCTTGGTTTACAAGTACCTTGGTATTTGAGTGTCTATACAGTGGTACCTCTACTTAAAAGTTTAATTCATTCTGAATGCATGCTCGTAAGTTGAATAACTCATAAAAAGAGCAGCCATATCTAGTAAATAAATAAATAAATAAATAGAAACAATAGAAAATATTGAAAGTAGAGAAGACCGCATCTAACATTTGTAAGGCAGAAGCTAAAACGTCAGTGGTTTTCCGCTCTTAAGTCAAACTGCTTGTAAGTAGAGCTGCTCACAGGTAGAGGTTCCACTGTGTTTTAATTTAATTTAATTTAATTTTCTTTATTATTAATTTGTTTTCAATAACCTTTCCTAGTTGTCAAACCATTTCTAGTCATGGGGCAGCTAGTCAAGTGTGTATAGGCCTACAAATTGCATTAAAAACATAGAGTAAAATGCAGTTGTTAATCCCAAGCCCAGCAAATTCCAAGTACCTAAACTATGTAAACTATGATGTGAATGTGGACTTCTAGCCAACTTACTTTGTGAGTTTCGGCATTTTGTGTGTACAGCATGTAGTCTATGGAGCTCCAGAATGAATAATCTGAGTTCCCATGATTTCTTATGGGGATTTTTTTTTGGCTTACAAGCATGTTTCCGGAATGCATTAGGCTCATAGGTACTGTATTACTTTATTTATAAATTGGAAGTAAGGGGCTTGCAAAGGATATGTAAACACACCTGTTTAGACAAAGAAGGGAGTATGCAGATGCACTTGGTGAACGGGTCTTTTTGTGGCCCACTTCCAGATTGTCCATCACAATTAAGAAAAAACTCTTTGTCATGCTTCTCCCTGCCCATAAATCTTGTGAGTTTACTGTGCGGTGCAGCAGAACAAGTGATGATATACCAGGATTCCAGTGGATTCTTTTATTTCTGGGAATTGGCTTGAGGAGGTAGCATGTAGTTTTAGATGCTCTTCCCTGAGAGCGGAACAATCTAATTGTTTAACTCTTGTTTTCAGAAAAAAAACGTTCTGAAGGCAATGTAAGGCTGCAGTCATAAAAAGGGAGGATATCCTGATGTAGGGATGTAGGGGCGAGTGCAATTGGATAGGATTGCAGTGCAAAGTGCATTAATGGGTGCTTTGTGTTTTTTGCTTCCCTTCATAGAAAATATAGTGCACAGTGGCTTTTGCTGTAACAGATACAACTGTTTTTCTTTAGAAGAAAAGTATTTTTGTCACATCGAGTCTCAGTTTTTCTTTTTCAGTTTCCTCCATTCCTTTGCATGCAGAGCCAGGAGGGTTGAACGTTCAGGCTGGCTACTAAAAGACAGGGCTTTTCGTGGGTGGATGGTGTGTCTTTAATGGTCTTTTAAACAATTTGACTCAATTGGGTTTTGAGATTGTAATTTGTTTTAGTATTTTATGATTTAATGTGTTCATAGTTTCATCTGCCCTTTAATCAGGTTGGGAGCTGCTTTGAGACCCAGTTCCGGTAGAAAGACAAGCTATAAATCAAATAAGTAATTGATTTTTAACACCAGCTGGGCTTGCACAGAGCTACATTCCATTGTAGTTACAAAATGGCAGCTTCTGATCCAAATACAGTGGAGCCTTGTATAACAAACAGCTTGTATAACATAAAATTTGTACAACATAAAAAATTCTGGAGATAGGGGAAATTTGCTTAACATAATCATCTATGGGGAAAATCCGTACAACATAAAAATGGGATCATTCCATTTTCAATGCATTCCTATGGGAATTTGTATAAAGAAAAATTTGCTTAACATAATTTCATTTGGAACGAATTAATTCCTTTATACAAGGTACCACTGTAGTTGCACAGCTCTGGAATATGTAAGGCTGGATTGTCAAACTTCTCTGCCTCAGAGGGAAGCTGTTTTTGGTACCTGCTATCTCCTGCTTAGTTACCATTTTCTGGTTCATATTTATAGTTGCAGTTCTGATGAAGATATTTATTTAGATGTGTAAAGATTTTCGTTCTAGCTTTTCATCTTCTCCATGTGATTGCTTGGATTTATTTATTTATTAAATTTATATACCGTTCCATCTAGCTACACAACTACTCTGTGCGGTTTACAAAATGGAGCAAATATATAAGATAACCAACATACAATACCATAAATAAACAATCTGGTATAATAAACATAATAGTTTAACAAAACAATCAACATTGAACCATCAAACAAAGAGCAAGATGAGTTAAAGAAGGAGCAAAACTAAAATAAATGACAGCAAAACATTAACAATTAACAAAATAAGTTAATATATATTGTTTCTTCCAGTGCAAAGAAAATGGTGCTTTTTCCGTTGTGACTGACAACTATGTGAAAGAAGAGGAAGGTACAGGGGTTGTGCATCAGGCTCCATATTTTGGTGCTGTAAGTTTCAAGCTGCTTATGTGCATATTTGTAGAACATGGGGTTTGTTTGTTTTTGGAGCTCTTGCTTTGACTGTTTTAATTGAGATTCAAAATTCTTTCTAGTTTAGCAATTTTTCAGGAATATATTGCATGTCCACCATTATGTCAAAAATGTGTTTTTGTATCTCTCCATCCATTTCCTTTCTGTTGTAACCCATACAGTACAGCAGGGTTGTCCAACTTTGAACAGGCCGAGGTCTACTTTTTCCGGCCCAAAGTGCTTGAGAACTACTACACTAAAACCTCTACTTACGAATTTTATCCATTCTGAGCACATGCTCATAAGTTTAAAAAAATTGTGAGTAGTGGGTTCCCATAGGAATGCATTGAAAATCAATTAATCAGTTCTGGAGGGAACAGATTTCAATGCGCCATGGCCCTTGAACTGCCCCACTTGGCTGACACAGTGGGCTGGCAGACCCAGAACTTTGCTGGAGCAGTGGTGGTCCTTGGGATGGGGGAGGGAGGGGTGGAGAACTTATCCCCTCACTTTTTAAATTGATTGCTGGTGGGCTACTTTTGAACCCTTTGCGGGCTACCAGTAGCCCGGTCTACCTGTTGTACAGGCCTGCAGTACAGAAATAGCATCACAGTTTATATTGTGACCTTTTTTTGATCAACACATCTTTACCCAAAGGAAGGCAACCTATCTATCTAACCATGTGTCAACTCGCATTCAAAACACAAATAATGTTGAGTTACTAAAAGGCAATGTGAACAAAAAAAAAAGGAATATGATAGTTTGAGGCACATTTCTAGACTGCTATAGCTGCAGTTTGCTGTTTTCATCTGAAATGCTACAGGTGGCATTATTGTGCTTCAGAAAAATGAAAATGTTACTTTGTGTGTATACCTGTGTGTGTGAGAGATGGTGATTGATTAATAGCCAGGAATGGTTCGTGCCTCATTCACATTTCTTGCTTAATCCCTCAGTAGTTGATTCCCAATGACATACAGACTTGATTGGGAAGCATTTGTATCTTCTTGTGCAGAGAAATGAACCTTTTTGTGCGATATTAGACACACACAGGTGAGTGATCCACTCGCACAGTTTCAACCATGAAGAGATGGAACATATGTGAAGCAACCCTCAGTGTGACAAGATGTCTCATAGTTCAGAATGAATTCTTGTTTCACTTAAGTTGAAGAAGCAAAGCATTTAAGAGTGTGACAGAACAATTTAGAGGGAACAAAGCTTCAAATGCAAAGGAGGGTTTAATTTGAATTTTGAACTATAGAATGCGGCACGGGAAATCAAAAGATAAGCATTCAGGTGACTTCATATTGTTTCCCCTCTTTGCTTTATAGGATGACTACAGAGTCTGCATGGATTTTAATATTATTCAAAAGGATTCTGTGCCAGTTTGTCCTGTTGATGCCTCTGGGTGTTTCACCGCAGAAGTGACAGATTTTGCTGGGCAATATGTGAAGGTGGGTTCCCTTTAGGATGCTAGAGAAAGTATGCTTGAAACTGTACTGAAAAAATAAAGAACTGTGTGTACACAAGTGCTCTGAGGGTACTTGCAGCTTTGGAAAATTTACAGTTTCTATTTTCACTCTTCGTTTTGCTCTCTTTTCCCACTTCAGAAGCATGACCATCTGGAGGGTTTTTTGGTTTATATTTTTATTGCTGCATTAGTTGGAATTCATAAGAAAATTTATTTATTTATTTATTTATTTATTTATTCAACTTATATCCCGCCCATCTTCCAGGAAGGAACTCTGGGCGGCTTACAATAAAACAGATAAAAAAGAGATATCTCTAGTTACAATAAAAAGATAAGGATAAGAGGGCATAACCCGAAACGGGGATGGCGCAGGCGGGGGGGGGGGGGAGGAAACTAAATAGAAAGGTTGCCAAACGCCTCCCTAAAAAGGTGAGTTTTTAGGGCCTTTTTGAAGACGGGCAGGGACTCTGCTAGGCACAGCTCACTGGGGAGATGGTTCCACAGCGTGGGGCCCACCACAGAGAAGGCGCGGTCACGCATACGCGATTTCCGCGCCTCTCTGGGTGTGGCCACCCTCAGTGAGCGTGCCTGCGCCAATCTCATGGGTCTGGTCCCAGTTGATCTCTGAGAGATACGCTCCGCCAGGTACTCTGGTCCCAAGCCGTGGAGGGCTTTGAAAATCAAAACCAGGACCTTGAACCTTATCCGGAGGGCAATGGGGAGCCAATGCAAGCGGGCCAGAACTGGAGTGATGTGATCGAATCTACAAGCGCCCACCACCAGCCTGGCCGCCGCATTCTGTACCCGTTGGAGTCTCCGGACAAGGGTCAAGGGCAACCCCACGTAGAGGGCATTGCAGTAATCAATCCTCGAGATCACCAGGGCCTGCACAACTGTCCTCAGGGAGGACTCATCGAGGTACTGGCGGATCTGGGCGATCCTGCGGAGGTGGATAAAAGTGGCCCTGGAAGCAGCCATCACCTGGGCTTCCAGGGAGAGGGCTGAGTCCAGGACCACGCCCAGATTCCTGTCCCTGTTCGTAGGCTGGAGGGAAACACCCCCAGTCTAGGGAGGGGGGCATTGTACCCAGATGAGGACGCCCCAAAGAACAGAACCTCCATCTTCTCCGGATTAAGCTTGAGCCGGTTACTCCTGGTCCATTCCAGAACCGTCTCCAGGCACAGGTCGAGGGAGCGTCCTGCCTCCACTGCAGAAGACGAAAAGGAGAGATAGAGCTGCGTGTCATCAGCGTACTGGTGACAGCAGACTCAAAAATCTCCTGATGACCTCCGCCAGCGGCCTCATGTAAACGTTGAACAGCACGGGTGAGATTGCCGACCGCTGGGGCACCCCACAAGGGAGAGTCCAAGGAGCCCACAAGTCATCACCCATTAACATCTAACTTACAATTGCATTATTTACACAAGGATTTCAGGAGTTGTATGCCTATGACAATTAGCTTGTAGGCCACATGTACTTACAGGATGGCATGGGCATGGGGCTTGTTTTCTTATTTGAGTTGCCTTTATTATGGAAAACATTCAAGCTCCCATATTGCTTGTTTGCCATTTTAATCATAGATTGGTAAACAGTTCATAGCACTGGCTTGAACAATTTTAATTCATAAATTCCCTTTAGTTAATCAATTGTGTTTTAAAATGGTGATCTTTTTTATTGCATCTCTTTTCAATGGTTCAAATAAATGGCATGTTGAAAAAGGGAGTGTGGTGTGATAAGTGAACGGAATTCTGTTTACAGTTATAGCAATTGGGGGTGGTAGTTTTTCAGAGTGTGTGAAGGGCATGTGACAGAGATTGTAAAATAGGTTAACTCTATGAATCGAAGTCTCTGGATCCAACAAGACTTGATTTCCATTAGCATAGTCAGCCCCTTGAGTTCTTCTTCGAGACGTCTGTGGCTTCACACAGTGGGTTCTGCTGTGCCTGCGCAGTAGCCACCGGCATGTCTTCAAGCTCTTAGTGCATAGGACCTCCCCCTCCTCTGTGCGCATGCTCCTCCTTTCCCGCGCAGTCAATTTCAGTTCCATTTTTTCCGCCGCTCAGTCCAGTCACCTCTCTTCGAGCTCCTGCGGAAAGATTTATAATTCGAGTCTTAGACTCCGAGATTCCTCTTTTTCTTTCAAAGTTTTATTTTCGCCCTTCGGGGTAACCTTTCCCCCCTCTCGTTTGGACCTCCTCCTCCTCGATTCGAAGGTCGGTGAGTCACCTCCCGCCCACTTCGTGCCCTTTTCCAACCGCCCTGGGTGCCATTTTATGGCATCTGCAGCCCTCTTTAAGAGGTGTTCCGCCTGCCTGAATAAGGTCCCCCTGGCAGACAGCCACGATTTATGCCTTTACTGTTTGGGGGAGGCGCACCAACCCAACCAGTGCCAGCACTGCAAGCGCCTTACAAAAACTGCCCTTAAACACCAGCTGGGAAGACTTCGGATGCACCTTTGGGAAAAATCATTGGCCCCTATGGAGACTCAGCCAGAGCAATCCACCTCCTCTGGCTCCTCCCGCCTGCTCAAACAGAAGCCTCAGCAACGGCATCACCCTTCCTCCCCAGCCACGCCTGCTCCCCCAAAGGACAGAAAAAAGCCTAAAAAATCGGCTTCAGTCCCTCCACAGCAACACAATAAGGAGGCGAGAACTCAAGCCTCGCCCACAAACTCTTCCCGGTCTGCCCCCCTGGCCACAACCGCTTCTTCGGGGGAAAGGGAGGACGAACATCTCCCTCTCAGCCAACAGCCGGCCACCTCACCACGGTCCTCACACTCTTCAAATTGGGGAGATGACTCCCATGGCTTTTCAGCTGCGGCCAAATTTCCCGATACCCCCGTTCTATCTCAGTGCTCAAGAGCAGACTCTGCCGCACCCCTGATGCCGGACCGCACGACTCACCGACCTCCAGCCTACTCGGCTTCGAACACTGATGCCGCGGCCGCTCCTGCCCCTACTGACCTCCAGCAACCCCCGCCTAAAGGCGAGGGTAGAGACAAGAGAGTTCGCCTGCAGCCCTATACGCCAGACCGATCTCTGACTCCAGAGCACCATCTTCATACTGACGCCGCATTACAGAACGAGACACTCCGCTCTCGTCACGACCGCCGTTCCCCGACTTCGGTGTCACCACCTCGTGGTCGCCAACGGCTGGACGACCATGCCACCCACCGGGACGTTGAACACTCTGCGGTGACCCACCCAACACGTCGTCGAGTGCTCCCCACGACGCCCAGTCCACCATGACATCAAGCACTCCCCTAGGCGTCAACCCCATCACGACGCCCAGCGCTCCCTGTGACGCCAAGACCACCATCGAGCGTCCCCCACGACGTCAGATCCAACACGATGTCGAGCACTCTCCACGACGTCAGATCCAACACGACGTCGAGCGCTCTCCACGTCGTCAAGCCCACCACGACGTCGACAACTCCTCCTGACGTTAGAACGCTCCTAACGTCGAACGCTCTCCACGACGCCAAATTCAGCGTGACGCCACACGTTCTCCACAGCGTCAAACCCATCGTGACGCCGATGAACGCGAAACCGACCATTCTCCTAGGCGTCGCTGCTGCCATTTTGAGTCTCCCCCACGACGCACTGTGCACCGCACCACCCCGACGTCACCGTGCAATAACCATGCTGACGTCAATACTCATGGGGAGACCTCTAATATCTCTCACCCGCCTCCTCCACGGCGCACTCATTCTCAAATGAATACTTCACCTCGACGACGTGCGGACGCCAATACATATGCTCGTCGCCCAACAGATGACTCTACCTTTGAACCCCTTCCACCTCCTCGGAAAGGGTTTAAATATGTTCAGGTCCCCATTTCACCAACTGAGGACCATGGCTGTGACCACCGTCGACCTCCTTCACCTCATTCTCCAGCTAAACGACCACGCAATGACCGGTCGGATGAACGATCAAAGACGGCCGAATGTTCCATCCCACAACCAGAGTCTCCGATGTCTATGGATGAACCGATGCCAGAACTTTCTGATTATGAGGATGATGACTACTCCTATTGCTCTGAGTCATCCTCCCCTACCAATCTACCTACTCCGAAGTTGGATGTAGTCGACTTCCAGCCTCCATCGCCTGCCGAGGATATGAAACTCTACTTGCAGACTATACACAAGATCACCAAGGTCATGGAGTTGCAACTCCAACAGGATGATGCCTCTGATAATGACAGATTCTTTGGACATTTAAATAAAAATCAGGCAATCTTTGACTGCTTCCCTTTGACAACCACGGATCATCAGGACATACGACTGCAACCCTTTCTTCCCCGATGGAATCAGATTACCACCGACAATTGGGTCCTCACCATTATTCGAGAGGGCTATGCCATAGAATTCCACACTCTTCCTCTTTTGGGACAAGTCATCACTACAGCTCCATCTCCTGCTCTGCTGGCAGAGGTAAACTCCCTACTGCAAAAACACGCCATAGAGCTGGTCATCCCAACAGACACCTTAGGGTATTACTCCAAGTATTTTACTGTCCCAAAAAAGGACGGTGGACTGCGCCCTATTCTCGACTTGCGAGATCTAAATTCTTTCATCTCGCCGACCCGCTTCAGGATGACCACATTGGACAACATCCTTCCACTACTCCATTGGGATGAGTGGTTTGCAGTCGTAGACCTTCAGGATGCTTATTTTCACATATCCATCCTAAGGAATTACAGAAAGTGTATACGATTCCGAGTTGCTCATCATACCTTCCAATTCAAGGCCCTACCTTTCGGACTCTCCACGTCGCCAAGAGTCTTCACCAAGTGTCTCACTCCGGTCTCTGCATTCCTTCGCCTTCAGGGAATCAATGTATTCCCTTACCTCGACGATTGGTTGGTCGTCTCCCCGACCGGAGAGCAAGCCGACTGAGACATCGCCTATGCATGTCAAGCCCCGCACACAGAGCACACACACAAACAGGGTTCAGTTCTTTGCCAAGATCTTTAGTGGAAAGCCAGGCAAGTTCAAGTCCGTTGCTAACAATCAAGTGCCAGGTAAATAACAGAATCCAACTCCCAGCAATTAACAGTCCAAGTCAAAACCAGAATATCTCACGGAAACCAGATGCCAAACCCAAGGGAACAGATTAAGCCGTTGTCCAGGAAGCCAGTCCAAAATCAGGAAACAGAGCCAAGGTCACAGACAGGAATGTGGTTACAAGTTCAAATGACATGTTGCTCCCACAGAGAGCTCAAGTTGAGCTTACCAGCTTTATCTCAAAACAGGGAACACACCCTTACTTCTGGAAAGGCTCCTGCTAGTACTCAGGGCTTCCCGACCTGATTCCTTGTCTAGCATCAAAGACCCTTTCCTTAGCTCTCCTGGTAGCACGTCTTTGCAGAATCCTGCTCATAGCCCTTCTAGGGGGAGAAGATATGTTTTCAGCTGAGTCATCAGACCCAGCTGCCTGCTGACTTGAGCTGCAAGGCTCCTCCAGCAGCTCTTTACCATTTAACTCCTCAGAGTCAGGTTCTGTGACAGGCAGGGTCCTGGCAATACAGTCCGGACTCTCACCACTCTGGGCCTAAAAATCAACCACACCAAATCCTGCCTGACGCCTTGCCAGGTAGTCCATTACATAGGGGCAGTGTTGGACTCCATGCAAGGCCATGCGTTCCTTCCAGAGGAATGCAAAATAAAGATACGCAGGGCTGTCGACCTCTTTTGCCCAGCCCACACCATCAGAGCCAAGACAGTACAACATCTCCTGGACCTGATGGCATTCACGACCTCAATTCTTCCGCATGCCCGGCTCCGCCTATGCGTCCTTCAATCTTGCCTCCAGGACCAATTCAATCCCCTACGGGACTCCCCCACCAAACCCATCCGCATACCTCCCTGAGTATTCCTCAGTCTCCACTGGTGGACATCCCCGACTCACCTTGCAGTCGGAAGACCCTTCACGCCACATCCAATCACCCAGATGGTCACCACCGACGCCAGCCTGCTCGGATGGGGAGCACACTGTGGAAATCTCCGAACTCACGGGACCTGGAACGACAACGAAAAGACTAAACACATCAACTTCCTAGAGCTTCTAGCCATCTTCAAAGCTCTGAGGTCGATCGAACCAATCCTCCTCAACCAGATGATTCAGATCGTCACGGACAACACCACTGCTCTGTGGTATATCAACAAGCAGAGCGGGACTCACTCCAGACCCCTGCTACGCCTCACCATTCGTCTTTGGGAATGGTGCTGCAAGAGACGCATCTTCCTAGTTGTGATACACATCTCGGAAGACAACCAAACTGCGGATATCCTCAGCCGTCTGACCACCGACACTCACGAGTGGTCTCTAAACCACTCAGTCTTCCTACAACTTTGCCACAGATGGGGCTGTCCTCTCGTGGACCTCTTCGCCTCCCCAGCCAACGCAAAGTGTCTACGCTATTGCACCAGAGAGGGCAAAGGACAGAACTCCCTAGGGGATGCCTTTGCATTCCAGTGGCACCAAGGACTACTTTATGCGTTCCTGCCCATTCCGATGATTCAGAAAGCCATTGTCAAAGCCATGCAGGACTCGTCCAATCTCATCCTAGTCACACCCTTTTGGCCGAGACAACCGTGGTTCGCGACGCTGCGTTCCCTAGCGTCCGACTACCTCCACCTTCCGAACCTGTCCGATCTTCTATCCCAACACGAAGGGAGGGTACTTCACCCGGACCTTCCTTCCCTCCATCTAACGGCTTGGCGAATCCACTCACTGTAGACAACGTCATAGCCAACACACGTTCCACCAACAATCTTTATGCTTACAAGTGGAATGCCTTCGTCTGTTTTGCTCGAGAACGGAATTTACCACTCTCTCCCACTACCCTTGATGCGGTTCTTCAATTCCTCCTCACCCTCTCAACCAGAGGACTGACTATTCCAACCCTTAGGGTATATAGCGCAGCCATAGTGGCTCACCAACCTCCTCACTCAGAAGCCGCTACTCTCTTTCGACATCCTGACCTGAAAAGATTCCTCAGAGGCATCAGGAATCTGCGTCCGACGGTACGACCCCCGATTCCTCAGTGGTCACTATCATTAGTGCTTAACAGACTCACTCGGCCACCCTTTGAACCACTAGCGTCTGTGACTCTCTCTATGCTGACGCTTAAAACCGTTTTTCTGGTCGCTATTCTGCCAGGAGAGCTTCTGAACTTTCAGCCCTCCGGGCGGATCCCCCATTCCTTCAATTTCACCCTTTGAAGGTCACACTTTACCCAGACATTTTGTTTTTGCCTAAAGTTGCATCGGAATTCCACCTTCGGCAACCCCTTGTCTTGCCCACCTTCTTCCCTGAGCCATCTTTTTCCCTTGAGAAGTCACTACATACCCTGGATGTCCGAAGAGCTCTTCTCTATTACATGGACAGAACTGCTTCCTTCAGAAAGTCCAAGAGACTCTTCATCAGATCTTCTAATCCTGGGCAGGGAGACCCGGTGTGTTCTCAGACTATTTCCAAATGGATAACACATACCATTAGACTGGCGTACGAAGCTGCCTCTGTTTCCTTGCCTGATGTGCCCAGGGGCCACTCTAGTAGAGCCGTATCATCTTTTACTGCTTTCCTGAGGGGAGTAGCTGTTGAAGACATTTGCAAGGCGGCGACCTGGTCTAATCCGTCCACCTTCATTAAACACTATAGACTGGACACCAGGGCCAGGTCTGATGCCTCCTTTGGACAGGCTATTCTCTCTGCTTCCTTGCAGTGACGGCCCGCCTCCGGTAAGTGAGCTGGCTACTCTCCCACTGTGTGAAGCCACAGAGGTCTCGAAGAAGAAATGGAGGTTACCAACCTATAACGGTAGTTCTTCGAGATCACGTCTGTGGATTCACACCTCCTGCCCGCCTCCCCTCTATCCGTCACTGTTTTGTCTCTCTTTCAGTGGCGGATCATTGGGGAACTGAGATTGGCTGTGTGGGAAAGGAGGAGCATGCGCACAGAGGAGGGGGAGGTCCTATGCACTAAGAGCTTGAAGACATGCCAGTGGCTACTGCGCAGGCGCAGCAGAACCCACGGTGTGAATCCACAGACGTGATCTCGAAGAACTACCGTTTCAGGTAGGTAACCTCCATTTTTCTCCTTCTGGGACTGGCTTCAGAGATCTCCATGCCTTCCAACACTAGCTTTATAAGTGACCTTGTCTATATTTGAGGACATGGTTGGAATGTGGCAAAACCTCCCTCTTGTGATTCCTTTAAGAAACTTATATCACAATCGTAAGATAGCCCCTCTCTTACAAGTTAACTGTTGTTAGATAGCAGTAATAGTACATATTTGTTACATCTGTGAAATTTGAAACATATTGCTATTCTTAAGTCTGCAACTTAACCAATTATAAGTATGGAAATTGTTTCTTTCTCTGAAATTCTTTGTATGGATTCATGCTGAAGTAAGAACATTGCCTTGCTTTCCTTAGGATGCTGATAAGAACATTATTAAGGCCCTAAAAGAGAGAGGACGACTGGTCCATGCCAGTACTTTCAAGCACAACTATCCTTTCTGCTGGAGGTATGAACTTAATACACATTAAAAATAGCACTGGGGCAGATAATGACTTTTTGGAAAAGATGTTCTGTTCTAATTAGTGTCAAATAACAATAACAAGTAGTATAGGAAATCTGTTCATATCTGCAGATAGAGGTCAGTTTTTGTTTGTATACCTTCCTTCAGCTATCACTGAAGAAGCAACTAGGTATGTAGTAATCACTTGTTTTTAAAAGACAACCTGCCTGCCAGTTTCCCTTTGATTTACTGTCTCCATGTGAAGCCTTACTCCATGGCTGATATTTGAGGCCATGTGAACTGAAGTTACCAAGCCTTGAGTGACAGCTCACTCCTCTGTGTAGCACAAACACTTAAATTCCATGTATCAATTTATTCTGCTTTTTGACTTTTTTGAAAGGCATGAAAACACTTCCTGTAAAATGAAATATCTTTAAGTATAATCTTTTCTTTAATCCAACCTTGTTAAATTCTTTTCTCCAAAAATCAACTTTGTGCCCAATCTGTAATTGACTGGGATGCATTATTCCAAGCCAGGTGCAGTAAGTTATATACAAGGGAGTCAGCAACAGAGAATGTGTGTTTATGTGCATACAAGTTTTAAAGGTTTTTGTAGGGTGAAGTAATATGATTTTTTCAGTCCTCCCACCTCAATTCTTGAGCAGAACTTATTCTACATTGCTCCTTTTCTTCATTTTAGTTCTATGTTTCATCACACTTAATAAATAATGGAAGTCTTGTTGATGGATATAATAGGTTGAAACCAGGGCAGGGAGCTTGAATCATTCAAACTTAGCTGACTCACTAAATTTCTGCTCATTACTCTTGTTAAGGCTTACTTCAATGAGCAACAGGATTTTGGCCTATGATGTCTGGTTAATAACATATTACTGAATTTTTTGTGGGAAGTGCCCTATACAAATATACCAAAGCCTGATGTGAAAGCAATACATGCTTGTGATTCTTATCTGTAGTTTTACTCTTAGCTGTGTATACTGGCAGTTCCCAATGTCTCATATAATATACAACAGACTTCATGTCCTGGTTTTAAATCTGGATAGAGTTTGTAGAGAGCTACTGTTAGATTTACCAGACATGGGTTAAGTCAAGAAATGGAACTTCCTAGCAAACTGTTTTAGTACCTTGTTCTGATGAAATTTCCAGTATGCTCACAGAAGGGGAAAATGCTCAGTAAAGCAAAGTGTTCTGCTTGTATACCCCCCATAGCATTTCAAGCACTCTCTGGGTGGTACACAATAAGCATGCAAAGCATTATTTTTAGATGAAACTGAATTATACGCTGGGAGGATAGGAGGTGCAGATAATATTTTGATTTTGTTATAAAAGTGAAGTATTTTAAAAGCGTATTATTAGTTTCTTTATGACTATTTACTGTATTGCACAATATAAATGTCCATTCTTTATGTTGGAAAAAGGCCACGGTAGCTCTCAGCACCATAAGTCTGTGAAGCTTAGTAACGTTTATACTGCCTCATAGCTTTTGTTCTCAACAGTCCTTGATTACACACAGCCAACACATGCTGTTGTCATTTTACAAAACTGTCAGTGAAAACTGAGTTTCTCTTTTTCTTCTTAAATCTTTGTATATGGTGTTTGTTATGAGGCAAGCTGAAATTTAAGATGGACATTAAGGAACGGGGATTAATTAGGCTTCTGGGAAGGTGTTTTTTTAACCTTTATTTTGAGCACAGTTCAGTGTGTTTGTATTTCTATTTGTTCCCAAGTGGTTTCTAAATAAAAGGTTTCTCATTTGCTGTGTGGAGTATACAAGGATCCTTCTGTTTGACCATATAATTCACTGGCTCCATCCCCTTTCCCCAGTAAGGGTCACTTTCTTTGAGATCAAGCTGATAATCTTGATCAGTTGACATTAACAAAGTTGTCACTCCTGTCTGGAGACATCATTTTGAGACACCAGGCAGCTCAAAAATTACTTGGATTTCAGTGGATGGAATCATGTTCTTTAAGTTACAATGTGTAAAGGTGATGCTATCATCTCTTATCTCTTATCCTTTAATTTTTATTTCTTGTTGTGATTGCTGTAATGGGATATTTCTCATCCCCTCTGTTAACCGCCCAGAGTTCTTTCGGGAAGACGGGCGGTATAAAAATGAATGAATGAATAAATAAATAAATATCAGGCTTAGAGAGCCCTTTGTTGAGGAGAAAACATTGGCAGCTGCAGGACAAAGAAGAAGTCTTGAACTTTCAAAAATTTGATGGCAGGCGCACCTCTTTTCTGAAATTCAAGATTCACCTATCCTGCAGTCCATGGCAGCTTGCCCACAATGAATGTGATTCCATGGGAGCTTGGGACGGCTTCAGAGAGGAACTGGACTTATTTATTTCTGAAAAATTGTGATTTTGCTGCACAAACAGGCTTTTAGTCAGTAAGAGGCCATTTAGTGAAACTTGTGACCTAGGAACATTTTGCATAGGTTCCTGTTCATCTTTTTGGAATAATTTCTTTTGCTTTCATGAATTCCTATAGTTTTTATTTTGCAAATACTGCTTGACCTCCCCTTTCCCTTCCAATGTATATATAATGGGCTTTTAAACTTGCATGGCTGATTATAGAGCTTTGCTTATACTGTATAGGGTCTCTTGGACATGATGCAGCTTACAGTGTCTACCTTACCATGGTGGAATGCTGATTTTGTTGCTCTAGTCTCAACTGCCAATGGTGTTTCCGTGTTTCCGTTGTTCCTTTGACAAAGAATTTTGTCTTTCTTAATTTTTAGACTATAGTGTTCTTCATGCATTCTGCTTTTATGAAATGTGTTGTTCAGTCTTTATGCTTCAGATCCTCTAGGCCAGTTCACACAGTGGATAGTTAGACTTGGTTGCTTAGATTTTAAAAAAATGCTTGTATTTTTACAAATTATTTTTTGATCTGCACAAACACAGTGTAAAATTGTATTTTAAAAGAATCAAAAAAGGTTGAAGTTTTGAGGATGAGAACCCAACCTCTTTCTCATTCTGAAGATTCCATTTACGCGTGCCAGTTTTCAGCCTTTCTGGAATTATTCCTGTGCCCATAGTAAGAATTAGGTGAAGTTTTCTTTGATTGTGCAGCTTGCCCAAGGCCACATAGGTTGGCTCTTCCTCTTGGAAGCACAGTAGGGATTTGAACTACAAGCTTCTGGCTCTGCAGCCAGATACCTCACTCGCTGAACTCTCCAGCCAGGTTAGGTGAAGTTAGCGCTAGTTAATCAGAAGTGAAGGCAAAATATAAAAGATAAACATGGATGGCACTGTAAAGTTTAAATGTGTGACACATATGGAACTAATATGTAGTATAATCAGCTTTACTCTACCTCTGTTCTTGAGGCTGAAAAAGAAATCTATGTTTGTATTTCATTTTCAAATCAGTGGAATCTGTGGTTGAATGTTAAATGAAAAAATGCTTTTAAAATTGTTATGGTGAACAACTACTTTGTAAAACTGGGCAGAAATTTACTCTGAATTACCTAATAATAAACTTACTTTAAGATACTGTTAGTCATAGCAAATGAGAAAGAAATTGATTTAATAAATTACACTTTGGTCACCAATATAGTTAGACTTACAAGGCAAGAGGTAAACGTATACGCCTTTTAAAATCAACGGCATGTTGCCATTTATTTTTGAGGAAGTGCTGATATTTAGTGATTTAAGCATTGCAGGATTATTATATATGTTCTTTATGCGATCTAATATTTATGCAATTTGTTTTAGGTCAGATACTCCTCTAATATATAAAGCTGTGCCAAGCTGGTTTGTTCGTGTGGAGCACATGGTGGAGAAGCTGTTGGAAAATAATGCTCAATGTTATTGGTAATATTTTCTGTTTCCTTTATTTTTATAATTGCAAGTCAGGATGCGTTAGCTCTTCCCCTTCTGCTTTCATAATCAACCTATTAGACACCTTGCTATATATTCACTCTGACATTCTGAAGTGTTTCTTTTATGATTGGAAGGGGAAGTTGAGTTACTTGGCTTAAGAAATCAAGAGTTATTTCAGAAGTATGAATGAAATCAGAGGGGTGGGGAGAATCATTTGGTTCCCACTGCCAGAGTATTTTGAACAGTGGGACCCCATTCCAGATGGGTCTCATCCTATATATATACTATATATACTATATACAGTGGTACCTCAACTTATGACATTAATCCATTCTGAAGGCATCTTCAGAAGTTGATCAAGTCAGACAGCAGTTTCCCATAGGAATGCATTGAAAATCAATTCATCCATTCTGGAGGGAATGTATTAATAGGTTTTGAATGCATTCCTATTGGAGGGCTGTCTCAATCTTCCTCAAGGGCAGCCTAAGGCTGCTTTCCGTTTTCCTGCCAGACAGCTGACTTTGACAGGTTGGACCTGTCAAAATTAGTTAAGGGAGGGGTTGCAGTGCCCTTAATTGAGGGAGAAGCCTGGGCGCCTTGGAAGGGAAGTGCTTACCTCCTGGTAAGCACTTACCCGGAGGTAGCGCTTTCCTTCATAGGTGCCCAGGCTTTGGGAACATGCATCTGTCCCAGGGATCTCCTGGGATGGATGCATGTTCACCCAGCCTAGGCGGTTTGGAAGGCAACCAGCAGTGGTGGATCGCCACCGCCGCTTCCCTTACAAGCTTCCTGGGCTGCACGAAGATCAATGGGTCCGTGCTCTGCTTACCAAATTGTTGGGCAGAGCACGGACCCATTGATCTTCTCCCAGCCCGGGAGCTTGCAAGGGAAGTGGCGTTGGCAATCCACCGCTGCTGCTTGCCTTACAAGGCGCCTGGGCTGGCTGACGATCCATGGTCCCTGTGATCCCCGCCCAGCCCGGGCTGTCCGGAGTTGCATAATTCCCTGGGTACGATACAGTTTCGGCCAGCCTGGGCGGTTTGGAAGGGAGGCACGATGGCCACCACCTCCTTCTTGGTTGCTTCAATCTCTTTTGCAGAGATGGAAGCAACCAAGAAGGAGGATGTCACGATGGGTAGCAAACACTGCTCTCTGCTCCGCACGACGGGTGACTTTGACAGGTTGTACAGTGTTCGTAAGTCGAATCATTTGGTTGTCGAAGCAACCATAAGTCGAGGTACCATAGTACGGGAATCTGAAAAGGTGGGTTTTAAAAGCAGCCAATATGTAAAACTCGTTTAAAAATTAAGAGCCCGAAATTGTCCTTGAATTACATTCCTTCCTCTTGGATTTTGATACTGTATCTTGTAATGAGAGATCTGCTGATGGTCTTTCAATTCTGCTTGCACAGACTCCACTCAGCTGGCCGAACACTTTGTTCTGGAGTACTCCTGTCAAAAATGTCTTGTTTAGGCATTTGCTAAAAGTGTGTAGGCTGCTTTCATCCAGTCAGGGTCACAGTTCTTAGCATGTTGAACATGGATCTGCAAAGATATCAAAGTTTGTTAGACTGAAATCACATGGAACTCTCTGTCCCTGTGTCTGACAAAATGTATTTTAGTCTACGAAGACTTAGATTGAAATAATGTTTTAGTTATTTATATATTGGTTTTTAGTTTTCTTTCTAATTTCATGCATGGCAAGCCTTTTGTTACCAGCCAAGGTTATGAATTAGATGAAAAACTCTTGAGCTAAGATCTTTGTTTGCCCAGAACTCTAACAGGGTCTTAAACTGGACCTTGTAAAGAGCTTTCTCATAGCATGTCTATCCATCTTCATGTCACAGTAGCACTCCCCAAGTATTTGTGGACAGAATGTTGCATGTCTGGTTCCAAATCCTCCTCTGAGTGACAGTTGTGCACCACTTAGCAGTAAAGGTTGCTGTTTATTATTTTTAGTGCATTTTCTATAAAAAGATATTCAGCGTGTGCTGGTATCACTGGGGTTATCAAATACCATCCATTTGGCAGAGTATCTTGATTTTTTAAAGAAGACAATCATTTGGACTTGGAGGTACAGTGGTACCTCTAATTACAAAATTAACCTGTTCCAATGGCATGTTCTTAACTTGAAATTCTTGTATCTCAAAGCAAGGTTTCCCATAGAAATGCGGTGGAAATGGATTAATTCGTTCCAAGTGCGAAATCACCCCCCATAATGCAAAAAGCAGAGTAACAGGCATGCAGACAATAGAAGCTCAGCTTCCTACCTTTAAAAGTCCCCAAAACAGTGCCAAATAGTTCCAGAATGGCTCCAAAATGGGCACCTTGTGCAGGTCATTAAAAGACAGAAGCCCCCGTTCTTAGCTTCCCTTTTCAAAATGGCTCCTTCTTTCCAATTGCAGCACTGTAGTGGCGGGTGACCACAAGATGGCAATATTGCCAATACAAACAAGCAGGAACCATTTTGAAAAGGAAGCTTACCTTGTTTCCCTTTCATAACTCAGAAAAAACAGCTACATTTTTGTATCTTGAAGAATCCCCAATCCCACGGATTTCCCTTTGTAAGTCGTTTTTTTCATAATTAGGGGCATTCGTAGCTTGAGGTACCACTGTATTTAGCTGATTATTTTAGTAATAGTATTTTAGTAATAGCTAATTTTCCTTTTTAGCCTTTTGTTTCTGTCCATGGAATTTTCTTGGCAGGGATACTGGGGTGGCTTGCCAGTTCCTATCCCAGGAAGTCTTATTACAGGTCTCATTGTCACCAGTGTAATTAGCCTTACAATGATGAAAGCTGAGGCTCCAGTACTTTGGCCACCTCATGAGGAGAGAGGACTCCTTGGAAAAGTCCCTGATGTTGGGAAAGATTGAAGGCAAAAGGAAAAGAGGATGGCAGAGAATGAGATGGTTGGACGGTGTCATCGATGCAACCAATATTGATTTGACCAAACTCCGGGAGGCAGTAGAAGATAGGAAGGCCTGGCGAGCTCTGGTGCATGGGGTCACAAGGAGTCGGACACGACTGAACGACTGAACAACAACAAAAAATTTCCTTTTTATGCTCTTTCCCAAGTCAGAAAGATGGAAAATCTATACATTGTTAGATAAATGTATAAAATCAATATTTTATGTGTTATAGTCAGATTGAAAAAACTGTTTAATTGACAGGTTTTAACTTGTTTTAAAAAAGAGGTGAATTTTACAAACTGAAATATTTCATATGTTTATGTTGTTCAAGGTACTTGAGACCTGTGCACAGCTGGCTACATTGGTGCTATATTGAGTTCTTTTAATTTGTTGGTAGTGCTGTTGTAGAATTGACAGTGTTCTAAATATAGTGTTCTTTAGAAGAGAAAATGCATGTCATGGTGTAGCAGCCTTTGAAATGTGACATGGTGCTTGAGCTGTCTTTGGAATTACTGCAGAGTGAGGACTAGATGTCTCTTAGGGATAGTCTCTGCTCCTTATGGGCATTTCTTCTGATGAACCAAATTAAACATGCTTTGACAAATTTTATAACCTAATTGAATTTCTAATTAGTTTTTAATGAGAGAACTAAATACCAATATATTTTTGAACTGGCATATTTTAAGACCTAGCAACAGTTTTCTTCAAGGAATGAATAAACATATGGAGCTGGTAATAACTGGCTGTTCATACCCTGTGAGTGTAGTTTTTTAATTTAGTTGTACTTACAGTAATACCTTGGTTTAAGAGCGTTTTGCAAGACAAGCAAACATTTCTTATAAATTTTGCCTTGATCAACAAGCAGTGTATTGCAGTACATGCACTGGAGTAGGTCACGTGATTACAAGTGAGCCAGTTGTGGCTCGCTCCCTCCCCCTGCTGGATTGTGGGTGATTGTTTGGAGCATTCTGTCTCAAACATGCCTCCAAAGCAGAGGGAGGAGAGAGGAAGGGAGGTCTCCCTTACATCAGCCAGGACTGTTTTCAAACGAGTGCAGGTTAGGGTTTTATTTTTTATATATATTTTTATTTAATTTGTTTTCCATATCCTTTCTTATTTTTCAAACCACTTCAAGTCATGGGGGAGCTAGACAAGTGTGTATATGTCTATAAATTGCACTTTAGATTGGTACATTAAAAATACATAGTAAAATCCAGTTATTAGTCCCAAGCATAGCAGATTCCACTGCCAGGTACCTAAATCATGTTGTGGTCGTGGATTTCTAGCCAACTTCTTATGTGAGTTTTGGCATATTGTGTGTATAGTCTGTAGTCTGTGGGACCCCGGAATGAATCATACGAGTTTCCATGATTTCTTATGGGGAAATTTGCTTTGATATAAAGGCTTTTTGGTTTCCAAGCATGTTTCCGGAACAATGCTCATAAACCAAGGTATTACTGTATATCTGAGAAGTCTTATAAAATGAACTGTGAACTGGGTATGAGAAGTGTATAAACGTCCACTATGTGATGGCTTCTATGTAGTGTAAATTGGAGTCAGGTATATGTAATGATGGAGTAGCTGCATTCAATTTGGATTGTTAGCTTTATATGTATATTCCTAATTTAGCTCCCATTTTTAAAAGCAGAGAGAATCAAATTTCTTACATGCTGCCTTCTTCTGTTTTGCAGGCTTAAATGTTCACAACCATAATGTGTGTGTGTGTGTGTGTGTGTGTGTGTGTGTGTGTGTGTGTGTGTGAGAGAGAGAGAGAGAGAGAGAGAGAGAGAGAGAGACTGATTCCAGTGAGCTCTCTTCGGAAGGGGGAAAGAGTGCAACTTTTTTTAGTCTGTCACTGCTACTACCTTGAATGGTTGTGAAGGAACACCAGTGCATCCAGTAGGTTTTCTGATTCCTGTAATTGAGATCAGATTCTTCCTTTCCTGTAAGCAGGATCATAACAAGATTGCAAAGCTAGATGGCAGTGTATACTGGAGTAAGTGACAATGTGGATGCTTTTAAAACTTTCATTGGGAGAGGAAAACAGAGATGCCATTAATTTCCAATATCTGTCCCTGCAGAGCAATGTAACTTACAAAATGTATACAGTGAATACAAATAACTCTCCCCCATATCACTTTTCCCTTCAACTACTGATGAAGAGAATGACACAAGGGCAATTAATTGGTGTTTGATTTTGGATGCGAACACATACAGTGACAGAGGGAAGATTGGCAAAAGGGTAAACGTGTTTATTCTTGTCTTGCAGTGCTGCGGTCTTTCACCTAGAAGCTTGACTGTATTGTGGAACTAGGAATTAGGGATGTGAATCCCAGTTTGTAAATATTTATAATTCACTGTATATTTGGATAGTTCTGAATATAGCATAATCCAAATTTCAAAGTTGCAAACATCTGTAATAATTCATAATATTTGGATTCTCATTTACTTCTAGAGCTTAGAAAGCAAAAGGCTAGGTCTCTGCTTCCTAGAAGAAGAAGTGAAAATGGAACATGTTTCTCAGGAATCCTGGAATCAAAAATAAAACTTAAAGACACTCTGGCAGTGATGGTAGCAGGGGCAGAGAACTCAGTTGGGTTTGCCATGGGTTTCCCAAGGGATGATGGGTCTGGAGTCAAAGGAAAGCCTGTCAGTTATGTCTGACTGCAGCAGTGCCCCTCTGCCTTGGAAGGGAAGCTAATGATTCGCTCAGAGGCTGCTTTCAATGCTGCTAGGTTAGGGGAAGGGGCAGGCTGAAATTCATCCAGTAAAGCTTCCCTAATCAAATGATAAGGAAAGGTTGGCTGGCTGAATTTCTGGTTCAACCTTAAAGAATTAAGAATCTGGCCAGGGAGAAAGGGCGATTGCCACACATGGAGCTATAGAGCTACCACCATCACCCCCTCCTCCGTGGGGTCTCTTGCTGCCACCGTTGCCCTCCAGAGTGACTTTGGAAAGAGCGGTGATGGTAGTAACAGATCAGAGGATTGCAAGGGCAGGAAGGTACCTCTATCAGAGATGCCACCACTGCCATCATGCCCCCTCCAAACCCATTTTGGAGGGTGTCGGCGGTGGCAAGAGGCCCCATGGAGGAGGGGGTGACAGCGATGGCAGCAGTAGTGAGAGGCCTCAGAATGACTCATTTGAATTTCCATTATTTCTTATGGGGGACATTTGCTATGATATGCAAGTGCTTTGGTTTATAAGCGTGTTTCTAGAATGAATTATGCTGGTAAATCAAGGTATTACTGTATAGTAAGGAAGTAAAATTAGGACTGTTTGTTTGCTTGTTTAGAATAGAATAGAATAGAATATTTTATTTACAGTCCTTAGACCAGTTACACATAAATATAAAATCATGGATTAAAAATATCAATAAAACATGTTAACAAACATACAGCTGGTTGGCATTTAACTTCCATAGTCGAAGTATCATCACACAGAATCTAGCCACTTGACAGGAGATTTTCATGTCTACATCTGAAAGGAGGAATTCAAGTCTTTTTCCCTCTGAGCATCCAGGGATTCTTTCCAATAATGGGTTAATAATCTCTTTATGTGATGCTTCATACAATGGACAGGTGAAGAACATGTGCTTAATAGTCTCA
>JAHTLZ010000015.1:41640955-41657636 GCA_023846285.1 Phrynocephalus versicolor | reverse complement strand
ACACACATGCTGGGGCTCAGGACTGAAGCAATTCCTCCCCCTCCATCCCATCCCTCCTGAGTGAGGCTTCTTGCTTCTTTTAACTCTTCCTCCACCAGGAGGAGTTAAAAGAAGCAAAAAGCCTTGCTCAGGAGGAATGGGATGGACGGGGGTGGGGTGGGGTGGGTGGGGGGGTGGAGGAATTGCTTCAGTCCTGAGCTGCAGTCCCCCTCCACACCGCACATCCACACACACTCTCCTCCTCCTGACTCTGCTCTCTCTCTCTCTGTATGTGTGTGTGTGTGTGTGTGTGTGTGTGTGTGAGAGAGAGAGAGAGAGAGAGGCTTCAGGGGTGAAAGGAGGAGGGGAAATTTGGAAGAGAAAGAGTGGAAAGGCAAAACAAGGAAGAAGTGATGGAAGAAGGAGAAGGGAAAAAAAACAGAGCATGGTGCCTCCCCCCAACCCAGCAAAGCAGGAGAAAAGCTTTGCCCCCCCCTTTGCTGGATTAGAGGGGGAACCCCCTCAATCAACCAGCAGCCAAAGGCTGCTCAACAGTCAGATGATTTTCCCAGCTGTCAAAATCAGCTGGGTGTTGAGCTGAGAGGAGCAGCCTTCCACTTTCCACTGCCTTGATTGAGGGTTTTTTCCTCCAACCCAGCAAAATGGGGAAGCTTTTCTTCTTCGCTGGGTTGGGGCAGGCTCTCAAAAACCCGCCTCTCCCCATAGACAGCAAAAGCTCTTTCCTGTCTTTGGAGGCGGAGGGTTTTTGACACCCCCCCATCGCTCCTTACATCGGGGTGTCAAAAATCCAATGCCACCACAGAGAGGAAAAAGTTGTTCCCATTTTTCCTGGCTTTGGGACACCCTTTCACTAGAAATGCATTGAAAACCAATGAAATCTGTTCTCCCCCCCTCCCCCCCTCTCTTTTGACTTTTCTGACCTCTGGAACGGATAATTGGTTTTCAGTGCTTTTGTATGGGAAACCACATTTCAAGATACAGTACAAACATTTAAGGATATGAAAATTCCCATAGAATGGATTAATTTTGTACTTCGAGGCACCACTGCATTTCTACGGGCTCCAGGTATTTCTAACTGTACTCCCAAACAGTTGCAGTGAATGGGACCTGTCCACAACATTTTTTTCCTGGGAGGAGCCGAGGAGGGGCAGTGCCAGCCAAATAATAGACTTTTTTCTGTAGGGGTAGTTTTCAGGTGGCCAGTAATAATCCTGCATGTTTCCCTAAGAGCTACTTCCACTTGCTTGGTATGTGAGTGATGCCCAAATACTTTGAGGGGTAGGGCAGTGTTCCAAAATCCTGCCTTCTCAGCTGATTTAGAGTTTCCTCTCAGCTTCGCAGTTCTTGAAGGGTTTTTAAAATATATGGTTATATTTTTATAATATAAGCTAAAATCTTCTAATAAAGAGATTAGCAGGTGCTTGATGGCCTCAAAAGTTTCCCTCTGAACTGTTAAGTAGAGATGGGTGTTTCATTAGTGCTTGAGCACTAGGGGGTTGTATATAAGCAGCACACTTTGTTTTTATTATCTGTAGATCTGTAAATTAGAATTTTGTCCAGCTGGTAACACTAGGTATTCTCTAAATATGTTGTTTTTTGTGGCAGTTGCCCAATATTTTTGACATTTAATCCAGGCTGTGTAATGTCTTTTTATCTCCTTTTGTTGTGGTTGTATTCTTGCACTGTACTTCAGGCTCTTGATAAAACAAAAATCCCAGATGCTCAGTTTCTGATTTATGCAAAAATGATATGAGATCGCAGAGAACATAATAATTCTTACATTTTTGAATCTCTTGTTAGTTACTTGACCTTTGATAAAATGTTTCCTATAGTCTTTAAGTGGCTTGTCCCTCTAGCTGTTGGATAAAATGGCAAGGTTGCAGAGTTCATTTTTTGCATTAGTGAATTGTTCAAATGCGCTTTTATCTTAATTCACTTTTCCACGTGGTTAGGTGGGTTCTTTCAAGGTCAGAGCAAAGAATGTAAGTGTAATAAGTTCATACTCTAAAACTTTTTCAAGGCAATTACATTCTTTTTAAACCAAACAAAATAATACTATTGTAAAGCTAAACTTCAGGGCTTTTCTAAATTGTCTGAACAGGGCTTTTTGCCAAGAGTTTGACTTCCTGTTACATATAGTCCGGACAGTCTAAAAACAACTTAAAATGGAGTGGAAAAACTGGTATGTCAAAGTCCCCTTGTAGAAAGTAAAACCTGTAGTTTATTTCAATTTTAAAAGACTTTGGTGAGTCTTCATGGATATTTAGTATTCTTTTCATAAATCTCTAATGAAGGATTAAAAAGGTAGGACTAGGAGAAAAATGCTTGTGATCATGGAAGTTTATTTTTTCTTCTCCAGTGTTTAAAAAAATCCAAAGGCATCAATCCTTTCTTTCTGGCATAGGCACTTTGTGACCCTCTTGAAATTGGTGCAGGGCAACCCAAGGAGGCATCTGCTGAAGTTTTGAAGTGTATATACAAACATATGTATATGTGTGTATACTCACTCACTCGCACCTGCAGACTAGTAATGGAGAATAAATACAGTGATTAAAATTTGCATAATGGCAGCCTTGTTCAGATCCTGTGCCTCTGCCATGAACTGTCCATAACATATTTTAGGCCCAGCATTAGGCCAAAATGAGATGGTTGCCTCAGTTGCTTGGAGCTCTCAGTATCAGAATAGAACTTGGCCAAATGGCTTACCCTGCCTGCAGCAAGCTAACTGCTTCTTTCCGGTGTGGTAGTGGATTGCTGTTTATTGTTTATATAAATTAATGTATCAAAAAGGTAACAGTAGCCTGTTGCTATTGATCAAGTTCCCCTTCTGACTAGCCGTTGCACATGAAACAGAAGAAGTCATGATTTGGTCTACGTCATAGACAATAGAACTTTTTATAGGACCCTTCATATACAGACATAAATAAAATGCATAATTACTGTACACAATAACCTCAGATGGCATCGGAGATCAAAATTTGTGTAAAGGGAAGCTTGTGTCTTCAGACCATCTAGGGCTGCAGTTAGCAATTCTGGAGCATGAGGAGGGTGCGATGTGTGTGTGGGGAAGGGAAAATGGCTTTGAAGTTGTACACCCCACCGTACAGCATAAATGGGCAGGTGTCAAGTGAGGTCCTTGCTCCTTCAGGTATTTGGGGCCCAAACTATTCATGGATTGAAAAGTCAGCAGCACACTTTTGAATTGGTCCCTAAAACATAACGGCATACAGTACTGCTTCCTACTTGTCATAAATCAAATCATAAATAAAGATGATGCCACAAAATGTTATACTCTTGAATATAATGTGCTATGTGAAGATAATTATCCAGGAGTGGTTGTAGCTCATGAACCAATCAGACTTAGTAAAAGGCAGTCACTGAAGTCAATGGAAGCCTCTTCTCCCCGTCTCTCTCCTGGTGCAGGAAAGAATCTTTCGTTTTTTTCTTCCCCTTTTTTGACTTTTTTTAGTCAAAGGTGTTATGTTCAACCAAGAATGTATATAAACATAACAATTTCTCCATTGATTTAATGATAATGTAATTTTTCTCTTTTAAAAATTAGGGTTCCTGACTTTGTGAGAGAGAAGCGGTTTGGAAACTGGTTGAGAGATGCACGTGATTGGGCTATTTCACGAAACCGATACTGGGGGACCCCCATCCCATTGTGGGTCAGTGATGACTTTGAAGAGGTGGGTGTAAGAAGAATTTCTGAATGAAGATTGCTTTGGTTTAGACCAGTGGTGGCGAACCTTCAACACTCCAGATGTTTTGGACCACAATCCTTTGTCACTGGCAATCTAGTCTCAGAGTTCTGGGAGTCGTGGTCCAAAACATCTGAAGTGCAGAAGGTTCACCACTACTGATTTATACGGTGCTTCACACATGGAAGACCAAATGATCTTTGAAAGTGATGTGATTCTGGAGGGCTTAAGTTTCTGTTGCAGCTTTGGCAGATGGAACCTGATTAATGGACAGTTTCAGGCATCATCTCCTTTCCTTCACCACTTCTGCAAAGTGAACTGTTGCTGGTGTTTGGCCAACCACTATAAGGACAAATACAGTAGGCCAACACATTGAAATATTCTAATAAAACTTTTTAAAACTTTTTAAAATCAGTTTTTATAAAGAGGCAAAATGACACTTGCTGACTTATTTTCTATACCCTTCCCAATGATCCCTAGCATTGAGTTGCCTTTTTTCACTGCTGCAACACACTGGGTTGACATCTTCATTAAGCTGTCCACCAGGACACCAAGGTCCCTTTCCTAGTTTGTTGCAGAGAGTTCAGACCCCATCAGTTTATAAACATAATTGGTTTTTTTTGCCCCAATATGCAGGGGTCCCAGTACAGAACCTTGGGGGACCCCACTCTTTACCTCCCTCCACTTGGAGAAGTGTCCATTTAGTGCTACCCTCTGTTTCCTGTCCTTTAGCCAGCTGCTGATCCAGGACAAGACCTGTCCATTGATTCCATGAATGGCAAGTTTATTCAAGAGCCTTGGGTGTGGGACCTTGTCAAAAACCTTTTGAAAGTCTAGATAAACAAACGTGCTTGGTGGCACTTTCAAAAAATTCCAACAGATTAGCGAGGCATGGTTTCCCCTTGCAGAAACCATGTTAGGTCTCCTTCAGCAGCGCCTTCTCTTCCATGTGCCTATTAATTTTATCTTTTAGGATGGTTTCCATCACTTTGCCTGGGACACATGTCAAACTGACTGGTTGGTAGTTTCCTGGATCACCTTTGGATCCTTTTTTGAATATTGGGGTTACATTCGCTACCTCCCAGTCATCAGGCACAAAGCCTGATTTGAGGGAAAGATTATATATTTTGGCTAGGACCTCAGCAATTTCATCTTTAAGTTCCTTGAGAATTTGTGGATGGATGCCATCTAGTCCTGGTGATTTGTTAGTATTTAGTTTAGCAAGACATGCAAGGACCTCCTCCCTGGTTATTTCTGTATGGCTGAATTCTTTGCTTTCCCTCCCTACGAAGATAGGCTCTGTTTGGGGCATATGGTCTCAATGAATTCTTTGCTTCGGTGAATACCGCAGCAAAGAATTCATTGAGTCTCGCTGCAATCTCTGTTTCCTCTGTAATAATCCCTTGCCTTCCATTGTCGTCTAATGGCCAATTGGCCTTCCTTCCTAGTTGGGGTCTTACTTCTAATTACTTAAATAACTCCTTGTTATTTCTTTGAGTGTTTTTAGCTATACACTCCTCCAAGTCTTGCTTTGCTTTCCTGATTGTTGCCTTGCATTTGTTCTGCCAGAATTTATGTTTCTGCCTTTTGTCCTCGTTTGGGCAAGCCTTCCATCTTCTAAATGAGCTTTTCTTGCTTTTTATCACTTCCAGAACAGCTCCTGTAAGCCACATTGGAGTCCTCTTTGACCTAGCAGTGCCCTTTTTCCTTTGGGGTATACATTCCAATTAGGCCTCTGTTATTGTTTCTTTGAGCAGTCTCCATGCCTCTTGGAGTGTTTGGACTCTCTCAGTTTTCCCATTCAGCTTCTTTTTTACTAGTTTCCTCATCTTTGGGAAATTATCCTTTCTGAAAATTTAAGATCTCTGTGTTAGATTTTATCCATGATTTGCAGTCTATGATTAATTTAGAAGTAATTGTGTTGTGGCCACTGTTCCCTATTGAATTAATTACATTAACATTTTGCACCAGATCCTATGTATTACTCAGGATCAAGTCAAGGATCCCTGTACCTCTAGTTGGGTCTACAACCATCTTGTTCCACGGAACAATCATTTAGCATACCTAGGAACTTTATCGCTTTATCATGTGCTGAACAACAGTTCACCCAGTCTATGTGAGGGTAATTGAAGTTCCCCATTATAACCAGGCTTCCCTTCTTGTATGCCTCCTTTATGACATTCTCCAACCACCAGTCTCCCTCCAGGGCTTGGGTCGGAAGCCGATAACATATGCCTGCCGTTAGGCCATCCTTGTGGCCTCATACTCTTACCCGCAGAGTTTCTAATGGTGACTCCAAATCACCTAGAAGATATTCCAGTTTGCACAATTTTATCACTTCTAACCGGTCAAATACTACAGTCCTCGGTTGATTGGTTGGTTTGTTGGACCTTCCGTCCTTCATTCCTTGGCCTTCAGCTGATATTTTCTTAAAACAGTTTGTAGAGAGAAAGATTAGTCCAGACAGTGTTGACTATTAAAAACAGCCAAGTTCCCCTGCCTGTGAGAGATTATGTTTGGTGGCGTTACAGAATGTGCATGGAGCCAATCGGAAAATAGCTTTAAGCTGACTTTTACATTTACCTGGTTTGCTAATGGTACGTAGGCCTCAAGAGAGGACAGCTGCTGTCAGAATCTTGATGTCTAATTAGTCAGGCACTTCTCAGGTTGGTAAGAAATGTCTTGTGTTTCTGTGCACAGCACATATGGGTCTCTTTCCTGGGGCTCATCTGCTGATTTCCTAGTGTGTCTTACCCTGTTCTTACATAATTCCAGGAGACAATGTTGCTTTCTAGATAGTTGGGGCATGAAATGTATCTAAAAAGTAGTTTCTGTTCCCCTTTACAGTAATATTTGTACAGTACTTTAATCTTAGCTTTTTTCCCATTGTTAAAATTAAAACATATATTCAAGTTCCTAGTTGAAAGCACAGCATCAACTCTGCTGCAATTATAAGCACTTGAATTAATGGTGTCCAGTTTTGAAACAATGCTGATAATTTTTAAAAAAACTGTAATGTGATATGTTGAACTTTTAACAGGTGGTGTGTGTTGGGTCAGTAGCAGAATTGGAAGAGCTATCAGGAGTAAAAGTCACTGATCTCCATAGAGAAAGGTTAGTGATTGTGGTAAAAGTAAAGCAATGTCAGTTAATGGCTTATTGATAGTTGGTCAATCATGACAATCTTGAATTCTTTGTAAAAATGCAACCTTCCTTTTTGAGCCTAGAAATGTTATAATTCAATTACAACCAGACATGGGCATTTCATTTCAGAAGGGGTCCGGTTCCGAAATGAAACATGGCAGAACACCTGCCATTTGGTACCGGGCTACTATCCTACAAGGAAGCAGCCTCGGACATGTGATCTTTCATTCTCCCTGGCGCTGGCCAATCAGACATGGAGGTGGGATGATGCATGTCTCTGCACAGCTCGTGAAGTAGAAGGATCAGCTATGAGCCCATGGTCAAGGATAATAGGGAATAATTCTCACCTAATTTAAACCTGTGGAAAATAGAGAAAAGAATTGATGGGGGTGGTGGTTCTTTTCATGAGATATGGCCATGTGAACTCAAGGACATCTCTAGGTGCAGATTTGTTTGGCAGCTAGGACATGGCATGTCTAATGTGTGTACAGAAGTAAGCCACTGACACTTTTCCTAGGAGTACCTCTGAACAAGTCACTCAAAGTCCTGCAGATAGGAGTAAGGAAATGTAGGGACAACCCACCAAGAAGACAATAGTACCTATAAGCATTGGTGATTGGGGAAAGGAAAATGGCCAAAGAGTCCTTTTTAGTCTTCAGAAGAAGTTCTAGGTGTGATACATGGGAAAAGAGGAACAAGCTTAGCCAGCATGACACACTTTCTGTGAACTAGAAAAATGGAAGTAAAAATTGAGAAGTAACAGAGATTCCATCTGCTTCCGGGAAAATGCTGCAGGGGGTGGGGAGCATGATTTCCAGCCTTTGTTCATAGAGGTGCTCCAAATTTTGTAGATAGATTTTCAACAAATAGCATTCTATAGAAGAATTTAACTGTAACAGTATAGTTGAGATCTGGCACACCTTTGCCCAAATCACTTAACTTCTGTGCTATTTAATTGAAATGCTATTTTTCCGAATATCTGAAAAAGCCCATTAAGTTTTCATCAAGCACCTCTGGAACTGATTTTTTTAAAAAAGGTAAAGGTTCCCCCTGCACATGTGTGCTAGTCATATCTGAATCTAGGGGTGGTGCTCATCTCCGTTTTTAAGCTAAAGAGCCAGTGTTGTGCAAGTCCGTGGCCATGTGGCCAGCATGGCTGAACACATTTCTGCGCATAGATCTTAATTTATTACTGCTGAATGGAACTGCAGTTGCTGACATATATATTTCTCCTTAGTGTTGATCATATAACCATCCCTTCACGCTGTGGCAAAGGTGTCTTACATCGTGTACCGGAAGTCTTTGATTGCTGGTTTGAGAGTGGAAGCATGCCTTATGCCCAAGTCCATTATCCCTTTGAGAACAAAAGAGAATTTGAAGACTCTTTTCCTGCTGATTTCATTGCTGAGGGCATTGACCAAACCAGAGGATGGTAATGTTTTTGATGTTAACATGGGTGAGATTTGACAGACAGAGAACATTTAGCAATCAGAATGATCCTAATACAGGGCCATTTCACCAATCCTGTTCTTTTGGCTAATCGTCTTTTTCTCTTTGTTCCTTTCCTGCCAGAAGTTGAATATCAACATTCTTGTCATGACTTTGGCTAGTAATAGTATAACTTGTACGGCCCATGCAATGAATGCAGTTTTACAGACATAAATTTATAAGTTAATAAATGAATGTTACTGCTATTTCATATTTATGAAAAAACTAGACTTTAAAACTAGATGTTGTAAGCTACCTTGGCTCACCTGTGGGGAGAAAGGTGGCAAATTAATAATTTAAATAAATAAATAGTTGCTATAGGTAGATACGTGGCTGCAGGAGATCCCTAGCAAAAAACAGCAATGTGGAATATGTAATTAAAAGTCTGTCTCTACCTGTTTGGCAGATGATGTAGTATGGAATTCATTCTTCAGTTAATCTGCACATAAAAATTCTTTACTGAGAAGCAGGCACAAGGAAATAACCTCCATAAGTTATTTCCTGGCTTTGAATTTGGAACGCAGCTAGACTTGGCTTGGGTAACTGGTCATCACAATGTTTTGATATTTGAGACTTCCCATCCCCATTCCACAGTTCTTAAAGACTTCACCAGGAGTAAAGGGATCCTAAGGGAGCCTAGGAGAGGGATAAGAAATTTCTATTTGCTAGAATATGGTCCTGGCTGATAATGTCAATATACTTAAGCAGCTTTGGTTTTACGTTTCTAGACTTCAGCCTCTTGATCTAGGCAGTAGTCATTGTTCATAAAAAGTACAATTATTAATTCAAGAACAGGTTTAGCTATCAAATGGCATATTCATCAGGAAACACTTAAATCTTGAAATGGACACAAATAAGTTCATCTCATATGGTGCCAGTTCATAAAAGCGACAGCACAAGTGCTGCTGCTTCCAACTCCTGACTCGCTAACCAATCACCAGACCAAGCTTGTGTGCTTCTTCTTCGTGGTCTTCTGTGATTGCACACAACGGGTTAACATGTGCCAGCACGGTAGACCTCGGAATCTTCTAGAAAGTTATAACAAGTGAAGGACCTCCCACCCTATAATGGCAGGCGCCTCCCTCCTCCCACCTCAGTTCCTTCTTTTCCACCGCTTCGGTAGCACCTCTTGTCTTCTTCTCGTGAGTCTTATCTACATTCTGCTTGTACCCATTGTAGAAATTTTACGAAGGCCACTCTCCGTTCCCGCCTTAAACGGCTCAGATATCATCTCTGGGAGCAATCTCTAACTCCCATAATGGGGTCCTCCTCGGCAACCACCGATCTCCCTCCGAATCCTGCCGTTGCCGCCCAACCCTCCACCTCTACTGGAGATCAGCCGGTAGTACCAAGAGCCAAATCTCGCTCCTCCGCTAAATCTAAATCATCCAAAGCAGACAAACGAGCTCACAGGCCAGCGGCTAGATCCAGCCCCCTGCCGCCACAACTGGAAGCTGCCCCAAAACCTCCTGAGACAACTGAGGTTGAGCAAGGCAGACCCGAGCGGGACGCCGCTCCATTGAGGAGCCCTGGCTCGCTTGTCTGGGGAGATCACTCTTCTGAGTTGCCGCCGCTTATGCAAGGCGCCCACGCCCTGCCAGTCGACCGCAGGAGCGTCTCCCTGGCGTCGTCTTTTCCGGCTTCACAACTGCGGCGTACGACCCTGCCCACTTCACAACGGCAGCACTGCCGCTCCTCCAGCGCACTATCTACCTCGCGCTCACTGCGCCATACCAACAGAGGGGACAGAGGAGATTACTCCCCCATATCGAGGCGCTCTGGCAACGACAGATGATGTCGCCACTTGCAACGCTCTGCCTTGCACTCTCGGCATCGCTCTCACTCCTGCGTCTCCCCATCTACCAGAGGACGCAGACGGTGCGCTTCCACCTCATCTGACAGGTCGCACGTGCCCTCCCGTTGCTGCGAACGCACCGCTCGATCATTGGCTCGTCATTCTCGCTGACCTCGCTATCACTCCACCTTGCTCTCGGATGATAGCGCTTCCCGTCGGCGACGAAGGAGGTGACGTCACTACGGGGACTCTCTTGCGTCATCTGATGACGTCCCGCTTGACAGGGGATATCACTTTGACCATCCACCTTGGGTCTACTTGCCTCCCGAATATATGGGCTTTCCACCCCGCTCATTTAGATGTCAACATTGCTCTCCAACCTCAGATGCCTCCTGCGACTCCATGCATACTGCTTCCCCTCCAAGATGTCGTCCTAGGCATTCAAGTGCCGCTGACCCTCCCGTGGACAGACGTCAGGAGTCAGACAGGCATCACTCTCTACCCGGACTTAACACAACGGCTGTGCCTTCCAATCAACAACAGGCTACTACTGATGCTGGCCACACCGTGCCACCTGACCAACCAGGGCACCCTACCCAGCCGCCCTACCGTCTGAGCACAATACAGACTCTGCCTCACAGGATGCTGACCCTTCATATTCTCCCTCTAGGGAGACTGTGGACTCTGACTCCTTTGACTCTCAATCTACCCATTCAGGGGACTCTCAAGTTCACTCCCCGACTCCGAATTCCAACGTGGGTGATGACCATGCCCCCTCCCCATCTGAGGACTACAAATCATACTCCCAGATGATCAGAAAGATCACAAACGCTCTCAATCTAGCAGTGGTGCAACCTCCACTCGACGACGATGACCAGGTTTTTGATGACATCTCCCTGGACCAGGCTCCTCCCTGCCGGCTGGCGTTTATTAAGCCCATGCTGCGTTTGATCAAGGAATCCTGGGAGAAACCGTCATCGTCCTACCAGATGCCCCATAGAGTGGAAAATCTATATAAAACACATGGCGAGCACACCTTCTTTTTGCAGAAGCACCCACTTCCCAATTCCTTTATTGTGAACTCTACCCAAAATACATCATGCTCCCGGAAGTTGGACATGTTGGGACATGCTCCCGGAAGAAGGCTGGAAGTTGGACATGTTGGGCCGCCGCCTTTATTCCTTGTCGTCATTCATCATTAGGGTAGCAAACTACTCGGCTGCTATGGGGGCCTACCTTCGCAACCTTTTGAACAACATGCAACCTCTCCTGAATCTCCTACCAGAGGATCATCGAACCAGAGATTTTGACATCCTACCAAGATGTGATGGCATTGGCGAAACACCAGCGACTAGCGGCTAGACACACAATCGATGCCACAGCCAAGCAACTGGCCACTGTGATAGTCCTATGCCGACATGCATGGCTACGCTCCACCACGGTGCCTGATGATTCTCGGGCTCGCATTGAAGACCTGCCATTCGATGGGAAAGGACTGTTTGACCCCCAAACTGATGACATTCTGGATAAGCTAAATAAATTGAGCAAAACCTCCAGGTCATATTCGTACCAGAATACCTACAGGTCTTACCGCCGCCCTTGGAGACGTACATCTTTTTACCAAAGATACCTACCAGACAGACAATGGTTTCAGTCCAACACGGCCTCTTCCAACCGCAGCAATGCTGGCAGAGCACACAATCATCCTTCCCAATGCAGACCTGATAGGAGAAATAAGCAGAGTTTTTGACTTCGCTCCAATCCCATCTTGCTGCCCCCCACCCGGCGACCCCCCCCCCACCCGTCTGGCACCCCATCTCTCTTCTTGGACAGCCATCACTACAGACCGATGGGTACTCAACACCACTATCTTCGGCTACTACATCGAGTTCCAACGCTTACCTCCCATGTGCCATGTTTGTGCCACTGCTCCATCTCAGGCTCTCCGCGAAGAGGTACGCTCCCTGTTGGAAAATAATGCAATAGAGGCAGTAAATATGGCAGACCTCCATCGGGGATTCTACTCCCGCTACTTTGCTGTCCCAAAGAGAGATGGGGGCCTCCGTCCCATTTTGGATCTCAGAGGTTTAAATATCTTCCTCGTAAGAAATTAATTCTACACCCCCAACTAGAAAACCTACACCTCACAGCATGGAGAATTTTCCCTCCTTCGAGGAGATAATCCATTCGTCTAAAAAACTTTCAACCAGGACTCTCTACCACTATAAGTTTAAAGTGTTTGCTTCTTATGCGGCCGCCCAAGGTTTACGCCCCCTGCCTGCTTCAGTGAACTTACTCCTCAATTTTCTTCGTCACCTTGCTGCTCTTGGCCGCTCCATCTCTACCCTAAAGGTATACATTGCCGCCATTGTGGCTCACCAGCCACCTGCCTCTGACTCCCAGCATCTCTATAAACATCCCACAGTTAAAGACTTTTTGAAGGGTTTACATAATATCATTCCACGACCTCCACCACCGACGCCGCAGTGGTCTCTTTCCTTGGTTCTCCGTCAGCTCACCAAACCTCCCTTTGAACCCTTGGCCAAGGCATCTGACCAACTGCTTACTTATAAAACCATTTTCCTTGTAACTATTACATTGACCAGGAGGGCAGGTGAGCTCGCTGCCTTACGGATCGATGCTCCCTTTCTACAATTTCACCCCAACAAGGTGACTTTGTTTACCGATATCTCTTTCTTACCCAAGGTTGTTTCACAATTTCATGTCTCTCAACCCATCCATTTGCCTACCTTTTTTCCTAATCCTTCTACGGACTTGGAGCGTTCATTGCACTCCCTTGATGTCAAGAGAGCCCTCTCATTCTACCTTGACCGTACGTCCACTTGCCTCTTCACTTGTTATTACAGGCAAAAACGGGGCCAGCCCATGTCTCCACAGAGCATCTCAAGGTCCATTGTTCAGCTCATCACATTGGCTTACCAACTCGCCCAGGTGCCTCTACCGACTCAGGTTCGGGCCCACTCGACCAGAGCTTTATCCACGTTCACAGCTTTTCTGAGGGGCGTCTCCATTCCGGACATTTGCAGGGCCGCTCTGCAAATGTCCGGAATGGAGACTCGGTCCTCATCTGTGACTTTTGCCTCTCATTACCGGCTGGATACCAGGGCGCGTGCTGAAACATCATTTGGGCGCTCTGTGTTGTCTGCAGTCCTGCCGTGACGACCCACCTCCGGTAAGTGCAGCTTGCTAAACACCCATTGTGTGCAATCACAGAAGACCACGAAGAAGAAAAAGAGGTTACTTAACTGTAACTCTGGTTCTTCAAGTGGTCATTCTGTGATTCCACACAAACCCGCCCTCCTTCCCCTCTTCCATCACGTCAGTGCTGTTTACATCATTGTGTTGTTCTTTCTGGACAGAGGCGTCAAAGTGTACGGAACTGAGGTGGGAGGAGGGCGGAGCCTGCCTTTATAGGGTGGGAGGTCCTTCACTTGTTATAACTTTCTAGAAGAGTCCGAGGTCTGCCGTGCTGGCACACGTTGACCCATTGTGTGGAATCACAGAATCACCACTCGAAGAACCAGAGTTATAGGTAAGTAACCTCTTTTTTTTTTTTTTTTTTGGCTAATCTCTCAGTCACAAGCAAGAGCACAGACTTCTCTGCCCTGCCATTTTAATTTTTTTATTATTATGATGATGAATAAAAAGGAAAGTTATATGAAAAAATCACCTCATGACTAATCTTGATACCAAATCTGCCATTTTGTTTGCCTGGGATATCTGCAAGAGGATGGGGCAGAGAAGCCTGAGCTGTTGCCAAAACTGGAAGATCAGTTCAGGAGGTACAGGATATTGGGCCTGTTGTGTGGCTGACTAAGCCAGAGCAAGTGAGATTAGAAGTTAGTAAGGCAGCAAAAGACAAGTTAAGATGTTCCATGAAATTCTGCATAATAATATGTGAGTGTGTATGTTGAACTTCATGATTCATTTTATGGTCCTGAGGCTTTTACTTGTGCTGGAAAGTGTCAGCTTGGCTTAATTAAAAAGTAGAAGACACAAAAAAGCTGTAAGCATTTCATTAACATCAGTCAGCCTAAAACTGACTTCTGTAACTTTGTTTTTCAGGTTTTACACTTTGTTAGTGTTGTCCTCAGCTCTTTTTGGAAAGCCTCCTTTCAAAAATGTCATTGTAAATGGCCTAGTTCTTGCCAGGCAAGTATGGTATTAATATTGTTATATTGTCTTTTTTGCTAATTTTTTTACTTCTTAGCTGTAGCTGTCGAGGGTTTTCTTGTAATCCTTGCTTGAGTTTCTAAGTGTATCTGAACCATCATTTTACTCTGAAATGCTTTAATCCCTTCAGAAAGGGTATAGATTTAATTATCCTTGGGTAGAAGTAGAATGAGGTAAAAAGCTCATTGTACGGTGTAGTCATGGGTTCTAAAAGTTAAATATGGGTCACAAATGCTATGATTATTCTCTACTTGGATTTTTAATATATTTACTGTTGTAAAAACCTCTTGTTTTCTAAGGGAGCAATACTTTTTCTCTTATAAATGATACAAGAGCAGTTTTGAAACTTTACCACCTAGGTAGACATTGTATTGTATTCTCTTCTAGTGATGGGCAGAAGATGAGCAAACGAAAGAAGAATTATCCAGATCCAGCAAACATTGTAAACTCCTATGGGGCTGACGCACTAAGGTAGGAGGAACTTGGAGCCTTTTTCGTCTCGATTAATGTCTGCTTGTTATCTTCTCTGGTTATGTCCAGAAAGAGCCTAATGTTCTGCTGGTTGCTGTGATATCTCCATTTGCTGGTGGAAATTTACCAGTGCTTCCACCCCCTCACAATTGTGTGTAAGCTTTTTTTAACTTCCTGGAAAAAAAGAAAGGAGGTGGTATCTTTATACCTGTAACATGAATAATATTATAATTTAAGTCTGTGAAGATTCTCAGTCATCCAGGTGAGGTTATCTGGAAATTGAGTCATGGCAACTGGACTTCTTTCCTTGAGAGATCAAAACATTTCACTACTTAGCCAAGCAGCTTTGTCAGTTATAATTTAAGGAGAATAAATAGGCGCCAACATTTTCTACAGTGCCTCCATCACCTACACCCATAAACCTGTCACAACAATTTTGTTAAGGTCACTATGGAACCTACAGGGGAAGGGAGTTTTGTGCTCTCTCTCTCTCTTTCTCTCTCTCTCTCTCTCTCTCTCACACACACACACACACACACACACACACAGAGAGAGGGAGAGAGGGAGAGAGAGCCCTTCATAGCAAAGAGGAAATAGAGGACACGTTGATAGGTTCTGTTAAGACAAACAACTCTCCTCAAAATATGACGTAACACCTGAGGAGTACCGAGGCCTCTTGTTAAGGTTGTGAAGTTGTCAGATAAGTTTCTTTTTCCAGCTTTCTGCATATTCAGCTGTGGGAAAGGGAAGGGTGATAATCCTTAGGGCAGGCTCATTAGGGTGGTTCACATGAACACACCAGCTGTGTTGAAGTGAGTAGATGCATATGTAGATGCATACGACCACCTGTCTTTAAGGTGTTTAGTAAACTTAGAGGAACAGTGTTTGCATCCTTTTAAATTGAAGTGAAGTAGATGAGGCTAATTGCTGGTTATTACTGTATGGTACAGCCCTGTGTGCTCCCAAGACATCGATGATTGGGTTCTAGTTGTCTTGAGGAATTTGACAATGTTTGGTAGAAATAGAGGGAAATGGTTGCTGTATTTTTTATCCTTCAAAAATACTATCTTTTGAATGTGTGACATGGTAGATAAACCATTTTATGTACATTTCTTGCTTCACCTAAAGCTCCAGATAGCCCCAAGTTCTGTAGAGCATTTATTAATTTTTTGTTTTCCCAATTAAGATACATCTGTTTTTGTCTGCTGCCTGTCTGATACATGTACGTTGATGTCTTATTTATAGATATGTACTCTCTCACACACACATACAGAGAGAATGGAAAAGTGTGTGTGCTAGGTTCATTTAAGGAGAGAGCTCCAGTTGAGTTGTCTGAACTTATTTGAAGTACTTGATGTCAAGCGCTTGATGTGTTCTGTTTATAGAATAAGCTACTTCTCATTTTCTTGTGAGTTTTTTTCCTGTTCTGTACAGAGCTAATTTAGCTTCTGTGGAAAAAGCTTTTTTCTTCTTATGCTAATTTTGATTAAGTGCCACAGAAATATCCTCCTCCGCTTATTGGTAAATGCAGTATTTTTGAAGAGTTACATACTTGAGCTGCTTAAGAAAAGTAGAGAGCTGTGCATGGGAGTAAGGGTAAAAAATAGTGAACAGGTTTATCAGTGGTCTTCAAATCACTACTGGAATAACCCTTGAAATTCTCTTTTCCTACTGATTAATTGACTAAACCATTGTGTTTCTGCTACCCTTCCTCTACTAGTCCACTGGAAATTTATAGGCTAAATATTACGTTGTAAAACAAGCCCTAGGTAGTTTAAATATTTGAACCTCAAGTCTCTGTAGATTACCCTTCGGGGAGAAAGGCTGCATAAAAATAAAGTTCATCATCATCATCATCATCATCATCATCATCATCATCATCATCATC
>JAHTLZ010000015.1:41580209-41640945 GCA_023846285.1 Phrynocephalus versicolor | reverse complement strand
TATTATTATTATTATTATTATTATTATTATTATTATTATTATTATTACCACATTCAAGTTGGTTATATCACTATTTTGCTTATATTTTTATAGTATGTTTTTCTGGAAAAGCATGGGTAAAGTTTGTGGGGGTTTGCCTGTTTGTATACACCCCCCCTTCCGAGGAGTGTAAATTCACTGATTTAGGTTGGTATATAGAGAAAGGGTGAAAGAAAGCAAGAATGTTAGAAAAATGTTGTTTTAAAATTTATGAAATGATTCTTCTGTTTGATGTCAAGTGTTGTTACAAATGTTTTACACAATGCACGATGCTAGGAAGTTCCCTGGGATCAAAGTGCGTCTGACTAAATAGGCTAAATAAATCACTGCTAATGAGTTGTTTTTTGAAACACTTTTGGGATCAATCTGTTTTGGATGACAGGAATACCTGCCACTTCTCTGCAAAGTGCAGGCATCTGTCACACCCTTGTGGCATGCATGAGGCACACTTGAACACAAATGAACACTGCTGCAGGGAACTAACTGATTGGCCTCCAGATTCCTGTGCCCAGCAGAGCATCTTTGTAGCACTTGGCACACTGACAGAGTCTTTTTCCAGAGCACAAAGCAACCAATGGCCGTTGTGGATTAGGTGCTAGAATATATTTGGGTTGTTAGATTTTGGAGTGGATTGTTGAATGGGCAGGTTCTTGCAGTCTCTTATTTCTTAGCCTTTATTTTGTAGGGACAAATACAATCCAGATTTTTTAAGAAAGTGGTTTTAATTGATACTCTGTTTTTGGTGATAATGACAATCGGTGTTTGTTCTATATTGTTTCTCCAAAACAGATGTCAACAGTTGCCCTTACTCACCCCCTCCACCCCATGCACAACACTGACTATATATTCCTTTTTTTTTAGCTTATAGGAAGGTTTCAAGCAGTTTTTAATTAGGAATTCAATCCTATGCACATTTTCCTGAGAGTGAGATTCACTGTACTAACAAGGATATTCTCCATAAAGCATGCCTAGCAGTTGGGTTATTCACATACAATGGCTTTTATTTATTATTCATGGTATGTAGGGATAATTTGCTGTTTTTTCCAGAAGCCATCTTGACATTTGGAAACATGAAATCATTATTTTAAATGATTAAAGCTCGATAGCATCTTGAAGGCATAGTTCTGGGAAGAAAGGAAATAGAGTTTTCAGCTGCATTGAGTTTCTGTTAGAAATGTGAATGGTTTTTTAAAAAACATAACTGAAGGTTGTGCAGGGAATCTTTCAGTAATGTTAACGTTTTCTGCAGGTATTAATTACCAATATCAGTGTGGCAAATTGTATCTTAGCATTTTCTGTGAATTCCAATTACAGAGAATTAAATATTGATACTTCATTGTAAGCTAGTGTCTATTATAGTATGGCTGTAATCCTATTGCACAGTTATGCAAATGACATAAGTTTTAGACACAAATTGCCATAAATTAAGAAATCTCTGTAGGCATTGTATGTTGCATGTCTACAGAGAGTTCTTAACTGTTGTTTGCTTTTAAAACTTTTGCTGTTTGTGGAGCAGCACAAGATTTTAGACTCTTTGTATTATTAATGGAACTTGCCAAGCAATCTTGCAAAGCCATACTGGGTCATCATTATACTATTCTGTCTCTATATTCTGCTATAGGCTATATCTCATCAATTCTCCTGTGGTAAGAGCAGAAAACCTGAGGTTTAAAGAAGAAGGTGTAAGAGATGTACTGAAGGATGTCTTTTTGCCATGGTACAATGCGTATCGTTTCCTTGTTCAGAATGTTGTCATTCTGCAACTCAAGGTAGGAAGCTCTGAGCTATTGCCAAGCACCATCTGTATTTCTTTTCAATATTGCTATGTTACTAGGACTATTGCACAAGCTCCATCCACAAAGCATTACCACATGCTTAATTTTTTTTTTTGCTATTAAATGCTTTCTTTTATGGAAATTGATTGATCTTCTATACGGAGAACTAGTGCAGGGAAAGCGCCCCAGAGGGAGACCACAGCTGCGGTATAAGGATATCTGTAAGAGGGATCTGAAGGCCTTGGGAATGGACCTCAACAGATGGGAAACCCTGACCTCCGATCACACTGTCTGGAGGCAAGAGATACAGCATGGTCTACATAAATTTGAAGAGGCATTTGTCCAACAGGCAGAGGAAAAGAGGCAGGCACGGAAAGAATGAAACTCGAGGACTGGACAAGAAACAGAATACATCTGTCCCCAGTGCTGTAGAGACAGCCATTACCGAATTGGTCTATTTAGTCACACTAGGTGTTGTTTTTAGGGCCTCTACTCCAGGCATGATACCATAGTCTTTCGAGACTGAAGGATGCCAATGATGAATCATAATGTCCTTCCCTACTTACCAAAGGAACACCCAGAACTTACTTAGTATTTAAGATACAGTGGAGCAATGGTTCATCATTTTCTCATTTTATTTATTGGAGTTGTCAATCTGTTCTATGTACTGGCGTTTCACGCTGGATGTTCTTTGCTCTCTCTATAAAGAAGAAGGACCTGTAAAATGAAAAAAGGTCAGCCTGTTGGTTGGATTGGAAGGTCTTCCTCAATAAAAAGTGGTTACAAGTTGCATGTAGGATTTGTCACCTCCAGCAAGCATGAAGTAAAGGGGGTTCCTGCATGGAATGAAATCATGGGGTCGCTTCAGCAAGCATGAAATCATGGGGGTTCCTGCATGGCAGGGGGTTGGACTGGATGGCCCTTCAGATCTCTTCCAACTCTATGATTCTAAGAACAAAAGAGGTGAGAAAGAAATTTTCTCACCTTCCTCCTTGGCTTGTTCCTCTTATTTCATTTTGAAGCATCTACATTATAGCTGTTGTGAGTTTTTTGGGCTGTTTGGCTGTGTTCTGGAAATTGTTCTTCCTGACATTTCACCAGACTCTATGGATGGCATCTTCAGAGGGCAAGGAGCTCAGGGAACTTGGAGCACTCTCTGTGCTCTCTATGTGATAACTTGAAATTTGTGCCTCCTTCAGAATAGAGCATATCCCCTGTTAAAGACATAAGAAGAGTCCTACTGGATCCGACCAAAGCAACATTCTCTCTAAGCTGCTCTCTAAGGCATTTTTATTGGTGCCAAGCAACTGCAGTTAGTGTTGCTGCTCCTTTGGTGCGAGACACAGACAGAACTTTGTGCATGCGGGTTCCTGGTCAGGCCTGGTGGAAAAGGGAACATTGGACCAAAGGTTACTTGGCATTACAAAATCCACACTCAGGATAAAGGAGTACCAGCAGCTTTCTGCTTGTACTTCTCAGCATACTGTCTTTGGGATGCAAAGAAATAGTAGTAGTCATTGGTGGTTTCGTCCTTCAATAATTTGCCCAGTTACTTAAAAAAGTTCTCCAAGTCGGCAGCCACAACTGTTACCTTGTAGAAAATTCCTTATGCTGTTTATTCCATAGTAATTTGCATTGATAAATTAATGAATGCTCATTTCTGTTCCTGGTGGTGTGCCAATTGTGTGATGGGACATATGATTAGGAATTTGATCAAGTATTAGTCACTGCGCAGCTGTTGCTGTTCCACATTATGCCATTGTCCTCATGCAGACCTAAATTGAATCCTGGCTTCTGTTGTGAGGATGTAAGGCCAACACCAAAACCATTTAACTCAGTGGTTCCCAACCTGGGGGTCGGGACCCCTTTGGGGGTCGAACAACCGTTTCACAGGGGTCATCATGAGCCAGTGAACAAAAAGGCACAAACGGCTTGGGTCTGAAGGGGGGGGGAAGAAGGGGGGGAAAAGTGGGTTTACAGCTTGATAGGTTGGAGGGGATATCAGTCAATGGCACCAGAGGCTGTGATTGGCTGAGGGTGCCTGTAGTGGGAAATTCTCTATTGCACCTGTAGCAGTGGCCTGCCAAAGGGGGCTTGTGGCCTCTTCCAAGCAGGGCAAGGGGTCACCACGAGGAACTGTATTAAAGGGTCGCGGCATTAGGAAGGTTGGGAACCACTGATTCCACTAGTGAGGGGATAGTCATCTGTTAATGAGATCACTTGCTTTTCTATCATTTGGTGAATGGGAATAAACTATTAGTTTTTAGGCATTCAGATTCCTTCTCATACTTTGGAGTTGTAGCTTTAATCCTTCCAATGTTTACTTTGAATCATGGTAGCCTGAACAGGGAACCTGATGGACATGGTTTCCCCATAAAGTAGTTCTTATTTGCTGTATCAGATCCCTACCACCACCTTGATGTATTTTTGTGCAGTGATAGAAGAAGGTTCATCTGGCCTTGAGAAATGCCACTTTGTTAGTCTGCTAATGCCTTCCCTGATCAGCCATAGCAGTCACCTAATTCAAACAGTACTCAATGGTTGGGCATTCTTAATAACAGTAAGAAGTATCCTCCTCCTCCCTTGATTTTCAGTCACAGTGTTTCTAGAATCTTGAATGCAAGAAGATAATGTTTTGCAGGTCCTCCTATCCTTTCATACCCTTACCCATCACTTCCTAGAGTCTGGGACTTCAGTTTCAGAATTTAGATAGTCCTGAACTCATGTTCCAAGTGTAGTTATCTAAAAAGTCATACCTTTTATTTCAGTTTTCAGGTACATTCTTACTGAATCCTGGAATAGACCAGATTGAACATTGAACAAGGCCCTAATAGATTTATGCATCTGACTATAGAAAATGTGTATTTCTAGGCATGGGTGAGACTCAGCATTCTATCAGCTGGCAAGGCATGTAGCTATCATCTGTTAATGATGTGTAGTGTAATGTATAGAGGACAAATGTACCAGCCGGGTTTTAAACGGTGGCATTACCTAGAAATATGAATATTTGTGAAGCCGCACAGATGGGTTTCCCAGTGCGCATGCTCAAAACTCAGACTTTCCTAGCAAAAGGAAAGCTCATTAGTCTCCCCCCCCCCCAACTGAGCATGTGTGAAAGGGTTCCTGCCCAAACGTCTCAGTTCCCTCTTACCACCATGCTAAGAGGTAGCATTTTTGTTAGTCTCTGTGTGAAAATACTATTCAGTCTTTAAAGTTAGAATTTGTTTGTTTTATGGCATTTCTGCCACTGTTCAAGCATTGTGCTTCGTGTGTGGGGAAAATTCCGCACTCTGGTGGTCATCAGGAGTGCCTCTATTGTCTGGGCAAATCCCATTGGCCCAAGTCCTCCAACATTTGTAAAAATGTCAGTGCCCAAGCATTGGAAAACCATTGGCACCACTTGAACATTTTTCTCCTAGAGAAGTCTTTACATACTGAGTCAATGGATAAAGGTAGTGCATCTCGTCCCAATTTGTCGAGTCCATTTAAAACCAAAAGAGACTCAACACCAGCTCCGGTATCAAAAACGGAACCGAAACTGCCTTTACTAGAGAGAAAGTCTAAGTCAATTCCATCTCCATCGGTATTGATGAAGGCCAAAGTTATTGACGTCGAATCTGAACAACCTTCCGTCCCGGCACCAACTTTGGCCTGTGATCCTCTCTTTCCATCGGCTTCTTCCTCTTCACCATTGGAATTGGAATTTTCAGAAACTGAGGAACCTCCGAACATCTCTTTAATGAAGGACCTGTTTGTACAGGCGTTGACTGCCTCCATCTTGCCACATACTGAGGCCATTCAACCAGTTCTACTCTTCAAGGTGCATCAATGACACTTCTCCAGGTACTTCACGATTCCAAAAAAAGGACGGCAGCCTTCGTCCAATCCTGGATCTCAGAGGTCTAAACAAACATCTGCTCTCTCCAATATTCCATATGGTCACCTTGGAGAGGATTATTCCCTTCCTGTGTCAAGGAGATTGCTTTGGGGTGGTGGATCTGAAGGACAATTATTTCCAACTTTCCATTCACCCTGTGCATAATCGATTTCTAAGATTCACAGGGGGCAGCAACATCTTCCTGGACACCGCTGTTGATTGTTTTATTGTTTTTATCTGTTTTATTTGCTATGGTATTGTGTAAACCGCCCTGAGTCCCCTTTGGGGAAATAGGTGCGGTATATAAGTTTGAAAATAAATAAATAAATAAATCTTTGAGTATTCTGCCCTGCCATTTGGTTTGGCAACAGCTCCAAGAGTGTTCACCAAATGCTTGGCCCCTATCGCTGCCTACCTCAGAACACAAGGAATCATAGTTTCCCCTATTTGGATGACTGGCTGGTGGTCTTGGAGTCCAAGGAACATGCAGAAAGGGATATCCAGCTTGGTTATCCACACTGTCAAAATTGGGACTCGAGGTCAACAAAGAGAAGTCTCACCTTGTCCCGGCACAAGTTATTACATTCATAGGGCAGTTCTGGGCTCTTCAAGAGTCATGGCCTGTCTCTCCAAAGAGCAGTTACAGGATATTTCCTCCCTCCTTCTACTATTCCAGTAGAACAAAAACATTCCAGCTCTCACAGTCCCAATGCCTGCTCGGCCTTATGGCCTTCATGACATCCGTCCTACCGCATGCCAGGCTAAAACTCAGGCACCTGCAGTCGTAGTACCTCACCCAGTTCAACCCGCATCTGGACCCTCCCTCCAAGCTCCTCAAAGCCCCTCCCAACCTTCTTGACATGCTTACCTGGTGGGAGAAAAGGTCCAATCTGCTAGTGGGCCGTCCCTTTCAATCCCCATTTCCATCGATCCAAGTAACAATGGACTCGGATTCTACCGGCTGGGGTGTGATCTGTCTTGACATGACCTTTCACGACACATGGGCTCCTCAAGAGCAGGCACTTCACATCAACCAGCTAGAGCTCCTAGCTGTTTTCAAGGCATGCCGGACCTTTCTCCAACACCTCTGCAGCAATGTAGTACTGGTGGTGACCAACAACACGACCACCAGGTACTACATCAACAAACAGAGTGGCACTTGCTCCAAATGTCTCTTTCATCTAGTCATAGAGTTTTGGAAGTGGTGCATTCCTCATCAGATTTTTCCCATCACCGTGCACCTTGCTGGATCTGAGAATGTGATGGTGGATAATCTCAGCAGGAGGGAGACCACATTGCACAAATTGGAGTTACATCAACCATCCTTCTGCCGTCTCTGCTGATGATGGGGGAACCCGAAGGTAGACCTTTTTGCCACACCAGAGAATTTGAAATGTCAACAATTCTGCTCGAGAGTAGGGAAAGGTCTGCCCTCCAGGAAAGACACCCTCATGTTTGATTGGAAGTATCATCTGCTGCATGTGTTTCCTCCCATTCTTCTCCTCCACAAAGTTGTTGCAAAAATCCAGCAGGCGAAACCGATTCTTAATTCTTATAGCCCCATGGTGGCCTTGTCAATCTTGGTTCACCCCATTATTGAGAATGGCCCGGGACTTCTATCACCTGCCACCCCTTCCGAACCTTCTGTCCTACAACAGGGGTTGAGTTCTTCACTCAGACCTCCCTCATCTTCAACTGACAGCCTTGAGGATCATGTTATGATAAATAAAGTATTTGATGCTGCTCGTAAACCATACACTATTCACCTATATACCACTACAAGTGGAAGGGCTTTGTCTCCTTTGCTACTGATAGAGGGTTTTCTCCTCTGAACCCATCTCTTACACATGTTTTACAATACCTGTTGTATCTGAAAAAAATCTGGTCTTCAAAGCTCTTCACTAAGAGCCTATCTTTTGGCTATAGTCTTCAATCAGCCTCGAGATTCACCAGGCTCGCAGTTTTTCAGGCATCCACGTTTGAAATTGTTTCTTCAAGGTCTAAGGAATACCTTTCCAGACCAAAAGCTTATCCCTCCTCAATGGTCGCTCTACTAGTTTTGAACCAGCTTATGCACCCACCCTTTGAACCTATGGCCACCTATGATTTACCTCTCCTGACCTTCAAAACTGCTTTTCTCCTTGTCATTACCTCTGCCAGAAGGGCTAGTGAACTGTGTGCTCTCCGTTGCGACCCACCTTGCCTGCAGTTTTACAAGGACAAAGTAGTAGCTTATCCCAATGTTTCCTTTCTCCCGAAGGTGGTCTCTTCCTTCCACATTTCACAGCCTACATCCCTATCTACCTTCTTTCCGAATCCATCCACACCCCTGGAGTGGGACATTCATACATTGGACGTTTGTAGAGTGCTCACTTTTTACACTTCCAGGATGGTGACGCTACTTTCGTCAAGTAAATGGTTTATTTGTTATGACTCTTCTTCCAAAGGATCAGCTGTTTCTTTTCAAAGGTTTTCTAAACAGGTTGTTTTGACTATTGAACTAGCTTATCAGCTAGCAAAATGGCCATTGCCGTCCACAGTTAAGGCTCACTCTACTAGGGCAGTATTGGCTTTGGTATTTATTTATTTATTAAGCTTATATACCGCCTGTCTTCCCGAAGGAACTCCGGGCGGTTCACAACAAAAGAATGCTAGTAACAACTATTGAGTTAAAACAATTAAATAGTTTAAAAACAGTCTAAAACGGGTAACCAGACTGAACAATAAAGAATGGCTTTGCAGATGGAGGGAAAGGGAAGGGGAAAAAAGACACCTTCAGTCACCAAACGCCTCCCGGAAAAGGAGAGTTTTTAGTGCCTTCCGGAAGGCTGGCAGGGACTCTGCTAGGCGCACTTCTGCTGGGAGGTGGTTCCACATGGTGGGGCCAGCCACAGAGAAGGCTTGGGTGCGGGTGGATGTTCTCCGAGCCTCCCTGGGCGTGGCCACATGCAGCATGTGCACCCGCGACAACCTAGTCGGACAGGCCGATGTTGACCGCTGGTCGATCCGCTCTGTCAGGTAGTCAGGTCCTAGGCCATGGAGGGTTTTGTAAACGAAAACCAGGACCTTGAATCTGATTCGGGCCGCAACGGGCAGCCAATGCAGGCGGGCCAGAACTGGGGTGATGTGGTCTTACCGACGCACACCGGCCACCAGTCTGGCCGCTGCATTCTGGACCCGCTGCAGTCGCCGAAGGAGAGTCAAGGGCAACCCCATGTAGAGCGCGTTACAATAGTCCAGTCTCGAGATCACCAGCGCTTGCACCACGGTTCTGAGGGAATCCCCATCTAGGTATGGACGAATCTGGGCAATTCGATGGAGATGAAAAAAGGCAGCCCTGGACACAGCGGACACCTGGGCCTCCATGGTGAGCGCCGGGTCCAGGACTACGCCCAGATTCCGGACAGAGTCTGAAGGCCGGAGGGAAACGCCCTCCAAGGTGGGATAAGGGCCTGCATAGCCAGATGGGGAAGCCCCAAAGAACATAACCTCGGTCTTATCGGGGTTGAGTTTGAGCCTGTTAGCCCTGGTCCATTCCATGACCGCGCCCAGGCACTGATCGAGGGTCCAGACAGCCTCATCTGCAGCGGTGGAAAAGGAGACATAGAGCTGCGTGTCATCAGCATACTGATGACAGCAGACTCCATGTCTCCTAATTACCTCAGCCAGCGGCCTAATATAGATGTTGAACAGCATGGGAGAGAGGGACCACCCCTGTGGGACCCCACAAGGGAGTATCCAAGGGGCAGACAACTCCCCCCCCATGCTGAATCTGCTGGGGGCGGCCCCCGAGTAAGGACCGAAGCCAACTGTGAACAGTGCCCCCAATCCCAACCTCAGAAAGCCGGTCCAGCAGGATACTGTGGTCGACGGTATCGAAGGCCGCTGACAAATCCAGGAGGACCAACAGGGAAGAACACCCCCTATCGGCCCCCCGGAGGAGGTCATCTTGCACAGCGACCAAGACTGTCTCAGTACCCCGACCCGGCCTGAACCCAGACTGGAATGGGTCAAGGATGTGTTCTCCCTCCAAAAATGATTGAAGCCGGATCGCGGCCACCCTCTCGATTACAACTTTCTGTACACTATAGGAGGAACTGTAACAATACAAAAAGCTGAGGACATTTGTAATTCTGCCCCATGACCTTCGTGAAGCATTACAGACTGGATGCCCGTATGAGGTCTACCATGGCTTTTGGAAGAGCAGTTCTTTCGTTTATGAGGGCTTGTCTTTCCACCATCTTGTGAGTACTGTATTGCTTGTAATCACCCATCTTTGTGGCTTCACGAAGACCATGAAGGAGAAGAACCAGTTACTTACCTGTAAAGGTGGTTGTTCGAGTTGACTTTCATGAAGCCACAAAGTACCCACCCTCCTCCCCTCAGCTTGTCATGCTGTGTCTGGTACTTACCTGTCACATGCGGTTGCAAGGGAACTGAGGCATTTGGGTGGGAACCCTCTCACACATGCTCACTGTGAGGGGGGAGGAGAGTAACGAGCTTTCCTGTTGCTAGGAAAGTCCAAGCCTCGTGCTGGGAAACCCATCTGTGTGGCTTCATAAAGGTCCACTCGAATCCACCTTTAGAGGTATCTTTTTTTTTTAATATTAATTTTAAAATATGAATAATAAAAAAGAAGGTGGGGAGAGAACCCAGTGTACCACAAGATACATCTAATCCAGTGCAGAGCTATGCAAAATTATGCTTCGAGATTGTTTTCTTTGGTTTCTAGGGCTTTCTTCACTAGGCTTAAACCATTCAATTCCTGCAGATTTTGCGTAGCTGGAGTAATCATTCTGAGGCTTCAGTTCTTTTTTCTAATGGGATTCTTTATACAATATTTTGCTAGCCTCTGAAATGGCAACTCGGCTGTTTAAGTGGCTGCATAATTTGGAAAAAACTATAACTATGACTTTCCTCACAACAGCCAAGTTTGAAGGAGACATGCTCTTTGAGGAAAGGATGGATAAGGTCAACATATGTACTAAGGATGGATAAGGTCAACATATGTACTAATGATAGCACAAAGAGAAAGATGTTCTGTTCTACAATTTTTATGGCAGCTCTCCTTAGATTCATCAACCTTCTTTATACTTATTTTCATATGTCTTTCCAAAATGCTTTATTTTCTCATGTATAAGACTATATTTTAGTCTAATATTGTTAAACTAAAAATTGAGGGTTGTCTTATACATGGAAGTAAGCCGAGGAGAGAACTGTGTGGATGCCAAACTGCCCAGACTTCGTCTCTGCAATCAGTCTCCTTATATAAGGGGACGTCTTCTAGACAGAAAAATATAGTATGTTTGTCTACCCAAGAGATTTTCCTCAATAAACCATAATGCTACAAAATCATCTTGCCTGGAACAAAAATTAACACATACATACCCATTCCCTCATTGGTTGAAGTCTGCAGCTTCCACCCTAGCTAGTATGGACCCCAATGGTTTTGAAACTGACAGATCAACATGCACCATGTAAGTCTCCCTGGCTGCATCCATTTAGGATGTGTCTTTCGCGGTTTTCTATTTTTATGAAAAAGCAAAATAGAAATGGAAAATTAGCTTAAATGTTTATCTTTTCTTCCATACCCAGATATTTTTCCAATAGAGTTTTAGTTTTCTGAAAGGCTAAGAATGAGTATCTTTTTTTATACTGAAGTCTATAATCCTGTATGAAAAATAAACATTTTACTTTATTCACATGCTTAATAACTCTATCTGGGGACTGCTATAATTTATACTTCTGTCCAAGAAAGAGAAAAGTATGTCATAAATTTTTAGGACATTGTTTGATTTTTAAATTCCAACAATAGCAAAAAAAAAAAAATCACTCGATGGTTTTATGTTGTGTTTAAAGTAAAATAATCATTAATCAGTTATAGCAATAGATTAGTTTGGCAACCTTCAGGTGAGTGTTCCTGATGGAACAATGATGAGAATTTCAGAATAGTGCTTAAATTCCAGTCTCTTCTCTTAACAGCAATAGCTGACTAGTTGCTTTTTAATCAGTGTGTTGAGAAGATATGGCAGATGGATACTCTACTAAGGGAAGTTTCCTTTGCAGCGAACATACTGTACTAGCAAATGCACTAAATATTGATAACTTGAACCACTTACAGTGACTTGCCTCTCACGATACATGCGTTTTTGAAACCATTTGGGAGCCTTTACAGTGAGGGCAACAGACTTCAATAGATAGTAATGAAAATTGGTGCGTTTTTAGCAGTCACCTCTGCAATGAGCGTTTCAGAAACTCATAATTAACTAGCTATTCTGAGTGTCCCAAGACAATGTTGGTAATATAGTTCAGTTGCCCTAATATTTTCATTTTCTTTCTATCATTATTTCTGAAAGAAGAAAAGTAACTGATCTGAATAACTGTGCCAGAATATTGGTCCCATTATATTTTTCATGTTGAACAGAGTTAAGCCTAAAAGATCCTGTATGTTCTCATGGCAGATGAATTTGGGTAATTGTGGGAATAAAAAGATTTCTCTGAAGTTGTGGGAGTGTGGCGTAGCATTTATTTAAATGTGTGTCTGTACCATTTGATGTCTGTTGGCTGAATTAGAAGATCCAGTCACTTCTACATTTCATGTTATAGTCATTCTAAGCATCATAGAAAATATTTCTACGTTGTGGTTTGCCTTTTCGGTTTACTTTGAAATTACAGTCCACTAGATGTTTTTGCTTAGTCATACTATGTATTATAAAGCTAAAGTGAAGTGGTTTGAACCTGGTAATGGGGGCAAAGTCCAAATGAGAACTCATTATATAAAAACCTTGAAAGCAGATATTTCTGACCAAAGTGCTTTTCAAACTATCCAGCCTTATTAAAGCAACTTAGGCTGTTGTAATGTAATACTAACTCTTTTACCAAGCAATTTAAACAGATAGTACCATGCTAGAAACTGCTTTTCTTACAGTAGAGCATGATAGTAAGTGAGCCACCTTTAGTATGGCATGCATTGTAGATAATATTGTCACAGAAATAAGATAAGCAGGAAGTTACCCCTTTTATGTGTTGGTAAAAATGTGTGCATGTGAGACCTTATTTAGGGTGAAATGTGTGACCTAAATCACATAAATAATCAATTACATAAATAAAATATTTTATGGTGAAAGATATTTCCAACTGGCTTCTTGAAAGACTGAAGAACTACAAGGGTTTTCCAAGGAGACTCCAAAAAACTCTAATTTTTTTCAATTACTATATATCATTCCAGTGATTCAGCATTGCATCAATTTTTAGTTGGTTGGATGAGTTTGCATGCTTTTTAGCTGAAGTACTGCCTGTATTTCTCTCATTGTATTTATAGGAGGATGGAAAGGAGTTTCTTTACAATGAGAAAACGGTTAAAAAAAGTGACAACATTATGGACAAATGGATTGTTTCTTTCACACAGTCATTGATTCAGTTCTTCAAAATCGAAATGGCTGGTGCGTATCTTTATTACATCAATATCTGTATATTTTCACAACATTTTAGGGTTCAAGTTACGTTTATTTTGATGCTACAGAATTTTGCATACAAAGATAATGCCTCTCTCTCTCTCTCTCTCTCTCTCTCTCTCTCTCGCTCTCTCTCTCTCTCTCTGTGTGTGTGTGTGTGTGTGTGTGTGAAATTTTTTTTCTTGTTGATTGCTCTTGCCTAGTTATAAGGCCAAATGGCTCTCCGATTTCACATTTGTGAATGACAACATGGTGGGGGTAAAGGTGGGGAGAACATTTCTCTGATATATGGTGGCAGTGGACAAGATGCCTGATGTCATAGAGATAGGATGATGTTAGATTCTTCTATCACAGGGCTGTCCAACTTTGAACAGGCCGAGGTCTACTTTTTCCGTCCCAAAGTGCCTGAGGGCTACTACACTAAAACCTCTACTTACGAATTTTATCCATTCTGAGTACATGCTCATAAGTAAAAAAAGTAGAGCAGCAGTTTCCCATAGAAATGCATTGAAAATTAATTAATCTGTTCTGGAGGGAACATAGTTCAATGCTTTCCTATGGGAAGGCTGACCATTCACATGCTTCCTTTGCACCCGCTCAAGCTGGTGTGGGTGGGTGTAAGGGAGGTGTGTGCATGCTTGCCCAGGCTGCTGGAAGACTTTTTTAAAAAGGTGCACTTACCCGCCTGGGGCCTGACTCAGCTCTCGTCCCCCTCCAGCCTCCTCCTCTTTTCCCCCTTCTCCCTTCCAGCCCCCATGCTGCCACTGCCGCTGCCGTCCGCAGCTCTCACTCACCTCTGCCATGTTCGCTACACAGCTGGGGTGGGCTGAGCCAGCAGTGTGGCAATCACATTGCCATGGCAGCACAAGAAGGAGGGAATGGCTCAGAAGGGGAGCAGGAGGAGCGGCAGCGGTGGCGGGTCATGGTCTCTGTGAGGCAGCCATGGGGGTGGGAGGAGGAGGAGGGAAGGGTGGGAGGAAGGAATTCTCCAGGGGAAAAGAAGAGGGGAGACATCACCACGCAAAGGAGGTAGACACACCTGCAACACCACCTCTCGCTTTCTCCTCCCCTCCCTCTGCTCCACACTAGTGACTCCACTGGTCACGAGATACTGGTATGCCAATCATCTGGCTGTCAGGGGGAGAAGGGGAATGTGCCATGGCCCTTGAGCTGCCCCACACACCTGAGACAGTGGGCTAGCAGATCCAGAACTTTGCTGGAGCAGTGATGGTCCTTGGGGTGGTGGAGGGAGTGGTGGAGAACTTATCCCCTCAATTTTTTTATTGATGGACGGCGGGCTACTTTTGAACCCTTCGTGGGCTACTGGTAGCCCACAGTCTATCTGTTGGGCAGGCCTGTTCTATCATATATTTTAAAAACTAGCTTAGTGCCTCAAAACCTAGTGGTGACAACTGAGTTCCACTTGGCAACTCAAACAATGTTCTATTCTAATCCACAGAGGGATTCATAGTTCATATTGCCAGTGGGGAGGGGAATAGCCACTCCCATTTGCTGCTGTCTGCCATTTTTATGGCACTTACAACTCTCTGTACACTATAGGAGGAACTGTAACAATACAAAAAGCTGAGAAACTCTCCCTCCTAGAGATGTAAAATTTATTTATTTATTTATTTATTTTATTTTTGCATTTGTATACCGCTCCCATTTCCCAAAGGAACTCTGGGCAGTTTCCAGATACTTCCAGGAAAAAACCCTTCAAAAGCAAAAAACAAACACCATAGGATTCCACCCGCTCCCCCCCTTTTCAGTTTTTTTTCCATGGCTTCCAACTTTCTGGAAATTTTACATCTTTAGTCTCTCCTGTGAAAGATAGAATATGTACTTTCTTCCCCACCCCCTTGAATTTGTAAGCACATATAACTTAGAAAGAAAATTATTCCATTGCTGTAGTGAACTCGCCCTGTGTTTGGGCCTGTGGGTTTGTTTTCGCTGCATGAAAACTGCCAAAACGAAGGTTATGGATCTTTTACCTTTGTTGTTATTCTGACTAAACAAGGCTCTGGAAACGTTATGTAATTAAACGTGTTTAAAAATTCTTCCTTACCTCCTCCACTTACTCAGGAAAAATGGCCACTAAAGAGATGGTAAAATGCTAGGGGGGTGACTCCTGAATTGCTGGGCTCTAAAGTGTTGCCCAGAAAGATCCCGCTAGTTCTGTTTCTTGCTTTCTGTTATATGAGCAGCCAGGCTGACCTGTAAATATTCAGTAGTTGCTTTAACGATTTATTGGTTTTTCTTTGTGCCATCTGTGAATGCACACAGATGGGTTTCCTCAGTGCCTGTGTAGAGCATTTGGAATCTTTTAGAGCTTCACTGTAAACTGTTAGGGACCTCCTCGCCCCAGTGCACATGCTCTTTCCCCCATCAGTATAGCCCCAGTTCCTTTTATACCACTGCCGCAGTAGCACTCATGCTTCTAGCTCCTATGTATCCGAAGTGTATTCCTCCAATTAGCTGTTATTCACAATTCTTCATAACTTTCTTCTTCTTAAGACCTCCTTCTCCATGATTAAAAAGAAAAAAGGAGGAAAAAGAGAGAGAAATTGACTCCCCTCATTTCCCCCCATTCCCACCAATTTAAGACAACTGCTCTAACAAGGTGCCTCTTCTGTTTGAGAGAATCAAGGGACACCATGTCCAGCTCTTCTGGGTCTCCTTCTGAGCCTCAATACTAAGGTGATTCAGAAGCATACCTATATTGTTTGTTGGATGACATTCTCTACCCTTCAGTGTTGACTTCCATGCCTTCTCAACATTGATGCAAATGTATTCCATTACCAGACTGCACACAAAAACAACCAACAAGTAAGCCTAGGCAATATATATCAGCACTGACTACAGCACCTGCAACCGTGCTGAGAACCTCCTCTTTACAGATCACCACTGCTTACAAAGGACCTCCACCTCAGTCTGGTCCTATAATTTCTCAAGTGTCAAATTGTAAGCAAACCACTGCTACAATTCCTAAATGCTTGGCCTCTACTCAGCAAACCTTCCAACTTTGGGGACATGACAGACCATGTCTTCTCCTTCATCAGTGGACCACAGCAGTCTACCTACCTATGCAACCAGTTTCCTCTGACTCTGAGGAATCAGACCACTCCTCAGTTCAATTTCACCTCCTAAAATTGCCACACCTGATTCAGACATGGCAAACAAACATCCACCTTCTCCATCAAAAGACTTCAAATCGTACACCCAGCTTATTCTTAGAATAGCTAAAGTGATGGAACATACTGTTGATCAGCCACTTCCATAAGAGCCAGATAGCGTGTCAGAGGACATTAACCAGGACCATCCTCATCCTCCCCACTATACCTTGGTTTCATCCCATTACTGCTTAAGCTCATCAAGGAGGCACTCCAGAAGGGTAGATAATTTGTATAAAACCCATGGAGAGAAGACTAAATTCCTCTCTAACCATCCACTGCCTAACTCTGCTACACAGAACAGGGTAGGAACTGTTCTGCCTCTGTACCAAATAATATGGAAGACAAAAGCTTGATATCCTCAGCTGCCAGCAGTACACTCTAGTCTCCTTAATTTTGAGAGTAGCCAACTACTGTATCTCGCTGCTATGGGTGCGTACTAATGCCACATATGGCACAAGGTCCTCCCTCTTCTCAATATGCTGTCAGATGAACATCATTCGTCATACCACCAAGAAACTATGGATTGAGCTAAACAAGAAAGGATTGCTGCCTGCCACATAGTTGATGTGGCTTCCAAACAAATTGCAACCTCTGTAGCACTTCAGCAACATGCTCAACTCAGATCAGCAAGCATCAGACACATGGATCCTTGCTATCATTGCCACAGGTTATGCTATATCAGCTCCTATCCACCTCTGGGCTACAGTAATCCCCTGCCTATTGCATGGGTTAGGGACCCGACCCGCGACAATGGAAATTCTGCAATATATGGATGTTGGGTCGGCATGGGACTGCGGCCCCTCTCTGGGGCCTCCTACACTTACCTGAGGCCTGTCACTGCCCTGAATAGGCCCCCGACGGGCTTCCCAGGCTTGTTGTCTGGGAAGTGACTCCCAGATCACCGGAAACCACTTCTGGAAATTCCGACAGGCCTGGGAATCCCTTTGGAGGCCCGTTTGGGGGGTGAGTGTAGGAAGCCTCAAACAGGCCAATGCAGCTTACCCCAGGAGCCCTTTGTTCCATATATTGTGGTCCCATGATATCCTGGGACCGCAGTATATGAAACACGAAATTGCTGGGAACAACTGTCCTTCAAAGCAAAGCAAAGTGTTCTGCTTATATACCACCCTATAGCATTTAAAGCATCCTCTGGGCAGTTCACAGTTTATTTATGAAGGCATTGCCCCATCCCCCCAGAGAGCTGGGTACTCATTTTACCGACCTTGGAAGGATAGAAGGCTGAGTCAACCATGAGCCAACTACCTGGGATTGAACCCCAGGTCGTGAGGACAGTTATCGCTGAAGTACAGTAGTTTAACCAATTTACCACAAGCCGCCCTTTAAGCCCTGACAACTACACTAGAACATGTGTTCTTTCTCAAAACCATCTTTCTTGTAGCTATAACCTCAGCAAGGAGAGCTTCTGAAACTGCAGCCCTCAGATTGGACCCTCCATTCCTATAATTTCATCCTCATAAAGTTACTTTATACCCAGCTATCTCAATTTTGCCTAAAGTAGTATTCGACTTCTGCATACATCAACCTAAACCATATGTTACAAATTGGTTTTCAGCCTCCAAATTTTAAACTCATACCACTTTTTCTCTATCCTTTTCCACCGCAGATATCCTCCCTGTTCCTTTTTTTAATGTTTTTACCCAAAGTTTGATGTGCCAATCATAATTAGTACTAACCAGTGTTCATCTCTTAATCATTAGTGGAAATTAATATTTGAAGTGGCTTTGCAAACTTTGGTTGAGAAGGAAGAAAAGTGGTTTGTAATCAAGGGCAGCCTTACTCTGTAGTGCTACTTTCCTCAATTTTTAAGAAATGCAATTTAAGATATTGCCATGGTATCCATCTGATTCTTAATATTTTAATAAGCAAAGCTAACTAAAGCCAAAAAGTTGTATTATGCTGTGCTATCTTTCTTTTTAACTCTCAGCTTACAGATTGTACACAGTGGTTCCTCGACTAGTAAAGTTTGTGGATGTCCTTACCAACTGGTATGTCAGAATGAACCGCAGAAGATTGAAGGTAGGTTGTTCTCGCTTCTGGTTCACATGCATAAGAACTAGAAACAGCTTCCACCTGTGTTGATTTATATTGCCCTTAAAAACTGAGTTCTCTCTCTCTCTCTCTCTCTCTCTCTCTCTGGGTGGGTGTTTGTGTGTTTAAAATCTAACTTTAGAATAAAAAAATTATGGATTGTTTTATCTCTATTATATGTATGAATATTTCTCCAACAGGGGGAAAACGGAACAGATGACTGCATTATGGCCTTAGAAACATTATTTGGTGTTCTCTTCTCCATGTGCAGACTAATGGTAAAAGTTTAACAGAATCCCACATAGCTTTTCTCATAATAAGCTTAGGTACAGAACTACTTGGAGTAGTACCGCAAAACTAAAATGTTTAGCTTCTGATTCAAGGACTTGATAGCTGTATAGGTTGTGATTCTGGAGAGGCATGGGAACAGCACAGTGAATAGCAAAAGGGGCACAATCCAATATTCTGAGAATCTCTGAGCCAAACTGGGGGGGGGGAGGGGGAACAAACAACTACACTCCTTGTTGTGGAGTCTGCCATTGCAGGCAGATAAGGATTCACAAAGAAAGGGTTGCTTTCCAACATTTGGGAGCTGCGACTGGATGAATGTTAAACATTCCCCTTTCCCAGGTGAGAGGTGGTGTCTGTGTTTTAAAATAGTAACACAGTTATGAGTCAAATCTGATGTCCATTCCAACTAGAGTAGGTTTATTGAAATCAGTGGGGCTGGTTAATTTACTGTATGTAAGTCCAGTTGGGACTAACAGATTTAATCCAACAGGAGTATCCTTTTCCCAGTAATCTTCCACCCTGACTTCTGAACATGCTGACTTGCATTTAGCTCTGATCAAGATATTGGGTTATTGAACATGGGAAGAACTTTCTGTTTGTACTCTACCACATAGAATTTGATCATGCATTGAAAAATGTGGGGGGAAATGTGTTTCCAGTAACAGGAAACCTGCGAGCTTTCACAAACTGCTTTAGCAGAATGAGTTAATTGCTTGAAAGTACATGCATCTGAACAACAATGTAATGGGGAAAATGTCATTTTCAGGCACCTTATACTCCCTTTATCACTGAATTGATGTACCAGAATTTGAAGACTCTTATTGATCCATCATCTGTTCAGGAGAAGAACACTGACAGCATTCACTACCTCATGCTTCCTCAAGTTAGGTGAGGAATCTTTCAGTTGTGTTGAGTACAACTGTTGTGGAATTTAAATCATATTTCCTTGGCACTTTGCAGTTATTTTTTTGTGTATGGGTAGGAGTGGCGTTTTTTGTATTTGTAGTTTGCTTATGAACTGTGGAAACTACGAGACATTTTAATTCTTTTGAAGTAGATGATTGTTTGAGTTTTAGCAAAAGAAGCAGTGGTATGCTAAGGAATGTCAGGAGTTTGATTAGCAATACAGTCATCCCCTGCCATTTTGCGGTTCATATATTGCAGTCCCAGTATATCGCAGGACCCCAGTATACGAAACGCAAGGCCCCCTGGGGCAAGCTGCTTGAGCCTGTTTGAGGCCTCCTGCACTTACCCCAGACCATTGTGCTGCCCCAAATGGGCCTCTGACAGGTTTCCCAGGCCTGTCAAAGGCCCCAGAAGTGGTTTCTGGTGAACCAGAAGTGACTTCTGGATCACCGGAAACCACTTCTGGGGTGTCTGACAGGCCTGGGGAGCCCATTGGAGGCCTGTTCAAAGCAGTGCCAGGCCTCTGGGTAAGTGTAGGAGGCCCCAGAGAGGGGCCCCCAGTCCCAACCCAGCCCAGCATCCACATATCGCAGATTTTCAATTATTGCGGGTCAGGTCGGGTCCCTAATCCCCATGATAGGTGGGGGATTACTGTAGTTCTGTTTTTTAATTCTTGTATTCTGTTGAAAAAACACAAAGATATGTGATAGAAAATGTACCATGTCTGCATCATGTGTTGAGTTAGTGGAGCAATAAATTAAATGGCAAGCCCTAAAATAGCCTCCACTTTATTTTACTGGCTACTGCTTTTAAACTGAGTTAAATGTGGCACAGAAAAGGCAGGCATCTGTATTTCTAATAGCTCAGGGGAATATTTCAGCATGCATACACTTTCTCCCCTCTCTATATTGCCCAAGAGCATGCAAGATGCTCTTTTGTGGATGGGTGACGGCAGGGCTGCTACTCTTGGTACTTCCCGCCCAGCAATAGGAACAAATGGGGAATTCAGGATGTGGGGTCTGGTGGCTGGTTCTACAGAAATTGACCTCCTGGGTGTTTTGGGATTCCATCCCCCGAAACCCCAGCTGGTCTGGCCAATGGTAAGGGGCAATGGGAATTGGCGCCAAAGATGTTTGGTGGGCCAAACATTTACCAACATTTGTTTAATCACCAAGTGCGGCATACTGTATTCCTCGGTTAGTTTGGCCATGGGGTTGGAGACTACTTGGGTGCCATTTGTACTTGCTCTTTTTTCATTCTAAGACTATTTCCCTTCCCCTTCTGTTTTTCTTAAAATTCCTAATCAGATTTGTTAGAAGCTTTTTTACATCCAGTTGTAAAAGGGCTTCAGAATCTGCTGCTGCATGAATATGCGTTTGTATGCCAGTCTGTTGTCTTAAATCTTCTGGCAGAATTCCAAATAGTAGACTGAAGAGGAAAACCAGTGCTGCTAAAGCATTTTAAAAACAAGTGAATGGCAACATTTTAAAATCTGACGGTAGATCAGTAATTTAAAATAGCAAAACAAAACAAAACAAAAAGCAAGCAAACAAAATGAAACAACAGTAGTTGTAGAAGTTGCCATAAACTGGAGGTGACTTGATGGCACCTAACAACTGATTGTAGAAAAATGGTGGTAGTCAGTTGACCTGAAGAGGTATTTGTTTCTCTTTTGGTCCCAAGGGTTTCTGCCTTGGCTTTTTGGTGTTCTATCCAGAAGGCATTATCCGGTATGAATGAAATACCTGGAGTTCACTGTTGTTGCATGAATGTGCTTGGTAAAAAGGGCTCAATAGGATTTGAATTTTGTTCATCAACGGAACTTGGAAATAATGTCTTAAGATGAACAGCATAATGTTAAATTCATGATGTTTTTGTACTAATGCCAGGAAATGGCCCTTAAAGTCTAATATTGTTTTTAAAAAGTTTTGGAAAGTAACGGCAATGTGATTTTTCATTGTTAAAAATATTAGTGTTCCTATGACCTCTGGAGGATATTGCAGGGAAGTAAATCCACATCCTGCTTCCCCGAATGTGCCCATATTCCCCCCGCCTTGGGACAGTGGGTGGTCTTGAACTCTCAGAAGACTTAAAAAATACTGTAGTCATGGCCATGCTAGCAGAGGCGCCAGGTTATTATAGTCCATATTTACAGGGCTCCAATTGGATTCTTTAATATTCAAGACTATCAGATGCCCTAAGACTAGAAATCCCTACACTTCCAGATACACTTCTTTAAACACAACAGTATAAGATTTGACTAGATAGTCTTGGGTTAAACCTCACAATTTCCAGTCTGACACAGCTATGGAGGTCACAGAAACCTATTCTGAGTGTTCCCACAGCTGGTTCAACAAACTATCCTGCTCTTAGGGTGTGGGTATGGGTAGAGAAGCTGGTTTCAATCTCCAGTGCATAATGTTTGAAAATAGTGTTGTCTGGTGTCAAACCACAAACCAGCAGCTGCTGTGCAAGTTGGAGACATACCTGATACAAATGTAGTTTTGAAAGAGAAATACAGACACTTAGACACTTCTCTAGTATTTCTGAGTCATTTGTCAAGGTAGCTAAACACATTTTCTACGGATAAATCCAGTGCTATGGATTTTTCGCAATATAGAAACATGAGTTTGTGTGTAACACAGAATGTGCATTGTCATTTTAGGTGCCCTTGAATGGTTATCATGGAGGACACATTTAAAAGGATCTTCAGTTATTTATAGGATTCTAACTTGGTGTCTTAAATCCCAGGTGTTTTCTTGTTCTCTCCAGTTAATGATGCCAGAGATAAGAGTGATTTGAGAAAGTGAATTACTTGAAAAAAGAACCTGGATTGAGGATTTTTTTTGCTTACTTTGTTTTTAATAGATACTTTAGAATGGCAGGGTTTTTCCCTCCCAGGAGCTCTGTAGTAGTGGAGTCATTTAGCAAGAATTGGTATTTATTTCTCTTGTCCTCACACTATATAATGAACTTGTCAAGAAAGTACAGTAGTCAGATTGTACCTGTCACAATTATCAGACAGCATACTTGAATCTTACAATGTTTTCTTTTGGGACAGTTTGTCTCCTTAAAGGAGTTTTGTTATGTATTTAATTCCCTTTGCTTGAAAGGAAAATACATCCAACCTCTTGAAATTTCCTATTTTCTGCTTGATGTATGTGATTAGGAAATTATTGATCTTAAGCTATTTCATCTTTCTAGAAAAATTTTAACGTTTTTATTGTTTAGAAAAGGCAAAACTCCATAGTTACTGAGAGATTATCCCAGGAATCCATAGTGGGAGAGCAAGATAAGGGGATCTGCTGTTAGAGGCATCTTGTTTTGTAGCAGGACTGAAACGGGATGTATCAAGGACAGATTGGGGTAGGTCTTGTGTACAATACACATACGCTGCCACTTTCCCTTTGTAAAGGGCAGAAAATGCTATAGTGGGCTTGGTAATCTTGAGTTAAACCTCACAATTTCTTTAATAGCAGAGAAATTAGGAAACAGACATTTTTGGTGAAAATAAATGAAAAAGCTTTCTCCTGTCCCAGCACCTTCTATCCTGGCTGGCACAAACTGGAAGGCTTAGGAACATGAAAACAGCCTTGCTGGAACAGGCCACAGTCCACAGTCCAGCATTCTGTCTCACACAGTGGATCACCATTTGCTTCAGGGTATTCCCAAGCAGATGTCTTCACCTGCTTACGATTCCCTGCAAATGGCATTGAGAGATATCCTGCCTGCCTCTCCAACCCGGAGGTTATCCTTAGGCATCCATAATGATAGCCATCGATACCCTTGTTCTCCATGAAGTTGTCCAATCCTTTCTTAAAGCTGTCAAGGCTGACAGCTGTCACCACTTCTTCTGGCAGGGAGTTCCACAACCAGTGATCCTCTGAGTGAAAAAGTACTTTCTCTTATTTATTTGGGATCTAGCACCCAAAAGTTTCATAGAGTGCCCCCAATTCTGGTGTTGTGTGATAGGGAAAACAGTTTTTCCTTATCTACTTTATCCACATCGTGTATGATTTTATAAACTTCAATCAGGTCATCTCTTAGCTGCTGTCGTTCAAGAGTGAAGAGGCCCAGTCTTTACAGCCTCAGATGGCAAGGAAGGTGTTCCAGTCCCCTAATCATTCTGGTTGCCCTCCTCTGCTAGTGAGTTCTCCACAGAGGTAACCCCTCCTGAGCTGATGAAATTGATCTTCCCAACCAAATCCACTAAAATGCATTGTCAAATGCAAACCTTAAGGCAACATGTATGGTAAATTAAACATGAGCCATAACAAAAACAATGCTAAAATTACAAATAATCAGAACCACTCAGTTTCGATTATAGTTGATGAATATCTGATCACAGCCGGTCAGCTTCTTTCCTTCCCATCATACTTAGACTAGTAAAACAGATGATGGACTGGATCTGACCAAGTGAAAGTAAATTTGTAGAGAAAATCTAATTTTAATCATAAATATATTTACTGAAGTAAACCTGCTTTAATTTTTTACTGAAATCTTTATTGGGTGGTGTTTTGCTTTTTACAGTAATGTTCTTACCTATGCTGTCCTATTCATCTAACCCTACTTATTGAATTTGGGGGACAAAATATTATGAAGTAAAAGACGGGTTTCTCTACCCATGACGAGATTAGAAATAAGCTAGCATCTGTCATCAGCTCAGAATTTCATTTTATTCTTGGATGTGTAAACATTTGAAAAGCAGTTCTGAAGTAAATTTTTCTCATTTTAATATGTAGAGGTCAAAACTTCTACTTCTCAAATCTTCATATACCTACTTACAGTTTTCTTTTGGTATATTTCACAATACATCAACCTGCTCCTTCAGTTTTTGTCACCTGTAACTACCGTTCCACAAATATTGAACTGTTTGAGAAGCCAATGATAGCACCAGCTGTTTGTCCAGCAGGCTGTGGCAAGAAAGCTAGGATTAAAAGTGGACTGGGTTCCTGGGGCTCTTTAATTATTTAAGTCTAAAAACTCATTCATATTCTAACTTGTCTCTACAAAGCTCAAGGTGTCTTATAAGGATGCTAATGATTAATTTAAAACATCATTCCAGTCTGAAGTGTAGCATAAAACATAACCAATGCATCAGAAAATGGCACAATAGTAATCAAAATATTTGGGAAATTTAAAAAGACTAAGCTAAGCAGAATATTAAAAGTACACTCTAGATACTCCCCAGAAACAAATGTCTTTGGTTACTTGGAAAGACTGGGTAGAAACGGGAATCCCATCTACTACAAAGCCATCATAAGAATCCCTTTTTTTTTTTAAATGGTCATCTTAATGCAAGGAATATGGTCCTTGCATTACTTGCTTCCTCTTACCAAGGCATCAATAACTGCTTCCTTTTCTGGCTTATAGCTGAAATTTCTTCCTTCTTATTTAGCTTTACTTCCAGAGTGAAATGCAGTCTAGCAATTGAGTCTCTTGAATTTTTTACTTGTTGTTTATTTGGGACCTAGTTTATTTGGGACCTACAAACAAGTGATTGTGATGCAATTATTGGACGTGTTTGAGATAAGTTTTTTAAAAAAGGTTACTGGACACATGGAGCCCTTCCTTGAAAACACTTGTTTTGGTATATCTGGAGCTATCATGTTCTATTTCTTTATTTTTAATTTATCAAAAATTTCCTTTCTACTTTCAAACAACTTCCAAAGTAGCTGTTAATGAACTTTAAGATGTGTTACGATAGATAATTAAAACGAGTGAGTAGAGCCTGTGGCGAATGTGAGCAAGGAATTTGATACAGACAACATTTGAAATAATAATACAGTCTTTTCTTGGTGTTCTTATTGTATAAAACCCAGTAATACTGGTTTATCCTAATAGGAATATTGAGGTTGCCGGGGGAGGGGAAGGGTTAGGGCAGGAGTAAATGATTTGGTCTTAGTAGTATGCTTTATTGCTGAGCAGTAGCTATCCATAGTCATTTCATTTGCTGACCCGTGTAGGCTTTCACTCGTATACTAATCAGCTGATTCATGTTTGCTTTCATCTCTAAGATGAACAGAAGTGCTGCTTGATGATTCTCAACCAACAACTTTTTCATAAAGATTTTTAAAGTAGGTTTTGATGGGGGTTTTTTTGAGAAAATATTTCTTGGTATATGCAAAAGTAATTGAAATATTTGTTTTCGTTTTGAATCTAGGGAGGATCTGATTGACAGAAACATTGAAAATGCTGTTTCACGAATGCAGTCTGTTATTGAGATTGGGAGGGTAATCAGAGATAGGAAAACCATTCCAGTAAAGGTAAGATTTCTTCTTTTACACCAGTATCCCAAAAGCATTTATTGGCTCTCCCAGAAAAAGATATAGTTAAATCAATAAATAGTAGAACATGAGCCATGGAGAAGTATTTTCAATCACCAAGATTTCATTGCATGGTAGACTTCAGTGGCCTTTCTTCACCTGCAAACTAAAGTTGTTGAATTCATTTTCAGTATCCACTGAAAGAGGTGGTGGTTATCCATAAAGATCAACAAGTATTGGAAGATATCAGGTCCTTGGAAAAGTACATACTTGAGGTAAGATGAAAGAGCAGAAGGCATTGTAGATACCCAACATTCTTATATACGGTATTTGTGTTCAAATTCTTGCCATGTTGTGTGCTGGAAAGTCAGGAAACATAAGGACACATAACGACAGTAAACACAAGAGACCAGCTCATATGGATTCTGCACTGTTGCAGTTCTTCAGCAGCTATTAAATGCCATAGCTACTGTATATCTCAAGAGGTGCTGGAAGTAGGGATATGATTAGAACAGGTCAGGTTTTATATGCTCAACTATTTGAGGACTGGAAAGGGATTTCTCACCATAGTATTCCACATTAATGCCTATTGGACCTACCATCATCCAAATTAATGTGGAACAACCTGAAATCCATCTGAGGCTGCAACGTCTGGGCCTCTTCACTCTTGAACAATGGTGCCTAAGAGGTTTATAAAATCATACACAGCATGAACAAAGTAGATAAGGAAAAACTGTTTCCCCTGTCACACAACACTAGAACTAGGGAGCACTCCATGAAACTTTTGGGTGCTAGATCTCAAACAAATAAGAGAAAGTACTTTTTCACCCAGAGGATCACTGGTCTGTGGAACTCCCTGCCAGAAAAAAGTGGTGAAAGCTGTCAGCCTTGACAGCTTTAAGAAAGGATTGGACAAGTTCATGGAGAACAAGGGTATTGATGGCTATCATTATGGATGCCTAAGGACAACCTCCGGGTTGGAGAGATAGGCAGAATATCTCTCAATGCTATTTGCAGGGACTCTTAACCAAGTGAAGACATCTGCTTGGGAATACCCTGAAGCAAATGGTGAGCCGCTGTGTGAGACAGAATGCTGGACTGGATGGGCTGTGGCCTGTTCCAGCAAGGCTCTTCTTATGTTCTTATATTCTAAATAAGAGAATCTTGCTACAGCAGGTGGCTGTTCATCCAGCCCCGTCCAACAAGCATCAGTTTGCAAATAAGTCTTCTAGATTGTTCTGAGTTTCCCTTTCAAGTGGGAGGCTAAGTATCAAATAGCTCTGCAGACTTGGTTGGAAAGAGCAATACTTACAGAATGTGCTTCTGTGTCCTCTTTGAAATGTGGCCAGTTGTGGCCAGTGGGAATTGAAGATTTACCAATAATTTGTTGTGAAAAATCTTGTTGCTTGTCTCTTGCTTTTCTTGTATGATTCTTCCACCAGCAATACTTTCATGAGGACAGAAAGCAGTATACAATCTGTCCTGCTAAGAAATAAATGGGATAGTAAGAAAACTTGTAAAATCTTTTATTTGGTCTGTACTACTCAATGAATTTTCAGCTACACGCTGACTCAAAGTCCTTGTTTTGAACTGATCTTCTGTTTTGGAAACGGAGACCTTTATCTGCTTTCAGGTTAAGAGTGTGTGGCCTGCCAGACAGGGTGACCCCTTGTGTAGTTTCGTGTATCAGATTCTTATAGCTCAGTGTCTCATAAAAGATATGGATCTCTTTATAATATTGTGTGCGTATTTGTTTGGCCAGACAAAAGGTCTCCCAGGCTTTCTGCAAGCAAAAATATTGTAGAACTCCGTTCAGATGCAAAACATTAGAAGGTAACGCAGTTTAACAGGTCAGTTAATGCTGCAGGGGTGTGCATGTTTGTAACATAAACCTTTTAATAGGCAGAATTACATAACGAGTTATTTGTTATAGAGAACTGTTGACTATTCAGGCAAGTCAAGGCCATTTCCATTACAGTTCTCACCTAAAATTGGTTAGGAATGGTTTTAGCTTAAAAATGGTGTGGGGGTCAGCTAGCCAAATGACATTCCAAAGAGGACAAGAACTGAATAAAGTAGCCCCATAACCCCCAGAGATAGTATTTCTGAATTGAGTAGGTTTGAGATATTTCAACATCAGTAGTGAAAATAAAATTAATGAAAGGAGGTTTGTGAACCTTTTTGGTGTAAAATATTGATTAGATGAGGATTAGTGTAATTCTGCAGTAAAATGCTTTAGATGTTATAATACCAATAAACAAATTCACCCATTATATTCCTAGAACTTGGAAGAAGACACATCATTGTAGCAGATAAGTGTGTTTTTGTTCGTCCAGTTCTCTCTAATGTTTTGCTGTAGATGTAAAGTAGGTTGTTTGTTGTTAATTTATTAATCATGATGACCTGCGATGAGTTTATCCTATTTCTTTCCTCTATTATTTTGCCAACCTACAGGAACTTAACGTCCGTCAAGTGACATTATCAACTGACAAAGATAAATATGGAATCCGTCTGAGAGCAGAACCTGATCACATGGTGCTTGGGAAGCGCCTGAAAGGTGCCTTTAAATCTGTTATGGCTGCTATCAAAGAGCTGACAAGCGAGCAGTTGGAAGAATTCCAGAAGACAGGTCAGTGACAATATGTATATTTTATCAGAAACGTGTAATGTAAGTGACTTTATTAACATGCAAAGGAAATTTTTGTATTCAAATATGCAATTCAATCCATTTCATAATTTTGGTGTATTTTATATCTTAAGAACAAACTGTCAAGGATTTAAAAGCTATTCCGCTGGTAATATAATGACAAATGTTTCAAGGTTCAGTAAACATATTGAGGAATAACTGGAAAGATGACAAGAATTAAATCAATCCTGAAAAAACCAGGAGGTGCTTAGTCAGCAAGCCAGCCTGTCTGTTTCAGGTTAGCCAAACAAGTACTGTATAAATAGAAGTATTTCCAGTTTTTAAACTTGAATGTCCTTTATCTGATAAAAGTCTTGTTTCTAAGACTGATTGTTGTTCTTGCTGCCTTTTGCTGTGTTTTTTCTACTTGGAAGTGGCGAGATAAAAAAATCTTGCTTTTTGGAGGATTCTCCCCCCCCCCCCCAAACTAAACGGCCTACTTGAGAGATCTTTCAGCATGTGCTTCTGCTGCATTTGTCATAATGGAATTAATTGGAGAGAGGTTATTGAAAACTGAGGCAACTTTAGAGAAGATCTGAAACTAATCCATAATGGGTGTTCAATTTCTCTTTCCCAGTTTGCAGTATGAGAGATAGTCTGATGACAGAAATAGCACAGCACATAATAGCATTATGTCACATACAAAAAAATCTGAGGTGTGGTTCCATGTGAAATGAAACCAGCATGGCCTGAAACCTCATGTCTTCTAGGTTGCAGAAATCTGTTGGAGAAATTAGTTTGAAACATTGGGGTTCTGTTGCAATGATCATATTGTGCTTTCATTGTGTTTGTTTAGTTATTGGAACCCCCTCATCTTAAGTAATAGTCCTGGCGTGCTTCTCTAACCTGACTAGTTGTTCTTGGGTGCTCTCTATTGTTTAGAGCTTGTGCTAGCATATTGATAGTTACATAAAAGCATTACGTAGATGCAGTCTGATTTATCATTTCTGTCTGGTTTCTGACTTATGCGCTTAAGAGGTTTTTAGCAGAGGTGTAAATTCAGAGACTGAATTAATAAATAAATGTTCAGCCAGGGCAAATGCTAAATCTGGTGAAGAAAACAACCAGTTGTAAGGTTGTGAAAAAGAGCTCACATGACTAAATATTATCGAAAGGGCATTAATTATTTGCATTATTTAATCAATTTCATGCCTGTCTTTCAAAACCACGGTCTTCCCAAATTGTGGTACAGAACATAAAGTTTAAACCTTATGAAATCTTTTACAGATGTTGTAAAAATCTGAACTTGCGAATTATTAGACTTGATTTTCATTCTAAGTTAATGCAGTAGTTTAAATGAAGTCTGTCCAAATTACATCATAACTGAGATAAAATGTGGTAAGAATACCTTTATAGACATGCTGTTTTCAAAATGAAAGGAAGAGAGAGCACAAGGGTTTATTTGAGTGTAGAGCCATTGCAGTTTTCTTGGAATGCTTGACCATGCTTCAATATAAAATAGATGTTTTTCTGATTTAAATGAATCAGGCTCCATTGTGGTGAATGGCCATGAACTGCATGACGAAGATCTCCGCCTGATGTATACCTTTGACCAGACTGTAGCAGGGTCTGCCCAGTTTGAAGCACATTCTGATTTTCAGGTATTTAATATAGCAGCTAGGGATGGTGGTGGGGGCATACAGAGGACTGGAACCCACACATGTAATTTTGTTAGCCCCAGTTCCTGTGAATCATGCCCTTTAAATTAGAAGTGTGAAACCCATTTTTGGAGTATTTGCCTGTAAGGGCAAATGGGGATCCAAACAGTTATTCAGGCTCACACAAAGTGTTTGTTCATGTCAAGAATGGTTTTGATTTGTGCTTACATGTCCTTTTTATTATTAGTTAAGTCATGTTGGGTTGGATTGACTAGTTTGTTTACTATTTTAAGTTGTATAATGTATTTTAATGTATTTTGTTATAAACCACTCAGAGTAGCTTTCTGCTAGATGGTTGCAGTATATGAATCAAATAATAAATAAATATCACAGTACAATGTACATTTTCAAATCCTGTTTTACATTTGTTGCACGTCACATGCGTGCATTTAAAGAAGCTGCTCTGGGTCCTTTTGTGCTGACTTTTACTGCAGGGCTATGATTTATTTCAAAGTTCATTAAATCACATTCTTGTATGCTTGCATATGTCAACATGCTCCTCATTTTTGGTTACCTATGACTTTTGTAAAAAAAATATTTTTAGTATGTAACTTTTGCTATATATTTACATTTGTTACTTTGCTCAGAACATCTGCTTTTTTAATTGCCAGGTTTTGGTTCTCCTGGATGTAACTCCTGATCAGTCTATGGTTGACGAAGGTGTTGCTCGTGAAGTAATTAATCGTATTCAGAAGCTTCGAAAGAAGGTTTGTATGACTAGGAGATAAAGCACATTCAGTCCTTCCACCCAACGCCTTTGCCTCCATGATTATCTTTTCATAGTCATTACCATCATCAGCATCAATTCATTTTAAACATTTTTGCACAGGAAAAAAAATGTCTCTGTGATCAAAATAGTAGTGAAGGATCTGAGTGTAGTGGAATTTTTGACCATTTCCCATGCCGAATCCTTTATAAAAATCTGCCCCCGCTAAAAGTAACTTGCTATATGGCTCTGGCTCCTGTTTAGAACAAACAGATGGAAAAACAAACAGTATCTTGGGGAATGGGGGGTAGACTGAATTGCAAAGTTCCTTACTGTAAGTCCATAGGCAACCTTTATTTGTAATGTATTAATCACAGCCTCATATCATAGGAATAATAGGAGTAATAGCAGCAGGGTCAACAGTAGCACTTATGATTATTGACTTTTAAGATCCAAAGTAAATGGTAAATCAGTAGCCATCTGCTTTTCAAGTCTACTTGAGGTCCTGTACTAGATGGTGGACTGCTGTTCCAGTCATTCTGAGCCAAATAATCACTGGCAAATATTTATGGGCAATTTTGCTGGATTTCAGCCATTTTCTCCAGGGGAACTAGCACTTCTGAGAGGCTTATGGGAGGTCCACTTCCACCAGAGGCATGGTGTGAAGGGCATTTGTGCTTTGTGTACAAGAAGGGCTCTGCTTTAGAAGTGCTGTTAGCCTCAGTCATAGGAACAGTTCACCTTTGTATTCATTGCCTTCCCTTTGTCTTTAAAAGCAAGAAGGGTTGCCAGCATGGCAGGGTCATGAGCATCGATGGAGCCCAACTCTTTGGTGGTAGCTTGCATATAGCACAGGGGCACTAATATGAGGCTGTAAGAGCAACTCCAAATGTACTGTAAGATGAGTGCTGTGCTTTGCTGGAAGTGCTTCTTAAACCACAGGAGCCTAGAGTTTGCCTTATTTCAATTTAGTGGGTTCCTGTTTTGATGTTGCCTTGTAAATTCATGTGTCCCTCCTGCCAAGTCAGCTGCAGCACTGCGAGAAACAAAATCGTTGAGCAGATCATAATGACAGAATGGCGATGAAGAAAAAAGGCAAATCAATACTTTAAACATAATAGGAAAGCATTGAAAGAGAGGAGTTGGGAGTGCATGGGGTAAAGACAGAGAACAGATGGCCATAAAAGGAGAATAAAACAGAAGATAAAAATTGAGCATGGCAAAGGTAATTGTGTGTGAAGGTGACTTTTCCCATTGCAAGGCTAACTGGATCTATGAATAAAGTTCAGTGCTCAGTTGAAAATAACTACAGACTCTTCCAGAAGTGAATATCATTAATTTTGTTCATACTTTTAATCCAGTGATAATATTTGTTTCTCAACAGTTTTAGTTTAATGAAATAACAAAGCCCATTTGTATGTTGTTGTGTTGGGTGGCATGCTGTTAAACTTGTTACTTGAAGCATCATTGCACTTTCACACAGGAAAACTCAATTGTAATAAGATGTATAATAAAATTCCCTTCCTGCTTTCCTGTATTTCTCAAAAATAATTTTACTGGAACATTTTTAAGATGCCTTTTAAAATTCTAACAATACCTAATATAGATTTTATTTTCTTTTTGCAAAATTGTTTCTCTAGATAATGTTTAATACTCATTTGTGCTGATGATTTTTTTCAAAGCGAAATCTTGTTCCTACTGATGAGATTACAGTATATTACCATGCACAACCAGAAGGCGATTATCTTGAAACTGTTATTAAGGAGCATACAGACTTCATTTTTGCAACAATAAAGGCTGCCTTGAAGCCATACCCAGTGCCTCTGTCGAAAGAAGTACTCATTCAAGAAAAGACTCAGGTAATAATACGAATCCTTTAGATCATAGTCACTTAGCCCATTATTTGAATAATGTATTGCTCACATTAAATCTTTATTGGACTGGACTGACTATATCCATTTCAGGTGATCATATTGTATAACGAGCATTAAGTTCAAGGAGTCAGTGAAATCATCAGTTTCAAAAGTAGTTTGCGTGGGTTTGCACACCCAGAACTTCAAAGAAAAAGCCTTCCTACCTCCATATTTTAAGTAGTCGTCATCACAGAATTAATACTTCTGATTTAACCTGTTTGAAAGCACATGGTGGAGAGCACTGTTTTAATGTATGTTAATTTTGTACCTTCATATGAAAGATCTCAGTTCTGATTATTTGAAGTGGTGCACAAGGGGCTACTCCAGTGCAGTTGTAGCCCTTAATCTGCAGTGGCACATTTTACCTTATTTGTACATGTAACTACATATAAAATGTATAAATAGCCAGCATGACTAATCTGTGTGTATGTGTGTGTATTCTCTGTACCTTAGAGGCTTAAGCAGTAAACTAAGTGGAGACACGAGACAGGGACTTACGTGCTATGGGATCTGGCTGGGGAGTGTCCTCCTCCTGGCTGACACAGATTATGGCGCCCAGGCAGAATATGGCTTCCTCACAGAATATTTGGGGTGGTTGACATCACATGTGATTGGGATTAAATCTTTTTTTTTTTAGCATATACAGTGTAAATTGCTTTCAAGTCTTATTTTATGTTGGTTAGTTAGGTTTTTTTGCTTAGACAGATGAGGGATACACTTTACTATTGATATGATTAAAATGTGTAATAGTGTATAAGTATATGATAAATAATATAAAATTTAAAATGATCAAAAATGATGTTGATCATACTCCAGTTGATTGTGATGAATGGCTACTAGCATGTAATTTAATGTGGATAGTAAAATAATGTTAGATATTCAGCAGAAATGTTTGAGTTTGTAAGAGAACCATGAAAAGTAAATTCTTCATTAGTATAACAGTCTAGATGCAGATGATTAATCTAAATAGGATAAATTAGTCTTGGACACTGCTGGCATTCTTCCTTCCCCCCGCCCCCTCCCAAGTAGTCAAAAAGCCCATCTGCTAAAACTGTACATAATCAGTTATCAAAACCTTTAGCAATGGATACTATGCAGAATATAATGAAAATATGCACACATGCACACACATATTATAAAATATAATGTGAGGTGATACGAAAAGTGCATTTTGATATACATCAATATTTGGTTCTGTATAAGATACCAGCTATACAGAGAGGTTATATTTTCTGAATCACAAAAATCTCAGAGTCCTTTCTGACTCGAGCATTTGATTGTTATTGTTCAAAATAAAATTGTTACTTGTCCGTTAATGGCTAATGACAATTTTCCCAGTAAGTGACAAGCAGATTCAGGAACACTGTGGTTTGTAATCTGCATGTGCAGCTGTGACTCCATAATTAGCAACAGTTGTTACTATGATTCCTGACACTGTACTCAAATTATAATTACGTTGGGGGAAAGTGGGGGGAGTTTGCATGGCACTCCTTAGAAAAATAATGCAAAAAATGCAATAGTTTTTTTGCTTGTTTTTTAGCTGAAGGGGTCAGAACTGGAAATTACACTCACCAAAGGTGCTTTAGATTGTCACACTGAGCCAACGTGTGCTTATGTCAATTTGAACATCTGTGTCAATGGTAAAGAGCAAGGTACAGTATATTCCTTTTTTTGCTTATTGTTTTTTAAACTCTTGATAAAGATTTGAAGGCTTATGCACACTCATTGTTCTTAGCTTTAAGTACAGTGGTACCTTGAGTTACAAACACCCTGAGTTACGAAAAATTTGAGTTATGAATAGAAAAACACTGGTATAGAAAAAAATTGAGTTACAAAAAAGCCTGGTTTTTTTTAATTATAAAAGGGAAAAGGAAAAGAAAGATTCCTTTTCAAAACTGCACCTGCTTGTTCGCAATAGTCATATTGCCAACTTGTGGGCACGTGACTACTGTGCTGCAATTGGAAAGAAGAAGGAGCCATTTTGAAAAGGGAAGCTGAGAAACAGGGTTTCTGTTTGTCAATGACCTGCATGAAGTGCCCTGTTTCGGAAATATTTGGCACCATTTTGGGGACTTTTTGGGGACCTTTGGTGGGTTTCTCAAGTGGTTATTATAAAGTAGGTTGCTTATCTGTTGTTTGTTTGCCTGTTAACTGTGCTTTTTTTGGGGGGGGGGTGATTTCCCACTTGGAACAAATTAATCCATTTCCAATGCATTCAGATGGGAAATTGTGTTTTGAGTTAAAAAGTTTGAGTTAAGAAAATGCATTTGGAACAAATAAATTTTGTAACTCAAGGTACCACTGTATTGTATCTAATATTGTAAACAACTGCTTAATTGCCTCCAGTTATATACACTGTCCTCAATATTGGAAGCTGCATTAGGTTCTTTCCAAGGAGAAAGGTGGGGTAAAAAATATTTTAAATAAATAAATAATATTACATGTCAAGGCTCCGGTTTAGTAGCTATCAGACTAGTATATGTCATGTATTGCTGCAATCATGGACTTAGTATTACTTCAGTGCCTGCCCAAGATAACAGATCTACATAATCAGCCTGTGTGTTGGTGATGAACGAAGAGTACCTTGTTCAGGTTGCAATCCCTTTACCCAGTTGCTTGAGATTAATTGCCACTGAACTTAATACCTCTGGGTTTGGCCATAGGTTGGTACTGCTATTTGTGAACTCCCTTGCATAGGTAGGAAAGATATGACTAATTTCTGGATAGATATGTGGAAAAGGCATATTAAGGGCATATCAATGGTTATAGAATTATTTCAATAAATAGTAAACCAATGAAAACAGTTGCTTAGGATCACTAGAAGTCAGTTCCAATTTGATGGCATGTAATGCACACACCACACATTAACAGATCCTGGTAACTCTGATATGGATGCCAAGGCTTTTTATCACATACAAGCCGGTAGTCATTCTTATCTGTTACAGTCTGGGCCTAGAAAGATTCTTATGGTCACTTAAAATTTTATGTTTGTTATTATGTTTCATTATTTACCTTGAACAGCCTAAGGGAGGCGTTTTCCTCTGAAAACTTGACTCATAAGCTACTTTGGATTTATTCTCTGTTTCTTAGTAGTTTGTGTGCAGCATGAGAGGAAACTACGCAATAAAAATCTGTCTCAAGCTCATTGGACCCCATGGATTTGATCTAACAGGTCTTTTTTAAATGTGGGAATCAAATTATTACCACATGTCTTGACAAATTCAGCTGTAGGATGTGTTTAGGCATCTTGATGACTGGGATCACTATAGTCTGATATTTATTGTCAATTTTAAAAAGAGTTTTATCTTTATATTCTTTTTTCAATTAAAATGAAGTTATTTATTTTGTTGCTGGGTAAGAAAAGAAAAATGTACCTTTCAGATCACCTGTCTTACATGTCCACTCAGGTCTAGATCTAACAATCAGCATGATATATTAACAAAACAAAGTTAGTTTCATTGCAAACTACAGTGTGTTTCTTTCCCCAGGTGGTACGGTGTTGCTTGAAAATCCCAAGGGAGATAATAAATTAGACTTTACCAAACTTGTTAGTACTATTTCATCAATTTTTGGACTTGAAAAGTCAAAACTTGCAATCTTCAATGGAAAAACAGGTCAGTATTACTTGAAAGCAATGAAGGGTTATTGTGCATCCTCTGTCAGGTTGGCATGGGAAAAAATTATTACTGTCTAGTTCTTATGTAGTCATTCTGTAATTGTGATTTTTTTTTCTGTCACCACATAATGTCCAAACAGTAGTATTTTCCACAAAATATAGATTCTGCATCAGATTCTGATATTGATTTTGATTTTATGGTCTATTATTTTTGTTTTATGTTTGTTATTGTGTTTCATTATTTACCTTAAAATTTTGTAAACTGCCCAGAGTGGCTTTTATGCCAGATGGTGTGGTATATAAGTCAAATCAATCAATCAATCAACCAACCAACCAACCAAATGTTATAGCACACTCATTTCTTTTGGAATGATCTGTAGCTTTTTGAGATCTACCTTGGCACCAATAGATTCTTTTGGTGGGGGGAATTCTTTCTAGATTCCAATGCCCAACATATATTTGCAGTGCAATCTCAAATGTTTCTTCTTTTGCAATCAATCTTGAATATCTCATATTCCTTCCTCCATAAATGGTAAAAGAGTATGTTATAAAATATGCAGCATTACTTTGCTTGCGTGAGAAAGTAATGCAATGGTCCTGTGACTTCTTCACTTCTTGGCATCTCCTTTCATTAGAAATGGAATATACCATGTATTAAACTTTTTCAGTTGCACACCATTGTTTTCCATATTACATAACATGTAACGGTTAAGATGTCAGTAACTTTAGTCAGTATGGCCTAGAATCAGTCTCGGTATCCTATCTCTTATAATTACTTTGCAAGCAGCATTCCATTTTCTGAAATTTCACATTCTCCATCAAATAATTATTCTCTGAAGGAATCTTTCATCCTTACATGTCTTATATACAGTTTTTCAGAAGATCACTTATATTCTGATCAAATAAACCATTGTCCTGTTCTTTGACAATGTTTGCAAAATGCTGTTGGCAGTTTACAGTATATGTTGAAGGTCTGCATGGTCTTTAGATTACTGAGGGTTATTATTTGTATTATATTTAGTAGATGGCTGCTTTTATCATTTTTCTTTAATATTCAAAGTTTTGCAGTACAGTTTGTTTCTAGTCTTATTTACTCAGAGAAGACGGCCTCTTCATCAGCTGCTTCTAATTATGTAATCGATTTGTTTTTTCTGTTGGACATCTGATAATGCTTACAAGCACAATAATCTGCTAGGTGGCCTAACAGATTATTCGCAATAAACAAATTGTTGGCTTCACAAAATTCTGAGTCACTTTCCTGCTTCATGTCGGATTCCCAAGCCAAATTCTTCTTTATTTCCTATTCTTGTATTCTAATCTCCGAGATTGTCAGAACATCCTGTTTTTGGAAGCTACAGAATGTAGGTGATGATAAAAAGCTAGAAAATAATGGCCACCGGTACTGTAAGGCACAAAACCAACAAAAACTAATTACAGTACAGTTCTAATAGTAAAATCCCCCCCTTATATTTTGCTACATAATGCTTGTTAAGATTTTATTTTAGAAAGTGCTGATTTTAAATCACTATTAAACAATATGGAAGGGGGAAGATTTTTAAAGCATAGATTAGATAAAGTCACATTATTTTCTGTGGTTCTGTATGATGACCAAATAGCCTAATTTGTTTTAAAGGGTTTCTTAAACATTTTTTAAAAAACCTTGTGTAGCTTATGTAATGCAGGGCTTCTACATTGCTTTGCAGAACTTTTATAATGCTCAGATGTGGCTGTCATGTGGCATCAGATACCAAAAATGAAAAGGGTAGGAAGTCAATAGTTAATTTAGGGCTTTATGTAGTTTAGTTCTTTATGAGAAACCTCATAATATTGGAAATAACATTTTCTTTATTGATGGGCAACCTGCTTGGAAAGTTTGGCAATTGTCTCTTATGCACTTGATAGTGCCAGATGTACTTGAGGCTGAGTTGGCTGCAGATTTTAGTACCATGTTTTTCTTAGCAACAGTGCTCATGCTGGAATCAGGTTTCTGTGGTAAATGGCAAAAGTAATGTGGAGAGAAACAATGCTTAGGCATCTTCTGTCTGTCCAGTTTTTGGATACTGTATCTTTTAACACATTGAAGTAAATTGCAACCTCCAGGCAGTTTTGATAATCTTATGTATATATGCATAGTGTAAATATGGGGCTCACAGAATGTGACGTTCAATCAATAAAATTTGTTTCCTGCTTTATGGTAGTAGCCTCAGCTAGTAAAGAGAAAATTTCAAGCTGATTTTTTTTCCCAATTGAAAATATTCTTCCGTCAGTCATCTTTTAACTTCATAAAGCCATTTCTAGTGTACCTGTATCATCTTGACCTGCATTTCTCTGTTATGTGAAGACATTTTGGCTGAGCAATAGGTCTGTTAGGCCACATGAGCCACAAAGTCATGCGGCTGAACCTGCTGTGTTGTCACTTAGTGATGAGAGTCATTGGGAAGGTTTATCTCGGGGCCACTCAGCATTTTGCACTGAGCATTCAGCTATATCATCTTCACTCAAGTCCACTGAGTTAATGTGCTGAATTATTTATCTGCTTATAGGGCCTTTCTTGATGGAAACAAATAGAGGTAGAACAGCTATATATATATATGTTGAAGTACTGTTTTTTTAATGAGAAAGCGAAGTTGAGGAAATTATGCTCCATAATGCCATGTACCTGTGGCAAGTATTTAATAATTCTTGCATTTATGTTTATGCTTCCTTGGAGTAGATGGCTAGAGGTAGAGGGAGAACAAAAAAAAGAGGAAGGAGGTATTCATTTTAGTTAAGATTTTTTAAATATGTATATAGTTATCCTGGCTCAATTAAGCTATTACCATTTCATTTTAAAAGACTATAGTTTGGCATATTTGAAAGGCTTATGACTTGTTGCAAAAGTTACAACACTAAATTTGTTGTTACATCTTCCCAAAAGTGTCACATACTGTTTTAGATATACTTTAATATGCAAGCCCGGGGTATGTGCAGGAGATGATGAAAATTATTATATTTAGTTTGAAAGGTGGTAAAAAGTGTGTTCTGGTATGTTGGATGCTAGTGTCCTCCCCAACTTTATTTTGTTTTGTTGAACTCAGACTGCCCACTAACTGGTGCTCTTTGGTACAGCACAGTAAAAACACTGCCACAGTAAACAATGATAGAAACAGCATATACACTTCTCCCTTCAGTAGTGTTGAGTTTAGGGTTGCCATCCTGTCGTCCAAAAATCTTCCTTCAAAGCAGCCCACTTATTTATTTATTAATTCATTTATTAACAAGATTTTTTAGCCGCCCCACTACCAAGAGGTCTCTGGGTGGCATACAACAAGTATTAAAAACTATAAAACAATAAAATTATTAAAACTATAAAATACAATACAATTAAAACAACATACAGTACCAATTATAGATTATACAACTCTGCTGCTCATGTGTCCAACTGAGTAATCTAATTAAAATGCTGGCCAAACAGGAAGGTCTTTGCCTGGTGCCGAAAAGCCAAAAGTGTTGGCGCCAGGCGGATCTCCATAGGGAGGGCATTCCAGAGTTGGGCGGCAATCGCCGAGAAGGCCCTGCTTCAACATGCCACCCCCCTTATCTCTTTGAGGGATGGCACCTTCAGCAGGGCCTCCTGGCCTGATCTTAGAGTACGGGCAGGCTCATAAGGCCTATCACAATTCGCAAAATAAGTAAAAAGTAGCAAGATGTCTGGTTATTGTTGAGACATTTGCCTTTTAAAGAAAACCACTCTCCTTGATATTCTCTTCTTTCTTCCAAGGTGGTCAGACTGGCATAACTGATTTTTCCCCTAACACTGCTATCAAAAGAATCCTATCTGACAGGTTTGGCTAGGTGGTAGTGGTTCTTTCTTTTGTAGATACCAGGTTTCCATATTTCAGTTTTGCCCTGGCCTATAGCATTTTGTTCTCTGCCTTTCCCTTGATAGTTTATCCAGTGTTCTACCCTACATGTACCTAGAGATGCATTTGCACCAATAATTCCTACCATCTGCAGACATCATGCTTAAATAAAGAATTCTTTTTCTATGTACTTCCCCCATATCAGTACTAATGCTGACATTGTATCTTTTCTAGTACTGTGTACTAGGACAGCATAAGCCCCCGACTTCCTTGCAGCATGATCCAATGTGATTCAAGTAACATCTGGAAAAAAGCAACTGTATGGGTTGGGAGTTGTCTGTAACCCCCATGCTGGTGCTGGTTTAGTTTTAGAGCAGCCAACCGTATGATCTGTGTATACAAAAGTTAGCGCATAAGGAGGAGGAGTCATGCAAAAGGTTGTTTAGCCTAATTATACAAGACGGAAGCCTGTATCTTCTTATAAGAAGAATTGCAATGCATCTAGCCAGTGTTTTGTCTGTTCCAACACCTGGTTCTTACACAGCCCAACCAGATACCTATAGTAAGCTAAGAACCAGGACACGAAGGTGCAAATCCTCTGCCAGTGTTGTACGCCATCATTAGAGGTGTATTTTCTCTGACCCTGAAGTAAACATGTGATCATCATGAGTACAAGCCATGGATAACCTCTTCCTGCTATGAATCTCCTCACCTTCTTTGCAGCATTGGGAAACTAAGGTCAGGTGGCCATTTGAGACAAGCAGAGCAATGGATGGCTCCTCATCTTATTCTCCTTATATGGTATATATTATGCTAGGGATATTTACAGCATGACAGTACTGATTTTCAGTGCATGTGTTTCCCATTGGAATATGTTTGAGAACTGTAACCTAAAAAGGAAAGCACATCTCATGGAAGCAGCAGGCAGCATCCTCTGATGTGGGGGGACAGTGCTCTGTGACAGCTTTCCTTTAACAGCTTGGTTTCTCTCTTCTTTTTCAGAGCTGAAAAACCAAACAGACTTGCTGAGTCTTAGCGGCAAGATGCTTCATGTAACTGCAGGGTCAATGCCGGCCTTGGGTAGTCTTGATGGCTTCCTCTGTCAGTACATCAATTTACGACTGGTGAATGCAAAACCACAAGGTACTTCCTGTGAGAGTCGAACTGTAGGAATTGTGAAGTTTGAGTAAAACCACAAGGGTAATTCAGCCCAGCCTGCTGCCAGTGCAGAAAATTATGCAGATCAAATTATTTAGTGACATTTAGACATTCTGAAACCTCCTAAGGCCGGCTTGCCCTACACATTGTTCCCCGGCTGCAGATAATGCAGTTAGTACACATGACCCACCTGATTATTAAGCACAAGCACCCCCTCTGCCCCATTAGGTGTGATGCCATGAAGGTTTAGGGCACATTTGGAGAAGCTGATCACCAAAGACAAAGGTCATAACAAAGACCTAGGGAGGTGATGTTCCTATTATATAGAAGGAATGGGGAGGTGGTATTTGGATTTCAGGAGTTGTTTGGCAAGTGCTTCTGCTGAATAAAACAAAAAAGCAAAGCCTGCTGCTTGTATGCTAGCCCATAGCCAGCTACCTGGGACTGAACCCGAGGTCAATTTTGGTTTCATTCCAGCAGTTAAACATTCCGGGTGCTGTAATAGCTATGCATCTGAAAGATAAGCATTTACTTGACATATGGCTGCAAACAATTCATTTTCTTGATTAAGTAAGTTGATCTTATATGTGAGATTTTGTGGAGTTTTACAATATGTGCACACTAAGGTATCATCTGAATTTTGCTTGTATACAGTTTAAGGAGGGATGAGGGAAAGGCAAAGTCTCTCTGTATGTGTCAGGCAGTTTGTACGCTAAGGGCAGTTAGAAGTTCACTAAGGAATAACAATTAACTGAAAAGTAAATCTCATTCAGAAAGCCGGTGAGCTGTAGTGAATGAAATGCTATACTAAGGACTTTGGGGTCTTGGTTTCCTGCTTGGTCATGAAAACTCACTGGCAGGGGTGACACTGGTGACACCACTCTTTAAGGACACATCTTCAAAATCCTGGGAGGGTTGCTTAGGTTGAATGCAACCCAGTGTCGCATAACAAGCTTTTCCCACCCCCTGCCACGGGCAGGTTGGTGTGAAATAGCAACCTGAACAGGATGGTTGGGGGGGGGGAATCTGTCATTTTAGGATAGAATATACATATTGTAAAACTCTATAAAATCTCAAAGATAAGATCAAATTAAACTTAATCAAGACAATGAGTTGTTTATAGTCATATACCAAGAGATTGTCAAGTAGATGCTTATCTTTGTTTAGCTTTGTCTCTACTGCTAAAATCCTGATAAATTGTTTTCCTCCAGAATGTCTAAATGGAGTGGTTGGAACTCTCCTCATGGAAAATCCTGTTGGCCAGAACGGACTAACATATCAAGGGCTTCTGCATGAAACAGGGAAAGTGTTTGGGCTCCGAAGCAGGCGGCTCAAGTTGTTCCTGGATGAGGCACTAACAGAGGGTAAGGATCGAGTGTTGTCTTATTTATTTATTTATTTATTTACCGTCCATCTGACGGGAAGCCACTCTGCCACAAAGAAGGTCAACTGCCTTCTCCTCCTTGTTTCAGTTTTTCCTCAGGTGTTAATTTTTGGCTAGCCTGGAATAAAACAAGATGGTAGGTTATGGTCAAGCCACATATATCCCTCAGGGTTGACATGGAGAAGGGAGAACAAGGTGATTAAGTTGCATGCTGAACATTAAACCAAGGAAGGGATATCTCAGGGAGGCTGAGGGCCTTCCCCCCCCCCCCCAAAAAAAACACCCAAACCTGTTCTCCCAAGCAGGGAAGGGGCATAGCCTAAAAGGCTGGTTTGGATGTTTAATTTTTAAAAATATAAGTCAGTAAACAATGAGGTTTTGTTGACTGAAAAAATGGGTTTATTTTATTATAGATTGAAAAGATCTGCTGCTGTTCTTGTACTTTAAACAAATAGACAGAGAAAAAAAGACCATTTGGGGTGTATGAACATGGCTAGAATTGCTCCTCATAACTACCTAGAGAGCACAAGGGGACTTTCTAGGCACAAGGTCTTTTCAGGATTGTTTACAAAACAAAACAAAACAAAACGGTTGAGTGGTGGTTGCCACATGCCATCAAGTCACTTCCAGCTTATGGCAACTGTATGATTTAGTGGCCTCCGCAACTGTCTTTAATAGACCTGCCGAAATCTGAAGGCTGTGGTTTTCTTTATAGAGTCAATCGATCTCACATTTGATCTTTTCTTTCTGCTCCCATCATTCTTCCTTTTCCATTGGCTCTTATTTTTTTCCTGATGTACGCAAAGTATGTCACCTTTGAAAATTTGCTTCTGGAGAGTTCGTCTTTGATTAGATCTAGCACCCACTTTGTCCTTCTGGCAGTCTATGAAATCTGAAAAGCTTGCTTTCAACAACACATTTCTGTTGAATTAGTGGTTTTCCTGCCACCCTTCTTTTTGTTCCTGCAAAAAGGATCTGAGGAAGGGGCTGCATGGTGTTCACTCCTTCTAAGGCCTTCTGTGGATCTGAGGGCAGTTTTGTCCTCCCCCTTATCATCTCCTTTTTTAAAGGCCACTGGGTAAGAAAATGGGCTTTTTCACTGACCTGCCCACCATTTTTGTAAGATATAACACTTGGAGTTGGGAAAGGTCACAGGGACAGCAGCCATTAAAGATCCAGAGATGAATATGTAGAGCTCCGAAGAATACTAGTATTGTGCACTCTGGTTTTAAAGCTAACATGTAATTTGACCCCATTGCAGTACAGTTAAGATATGTGAAGCTTCAAACTGGAGAAAGGAAATGATCCTATTGAATTCTAAAAAGAGAGAGCTGCCATGGACAGGAGAACACTGGTTAGAACCTATTTCCATGAGGTAATAGGGAATATCCCTCATTAGCATCTGGACAATTATTTTTCCCGGGGGAGCAAACCCTTCTGCCTTCAGTATGAAGTGTCATAGCTTTATTTTTGTTCACACTAACCTCGTTTTCACTGCAATGATATCCCTCCATATTGTGTGTTTACCCTCCTTCCCTAAGTTTTTGGGAAAAACATCAAATGCCTGCAACAGAGATCAGAGGCTTGTGTAAGGTTTTCATCCATCCCCAGTGCTATTACAGAAAACTATTAGCTGATAAAGTACTCGATTGTAGTCTTATGCAGCTTTCAGTGCACTGTGCATTTGTAATTGAGACATTTGCTCTCATTAAACTTAAAACATTTTTTAAAAATACAAAGAACAAAATATAGAGCTACTTGTGTAATTGGAAGGTGAAGCGATACTTCAAATCTTGATGATGAGAAAATGTACTGCCTTGTAGGAGTATTACATTTTATTGTTAGAGCAAGGTATTTTTTTACTTCTGTCAGTGTTGCAGCTCAAAAAGTTGTTACTGCAAATGTTTCATGTAGTCGGTCTAACAGTTAGTGAAGGGACTTTGTTGTTCAGTCATTCAGTCATGCCTGACTCTTCGTAACCCCATGGACTAGAGCACGCCAGGCCCTCCTGTCTTCCACTGCCTCCCAGTGTTTGGTCAAATCCATGTTAGTTACATCGATAACACCGTTCAACCATCTCATTCTCTGCCGTCCCCTTTTCTTTTGCCTTCCATCTTTCCCAACACCAGGGACATTTCCAAGGAGTCCTCTCTCCTCCTGAGGTGACCCAAGTATTGGAGCTTCAGCTTCAAAATCTGTCCTTCCAGTGAACATTCAGGGTTGATTTCTTTCAGGATGGATAGGTTTGATCTCCTTGCAGTCCAGGGGACTCCCAAGACTCTCCTCCAGCACCACAGCTTAAAAGCGTCAATTCTGCAGCAACCAGCCTTCTCTATAGTCCAGCTTTCACTTCCATACATCACGACTGGGAAAACCATAGCCTTGACTATCCTGACCTTTGTCGGCAAAGTGATGTCTCTGCCCTTTAAGATGTACTCTGAATATAAGTTAAATAGACAAGGTGACAATATAAGAACATAAGAAGAGCCATGCTGGATCAGGCCAAAGGCCCATCTAGTCCAGCTTCCTGTATCTCACAGTGGTCCCACCAAATGCCTCAGGGAGCTTTGTCGTACTCTTTTCCCAATTTTAAACCAGTCAGTTGTTCCATATCCAGTTCTGAGTGTTGCTGCTTGTCCCTCACATAGATTTCTTAGGAGACAGATAAGGTGGTCAGGCACTCCCATTCCTTTAAGCACTTGCCATAGTTTGTTGTGGTCCACACAGTCAAAGGCTTTGGCATAGTCAATGAAGCAGACGTAGATGTTTTTCTGGAACTCTTTAGCTTTCTCCATAATCAGCGCATGTTGGCAATTTGATCTCTAGTTCCTCTACCCCTTCAAAATCCAGCTTGCACTTCTGGGAGTTCTCTGTCCACATACTGCTGAAGCCTTCCTTGTAGAATTTTGAGCATAACCTTGCTAGCGTGTGAAATGAGTGCAATTGTTGGAGCATTCTTTGGCATTGCCCTTATTTGGGATTGGGATGTAGACTGATCTTTTCCAGTCCTCTGGCCACTGCTGAGTTTTCCAAATTTGCTGGCATATTGCATGTAGCACCTTTACAGCATCCTCTTTTAAGATTTTAAATAGTTCAACTGGAATGCTATCACTTCCACTGGCCTTGTTCCTTTGACAGAGTTTAAGATGTATCATAATTGGATGTTGGCTGCTTGAAATGTGCAAAGATACTCACTTTTTCTCTTGTATCACTTCAGTAACTATAGTTAGGATTAACTCATCATGTAGGATAAGCCATTAATATTGTGCTGCAACATTGCTAATGATATTTTGAAAAATCTAAAAAACCCAGAATGAAATCCGAATACTGCATTATTGAATTAGCATATCACCACCACTGTTTTCAAGGAGCTAAAATCAGTATTTAAAAAAACCAGAAAGGCAGGATAGCAATATTTTAAATACATAAATTAAATAAACTGCACTCACAGGTGGAACTGGTGATGAACCATGCTTAAAATTCCATCTCTTAACACAACATTTTGGTTCTCTTGATGGCACTTTGTTGTTATGGTTGTTGTTCTGTTTCTGCTCATTTGCCTAGAGTTATAAATTGTCCAAAGCAGCTGGGAGGCAATGATACCTTATCTTTCCTGGCATTAAGATTTATTATGCATTGATAAACATCTGCATAGCAAATGGATGGGAAAAGGGGGAGGATATGGGCTTAGATGGAGGAGGATCTCAAATATTTATCAATTCAAGAGTGTAATGCTCATATTAATCATGTCACAGTCTACTTGCTGCATGAATCTTGTATTGCAAGTTGAAGTTTATAATTTGCTGAACATGATACATTAGAGGTTAACTTAAATAAGATGATAAAATTTGATGTACAGCAGAACTGTATAGGGTCAAAACTTATTCTTATCTCTGGCATGAGGCTGGAAAGGGGAAAGGTGGTTGCACAGAAGTGAAATCTGCAGGTGTGTTGAGCTGCAGAAAGGGAGGAGGAATCTGGCAGCTTCTGAGACCTGATTAATAATGAAAACGGGATGAAATTAGCTTAACCCTGGCCTAAAATATGGTGACAGCTATGTCGCTGTGCACTTATTTCATTGTGAGTTGGGTAATGTTAGGGGGTGGTGCTTTCCGGGCATTTGCTCAGGATCCATATTAGAATCTCATTTAGTGCAGTTGGGATTTGTATGTAGTAAGATATAGCTGCTATTCAGAGCAGATTGCTGCTGTAGTGCCAACAGAAAAGACTTAATGATGTAATTTACCAGTGTTAAATTCTGTATCGAACCTATGGTGACTGTCAAGAAGCTGGAAATAGGGGGATGATGGTTTCAGATGTCCTTTGAAACACAGGCCTATTAGATTGTGACTGGGACGAGCGGGCATGGAGATGGGAGAAATTGCCCATTAATTGAAATGTTTTACAAGCTGTGTCTTATTTCTGTAACAAGCAATTTCCAAGACCATAAACCAGTCCTAGGATGAGCCTTTCCCACCACTTGAAAACCCCACAGTCTCACTCACTTTATAACCCAGAGCCCAGAGAGAACTCCTAGTTCCCTGAGCTCCTGGCCCTCCGAAGATGCCGGCCACAGAGTCTGGCAAAATGTCAGGAAGAAAAACTTCCAGAACACAGCCAAACAGCCTGAAAAACTCACAACAGCTCTCAGGTCCCAGCTGTGAAAGCCTTCATGAATACATAATTAGCTTCCTTATTTTCTTGTGGGAGCTCCTCTGTAATTGTCCTTACCTTAAGATCTTTTTCAGTGCTTATGTACTCCACAACTTTTTTGACTGCTTTTGGAACTTTACTCCTTTTGACTTGATTTGGGGAGCAAGGGCTGATGGTACTAAAGCAGGGCTTTGCTTTGTTTACTTATAGTATTCTCTTCATTTTATGGGTATGTTTTTAGTATTCCTATTTGGCAGGGTTGGCATATAGTTTACAATACTTAACCTTGTAAATTTTTTGATAACTACCTGGAGCACTCAAGCTGTTGTGAAGGATACTGAGTAGGATGATTTATCCCAGTCATGAGCATATTGGGCTGTCCTAGAATTCCCCTGCACACGGAAGGTTTGGGCAGTGTGTCCAAATGGTTTGTATGGGCCTCTGTAACCTGGCCACACAGTGAAAGATTTTATTAAAGTACGGTAAAATAATATAAGGACCTGCAACTTTGTTGTATGAAGCAGTTGCATCCCTTCTGTAATGCAGATTATTTGAGGCTGTAATTTGTGCAAGCTTGTCTAGCAAACTGATCTGTCGCTAAGCACAGCCTTTGAGTAATAAACATGTGCCATCAAGTCAATTCTGATTTTTCAGGTAGAGAATATGCAGAAGTGGTTTACCATTTCCCTCTTGTGGGGCCAGTTCTGGGACTGTGCAGCTTGCCTGTGACTACACCAGCTGGCCATCCTTGCCGCAGGAGCAGTGGGGAATTGAACTCCCAATCTCAAGCTCCACAGCATGACACCTAAACCTCTTTGAATGTACTTATGTAAAATATTTTAATCATTTACCAGTTAACAGCTTTACATTTAGGCACTGCCGGTTTCCCTGTTCTTGAAATAAACTTATTTAAGATCCTGTAAAGCCAACCTTATTTGGGATCTTCTTTGCTACCATGCTGAAGTATGCTTTTGGAACTGCAACAGAGGATAGCTATCTCCGGACCAGATCAGATGGAAAACTCTTCAGTCTCTCTAGATTGAGAGCAAAGTCTAAGGTACAGGTGGAATGTTTGCGGGATCTCCTCTTCACTGATGATGCTGCCATTACTGCTCACTCTGCTGAAGATCTCCAACAACTCATGGGTCATTTTAGTAAAGCTTGCAAAGATTTTGGGCTAGAAATCAGCCTGAAAAAACCCACAAATAATGGGACATATTGTGGACTCTCCTCCTCTCATTAAAATTTCTGCAAAAGAACTGGAGGTTGCCCACAACTTTCTGTATCTTGGCTCAGCTATCTCAGATACACTCTCACTAGAGTCTGAGCTGAATAAACGTATAGGTAAAGCAGCTACTATGTTTTCCAGACTAACAAAGAGAGTATGGCTCAATAAGAAGCTGACAGAACATACAAAGATACAGGTCTATAAAGCTTGTGTACTGAGCACACTTTTGTATTGCAGCGAGTCTTGGACCCTCCATGCCCGACAAGAAAGAAAGCTGAATACCTTCCATATGCGCTGTCTTAGGCAAATATTCAACATTACCTGGCACAACAAAGTTCTAAATAGCATAGTCCTGAAACGAGCTGGAATATCTAGCATGTATACTTTATTGACACAGCAATGCCTACGCTGGCTTGGACACGTGAGAATGGACAATGGCCGGATCCCAAAAGATCTTCTATATGGAGAACTAATGCAGGGAAAGTGCCCCAGAGGGAGACCACAGTTGTGGTGAAAGAATATCTGTAAGAGGGACCTGAAGGCCTTGGGAATGGACCTCAACAGATAGGAAACCCTGACCTCCGATCGCACTGTCTGGAGGCAAAAGATACAGCATGGTCTGCATAAATTTGAAGAGGGATTTGTCCAACAGGCAGAGGAAAAGAGGCAGGCACGGAAACAACGAAACTCGAGGACCGAGCAAGAAACAATACATCTGCCCCCAGTGCGGTAGAGACTGCCATTCCCAGATTGGCCTATTTAGTCACACTAGGTGTTGTTTTTAGGATCTGTATTCCAGGCATGATACCATAGTCTTTCGAGACTGAAGGATGCCAATGATGATGATGATAGCTCAAACTGAAAATAGAAGTTCCCTACCAGAAACTGGTATGGAGTGCAAAACTGAACTGTGTTTTAACTGGAGACTTGTGGCTTGGGTACCTTGCACAGGATTTACTTTTCTGAGCTATTTTGGAACAACTCATCAGTCAGCAGCTTTTTTAAAAAAAATCAGCAGTTCCGTTGAGGCCTGCGGTCCTAGACATATATACTAGCTAGCAAGCCCCAGGGATCACTGAGAGTGTGCTATATACAAACTAGCATAATGTAGCACCCACCCACCCACCCATCATTCCCCTCTAATTAATTTTGATAATGGGATCTTGGTAGTGGACACTAGTCCTTGAAAGAGCTGTGAGCATCCAGATAGGCTTTTGGAAACTGCATATTCAGCTTATTCTTCCTACGCTTTACATTAGTAAAGTTAAGGTGAGGCTTTTTTCCTTTGTATTTTTCTGTTTTCATGATTACTGTGGTATCCAGTTTCTTGCGGGTTGTATGAATTCTTTCCAGTAGGAGGACATGTTCCAGACAGTCAGAAAACTAAAATGGGACCCCACCAGGAAAATCACAAAACTAGCAAACAGGAGTTCCGCCTTCCACCCCACTTTCATTCTACAAATATGCAAGACGGAAACTCTTTCACCAAGAGTATACAGACTCCCCAAAATCCAGAAAGACTCTACCCCATTCAGACCCATTATAACTGCCATTGGTTCTCGAACACATGAATTAGTAAAACACTTACCCACCCTCCTCCACACCCCGCATTGAACTAACCTCTTCCCACATCAAGGACTTAGGACACATCATGAACTAGATCAACATCCTAAAACTCAACCCTAAGTACATACTAATCAGTTTTGATGTAGCATCCCTTTTTACCAAGGTACCAATAATGGAGACTCAAACACTTAAACAGCAGATCTTCCCAGAAGACATTGAAATGGAAAACGGAAATGTGAAGACCAACCTGAAATATAAATAAATGTTAATTTGTTAGATCCTTAAAAGAATTGTGGTTGTTAGGCACAGATAAGAATTTCTATGCATAAAGTGAAATCTGTAGACCAAGAGGTAGCTCTTTTATAATAGCCCATAAAATACTAACTTGAGATAGAGAAGGCATTTGAAATTAGGTATTTTTAAGAATAGGTGAATATATCATGAATGACATTTATGATATATATATATAGCTAGCTAAAATTTATTTATTTATTTATTTTAATACTCATATACCGCCCATCTTCCAGAGGAACTCCAGGTGGTTTACAACAAAATGAAAACAGTAACAGAAATGACAAATTAAATAAAACATTGCAATAAAACTACAAAAAGGAATCAATGGCAAGATAGCGGGACAGGAAAAAAATACAAGTTAACAGTCGTCAAACGCCTCACAAAAAAGCCTGGTCTTTAAGGCTTTTTTGAAGGCCTGCAGGGACTGTGCAAGGCGCAACTCACTCGGGAGATGGTTCCACAACACAAGACCAGCCACAGAGAAGGCTCAGTTGCGGGTCACCGTTTTCCGAGCCTCCCTGGGCGTGGCCACCCGAAGTGAGTGCGCCCGCGACATTCTGGTTGGTCGGGCCTCAGTTGATCTTTGAGAGATTCACTCTGCCAGATATTCAGTTCCTAAGCTGTCGAGGGTTTTATAAATTAAAACCAGGAGCTTGAATCTTATTTGGCACACATAAGTTTTTTTGCTAGTTGAATTAACCATCGAGGTTGGATATACTGTTGATATTAGATAGGCTATATCTTTTGCATTCACAAATAGATGTAAGTAAAGATAGAATATGGATGAGACAGTAAGGAAACTAAGTATGAAAGTACTGTATGTTCTTTTAAGTTGGGGAAGGAGATATTATACTGGGCTGAGATGTTGGGAAACATTGTGGTTGAATTGGTAACATGATAGGGGACGAGCAACATATTTTTTTTATTTGGTTTAGTGTAGAAAATAAATAAAAATGTTTTTTAAAAAAAACAGTGGAGGATGGATGAATCAGCCTCTATGTAGGTTCCATTGATTCAGTGGGGTCCACACAGTCAAAGGCTTTGGCATAGTCAATGAAGCAGAAGTAGATGTTTTTCTGGAACTCTTTAACTTTCTCCATAATCAGCGCATGTTGGCAATTTGATCTCTCGTTCCTCTACCCCTTCGAAAAAAAATCTTCTTGAGGCCTTCTATTAAAAAAGAAAGTTATACTTGCAAAAAAAGGTTCAAAAAAGACCAAAATACTTATCAGACCCGAGATATCGACTTATTTCCTTAGAAAACAATAAAAAAGCTAAGTTGTTCTCTCTGACTGGTTACACTGGGTCATTGAGTATGCTAAATTAATCCTACCTCTACTGAAGCAAGCATCATTGCTCAAAGCGATCCTCAGCAAAATCATGGCTTCTGACACTTCTCTCTGTCTTCTTCCCTGAAGCTTCCAGATTTTACGTGCTTGTAACTGTCCAATGGTAGCTGACTACTCTCTCTTATATTTCACGCACCTTAGGTAACAGACTCTAATGCAGAAAAGAAAGTACAGTTAATATCACAGCTTAGAGAATCACACTATGTCCCATCATCCTTATTTCCTTACAGGTAATCCTGGTCAATGAACTTGGTTACTGTTTTATCTTTTTCATCCCTTGAACTGTATTTTTTTTTTGGAGGGGGGGACATTTTTTGCCCCATAAATAGTTAATATCTTCCACATTCCTCATTTTACTATCATCAGATGTTTGTCGCTCCCTCTGACCATCTGGTTTGCCTATGATTGATTTTGATGAAAAGTTGCATTATATATGCCCCACTAGATATCGAGAAGTGGTTGTTTCAGGCCGGCTATGATTGGTATACTTGTAACATATAACATAGGGATTTATACTGGTTTCCACGGGCACAGTGCTGCCAGTGTTTCTGATGGCTGCCATTATGCCCTCAGACTTCTACATGGAAAATCAATGTCGCCTTCCATTTTGTTCTTACCACTGCCTAAGATTATGTTCCCTTTAAGGCAGTACAATTCTACAAGCCTCTGATGCCATGTTTCCGGAGTTTGCCCAACATCAGTGGATTAGAGCCGACCCTTCTTGTAAGAACAGATTAAGGAGCGCAGCACTGTTTTGTGCCATCTTCATATTTATGACAGTACCCTTTCAGGTGGTTCCATAGAAATGGGTAAATCACAAAGCCTGGAGGGCATTATAAACCAAGGGTCATGGTGTCAAAACAAGAGTTCCATAAATTCCCCTGTTAATACCAAACCCCGAGAAAGGGTGTTTGGAAAATAAGAAACTTGAACATAATAGATACATTGAAGTCCTCAACCTAATACTGATCTGCATATCCAGTGAAAAATGAAACTCTTGCTGTGGTGGATTTTTAGTCCATCTTTGATATGCTGTGAGTTTTCTATTTTTATTGCTCATACCTCATTGTTATATATATGTTCGACTTTTCTCTCAAAAACATGACTCAAGTAGATATGATATTATTTATTTTGTTTGAACATGGGGATATCTGTAGTGTGTTACCATTGCTAGTAACTTCCCATTTTCTCTCCTCTTTCCAGAGATTACAAAGGAAACTTCCATGAAGACTTTAAATACGAAGACTGTATATGTTCATGTTACACCAACAACAGCTGAATATTGAGTGAATCAGTTTCCATAGTTCCTGCAGTTTAGACTTTTCTTCGTGGATAAGACTGATTTGAAATTGGGATACTTTCTCCAAGAATCTCCAAATTCCGTATGGTGGTTTGGTGGTTTGAATGACAACAGTACTACATGGAATGTATTTCTGTCAGTGCATGTGTGAAATGCTGCTTTAGATTTAAATACAGTGAACTTTCATTATGTAATAAAATGTTGTAAATGTTATGCAGAGGAATGCCTAATCTCAAATACATTGAAGGATCTATGCAGTTAGTTGCTTAAAAGAAAAAAGACATGAGTACCTCAGTATCGCTTGCCTCTGCCTATTCTTTATACCTTTAGTTTTGGTAATATTGCTGTTCCTTCAGCATTCACACTATGCTATGTTTGTTTTGATTAAACAAGGGTAACTTGATGTTTGTTCAGTATTGCTGATTGGCAATTCATGAAGTATCTGTTACAAAACTGTCTGTCTAAAGTCCATAATTTTGAACAATAAATTGATTTACCTAGAACATTGTGTGGATTAGTTTAAAGGAAATCTTTCAGCACTGCTTTTAAAGAAAGTACTTTTATTTTCTATAATTGAGGGAGGGGTAAACTTTGGAGAGCTATTGAAAACCAAGGAAACATGGAAAAGTACTGTAGACTTAATACAGTTTATCGGAACCAAGCCTGTAGCAGTTACATAGAGTAAAGTGGAAATTGTGTAAATGTTCTGTGTGATTTCTCTGCCACATGTTTAGACATGCCCACATCTCACACTTCGTTGTGCATTCTTTTGGGCATTGAAAAGAGAGAAGGTCCTATAAAGAAGACATAGCTGTCTTATTGATATGGACCTGTGGATGGGCATGATGGTATATTGCTTTATTGTTAGGCTTTGCATTTCAGGTGTAGAAAAATACTGAAGGAGTATTATATGTCGCATTTAATAAATTCCCTTATATCAAAATCCCTTTGTCCACAAGTATTTTCAGGATTATTGTACTTGTGATGCATAACTGCAGTTTTTAGTAAAGTACATTCCTCCAAATGTTCTTATACTGCTCTGATCTACAGGGGAATGTTCTCCAAATGTTCTTGTACTGCTCTAATCTATAGGCTCTAATCCACAGGGGAAGCATGTTGAGAGTATTTGGGTGAAAATCAAGGGTGAGAAACCTGGGAGGGATGTCACTGTGGGGGTATATTATAGACCCCCAAGCCAGCCAGAGGAATGGGATTGATGCCTTCTGTGAACAGATGGACCCACAGTCAAAAGGGAGAGATGTAATACTAATGGGAGATTTTAACTATCCTGATACATGTTGGCAGTCCAACTCAGCTAAGAATGCAAGGTCTAACAAATTCCTTGCTGCCCTTGCAGACAGTTTCATGGGCCAGAAGGCAGAGGAGGCAACAAGAGGCACAACCATTTTAGATTTGCTCTTAACCAATAAGGAGGACCTTATAAATGGGGTTGAAGTGGTGGTTTAGGTAAAAGTGACCATGCCCTCTTGGAATTTGTTATACAGTTGGAAGGTGAAGCTAAGCATAGTCAGACAAGAATCCTGGACATTAAGAAAGCCAATTTATGTAAACTTAGGAAATTATTGGCTTTGATTCCATGGACCAAAACAATGAAAGGGAAGGGAGTCCAAGACGGATGGGAGTCCCTTAAAAACGAGATATTAAAGGCAAAACCTAAAATGTTCCAACAAGAAGAAAAATTGGGAGATGTCTAAAGAAACCACAATGGTTTACTAAAGAACTTTCAACTCAGCTAACTAAAAAGAAAAATAAGTACAAGAAATGGAAAAATGGGGAATGCACCAAAGAGGAATATAAGCAAACAGCTAATATATGCAGGGGGATGGTAAAAAAAAAGCTAAAGCGCAAAATGAACTTAGACTTGCCAGAGATATTAAAGATAGTAAAAAGGGTTTCTTTAGTTATGTCCACAGCAAAAGAAAAAATAAGGAAACGATAGGCTCTCTGCATGGTGATGATAACCAGTTACTAACAGGAGACAAGGAAAAGACAGAACTACTCAACACCTTCTTTGCCTCCACTGGGCAAAGAGTAGATGAGGTAGGATGGGAATTGCAACTTAGAACAGGTAGAGAGGTAGTACAGAAATACCTGGAAACATTAAATGATTATGTCTCCTGGGCCAGATGAATTATACCCAAGGATATTAAAAGAACTGGCAGAAGTAATTTGAGAACCATTGGCAATAATATTTGAGACGTCCTGGAGAACAGGGGAAGTCCCCAACGATTGGAGGAGGGCTAATGTTGTCCACATCTTCAGAAGGGAGGGGGGAAGAGGACCCAAATAATTACCACCCAGTCAGCTTGACTTCAATTCCTGGAAAGATCCTAGAGCAGATTATTAAATAGGCAGTCAGTAATTATTTAACAATGCTGTCATTACAAGAAGTCAACACAGGTTTATCAAAAACAAACCATGCCAGACTAATTTGATCTCTTTGATAGAATTACAGGCCTGGTGGATGAGGGGAATGCTGTGGATATTGCTTATCTGGACTTCAGTAAGGCCTGTGATAAGGTTCCCCATGGTATTCTTGCTAAGAAGTTAGTAGAAAGTGGGATAGATAGTGCTACTGTTAGGTGGATTTGTAATTGGCTGACTGATCGCACCCAAAGGGTGATCATAAATGGCCTCTCCTCAGCTTGGAGAGACGTGGCCAGTGGGGTGCCCCAGGGTTCTGTTTTGGGTCCAGTGCTGTTCAGTATCTTTATTAATGACTTGGAGGAAGGAATAGAGAATATGCTAATTAAATTTGCAGATGATACCAAATTGGGAGGGATTGTTAATTCGCTAGAGGAGAGGATGAAATCCAAAATGACCAGATGAGAGTCCTGGGGCAATGCTAACAGAATGGGTTTCAACAGAGGGAAATGTAGGGTGCTGCATCTAGGTAAAAAGAATGAATTGCACAGATACAGGATGGGAGATACCTGGCTGGATAATGGTACATGTGAAAGGGAACTGGGAGTCTTGGTGGACCACAAATTGAACATGAGTCAGCAGTGTGATGCGGAGGCCAGGAAAGCCAGTGCAATTCTTGGTTGCATCAACAGAAGCATAGTGTCTAGATCAGTGATGGCGAACCTTTTGGAGACCGAGTGCCCAAACTGCAATTCAGAAACCCACTAATATTTTTGCAAAGTGCCAATAACAGCAATTTGACCTGTATACAGGTGGGTATGAAGGGGCGATATTGGGTGCCCACAGAAAGGGCTCCGAGTGCCACCTTTGGCACCTGTGCCATAGGTTCGCCAATGCTGGTCTAGATCAAGGGAAGTGATAGTACCACTCTATTCTGCTCTGGTCAGACCCCACCTGGAGTACTGTGCCCAGTTCTGTGTGCCTCAATTTAAAAAGGTTGTTGAAAACCTTGAGCGGGTGCAGAGGAGGGTGCCCAGGTATGGCTTAGGGAGCTGGGAATGTTTAGCCTTTCAAACAGAAAACTGAGAGGGGATATGATAGCTATGTTTAAATATTTGAAAGGATGCCATATAGAAGAAGGAACGGGTTTGTTTTCCATGACTTCGGAGACTAGGACTCGGGGCAATGGTTTCAAACTACAGGAAAAAAGATTCCATTTGAACATTAGGAAGAACTTCATGACGGTTAGAGCTGTTCAGCAGTGGAATATGCTGTCACGAAGGGTGGTGGAGTCTCCTTCTTTGGAGGTTTTTAAGCAAAGGCTGAATGGCCATCTGTCTTGAATCCTGTGATGGGAGTTCCTGCATGGCAGGGGGTTGGACTGGATGACCCTTGAGGTCTCTTCCAACTCTATGATTCTATCATTCCACCAACCTTAACCTGTAGAGCTAATGCTGAGCTGAGTAGGAGCAGGAGCATAGTTTGGAGGGTAGCATTTTGCTCACCCTCCACTTCGATGAAAACCCACAATGGCAAGTGTAAGAGTGTAATAAAAGAGTGTAGTAACAGTGTAGTAACAGTTTGAAGTATAACTTTCAAATACCATTACTCTGCATTTTTAATGGCCATGTGAGGTGCATGGAAACTATGAAAATGAACAGAGCTGCTGTGCATTGAGCATTGATTCAAAACAATACTGGACTGAACGAGAAGGGTTACAAGCAGAAAAAATATAATCTGTAATAAAATCTTTTCCTGACTCAGAGTACATACAGTGCCACTGACAGCCAAAAATAGGCTCTAGTAGGCAGAATGAAATACCTTAAATGGACCAAATCTCACTCTCTCTCAATTTACATTTAATATAAAATGCTTCCAAAATTGCTTCTTTGATTTTTACCCTTGATAAGCCATTGGTGTGTTCTGCAAGTGAAATATAAAACTCTCTCTCTCTCTCTCTCTCTCTCTCTTTCCCATTCTTTCTCTGTGTGTATTTCATTGTACCATTGTATCTACAGCCCCTTTCTCCCTGTAGGCTCAATTAAGCAGCCCAGTAACATTTTTTGTGGCATTGCTGTGAAACAAACATATTATCTTTGAATTAGACATGTTAGCAAAGGCTTGCCTAAAGAAGCCTTCTAATTTTTGTAAATTGGACTGTGTTGTGTGTCTCTGCTTGTTTTGACGATCGTGGATCCACTATAAATAAACAATCTGTGTGGCTAAAAGAAGGCTGCCCCAAGTGGTGTGCTTGACCTTCCGGAGATGGCAGATCAAGTCAGGATGTGGGAAAAAAGTTCTGCTCCTGGGTTTGTTTGACAGCAACCGTGCTCTTGGTCTGAACAGAACATAACAGTCAACTCGAATCTATGATCCTGCTGCTTAGTGTGTCCATGCCATGCATCCCAAGACATCGGTTATGATTGCATAAACTCTTCTATCTCTCTAGTGGTGGAAATAAAAGGCTTCTCAACCAAAGAAAGAGATTTCAGGGCCAAAACTTAAGACCAGAATCACAATTCCTGGGGCCAACGCAAGAGGCAGATTGGTGCATAATGCTTTCAGAGCAATGCTTCCTGTAAGGAGAGCTTCATCAGCACCCTGCAGCAACAGCAGCCAAGATCAAAGCCTATTTATTTCCAGGTTTCAGATGAAATCCTGCCCCCCATGCATAGATGGACGATGCTCCCATGCAGTGGGGCCAAAAAATAAAAAAACAGAGGGAACATTGTTTCATAGTAATTTGTTGTGTGCTTGTGCATATGAATTGGCTCCGACAGACAAGTTCTGCACAACACGTGAGAAGCAGTGTAGTATAGTGGATAAAGTGTCAGACTCTGGCTCTGGAGATCTGGGTTCAAATTGCTTCCCAACCTTACAAAGATGTCAAATGCAAGATAATCCTTTACTGTTTCATGTAGAGTGCAACCCCCATATCCACTGATTCGCCATCTGCAGATTCAGTTGATGATCAGCAGGTGGGGGGTGAGGGCGCCAGAGGCAAAGTTAAGCCACGCTGCCTCACCACCCCACCACCCCCGCTGTGCAGCACAGAGGGCGGTGCTGGTGGTGAAGGGAAAGTGGTGACAGTGGTAAAGCAGGGGTGCCATGTGGTGGTCAGCTGACCCTTTGTGCCGCCAAGGTTGTCCCACCCGGGAAGGAGCCGCTGGGTGGACAGGTGGAAGAGCCGGGCCCCTTCCTCCGCTGGCTAGCCAGGTAGCAGAGGAGGTGGGATTTCGCCCTGGTACCCTCAGCCCTGAGGGGCCTCCAAGGTAGCCATCCAGGTCGCCCCACATAATTGCTCCACCCACCATGCTCCCTTGCCTGCGTGGCTCTGTTCATGCTGTGCTTCACTGCCAGGGGCATTTCTCTTGGCATTTGAAAACAAGGAGACAAAGTGAGGAGGCAACAGCTAGTCCAGAGGCAAGGAACTGGCCGCAAAGCAGTGCCTGTTCTTCTGAACAGGACCGTGTGATTTTGCTGCCTCCACTCTCAGGTAATTGATTTGAGCAAGGTAGCGACAGCGGCAGCAGCTCCAGTGCACATGGCAAAATTTGTTGCCACTTGCGGTCTGGGGTCAGTCCCTCTGCCACCCCCTCACTCAGACTCTGATAACAGGGTCCTGTTTGAAGGAACAGGTGCTGCTTTGCGGCTGGATCCTTGCCTTTAGAACAGCTGTTGCCTCCTAGTTTTGAAACGCTGGGAGAAGCACCCTGGCAGTGAAGCACAGCACAAACAAAGACTGGCTGGCCAGTCAAACAAGCAGGCCAAGGTGCTCTTATCTGTGGATTTCAGTGTCTGTGGGGTGGCCCAGATAAGGCGATCCTACTGTATCACAAAAACTCCTAACGGTCGCTATAAGATGTAGAAGTGATTTGGTGGCAGATCACAGTGGCAATGCAGGTAAATAATCTTTGCTCTGAGCAATCGTTGGGAATGGGGAAAAGGAGGCAGGTAACACATCTGCCACGTACAGTCAATGCAAACATTCTCTTCCATCAGAAGCACCTCCCTGGGATTCTGCCTCGGCCTGGAGATCCAGAGAAGTGGAGGAGTTCCCTGAGATTTCCACCAGTTCCCTGACAGGTGGCAACTCAATGGGACCCCCTTCCTAGTTCTTCTCTCCATTTGAGTAGGTTGTGCTGTGAATTGTTACCACCACTAGTCATCCCACTGGATGCATTTTATTTATTAAATCATCTATACTGTGTGTCTTTCTGTGCTACACAATTTTAAAACCCAGTTATCAAACAGAACAGATTCAGGGTAAAATAAATGAACAAAAATCCGTCAAGCCTCATAAGAAGACTTGTGTACTGTCAAGGTGATTCTGACTTACTTGATTCTCCTTGGGAGTTTCCTGGGCATAATGACTCAGAAGTGCTCTACCGCTCCCTTACTTTGGCAAAACCCCCAGAGGTCTTTATTTTTTTCACGGCTGCCTGTTCTATTGTGTGGGACTTGTGGGTGACTGCATTAGATGGGTGTAACATGAAGTTGCTGGTTGTGGTTGTAGGGCTTGTTTTAGTGTTATATAGATGTCTGCTCCACCACTCCCAGATTTGATTAGCTGAGTTCTCTTCTCTATATCACTGTTGGATGCCAGCCAAAGAGCCTAATATTTGAGGTCTTGTTTCACAACATATTAAACTGTAGTTATATCTCTTAACATTTGCCATAACATAAAATGACCCATTCTAAACCAGCTTATAGAAATTCTTGGCCCAAAGATGTAAGGTCCAAAAGTCAAAGCTTACGCATAATCCTTCAATTTTTTCAGAGGTGCGAAGGTGGAACAGGAAGAGGAGAAAGAAGAAAGGCAACAGGAAGATCAGTGCCACTGCTTTTGCAGAGGTCTTGTAGCCTTAAGGATGCTATGATAACATTTAGATTGCATTCTCACAGACTTCTAAAATAGGTAGTTGTAAATATTTCTGATCAGACATTTTGTAGATGATCTGGGGAAGTAGAAAAAGTCTTGGGGATCCAAGGTATTTCCTAAGAGAGGCTGTGTGAATCCAGGGAGAAATCCCGTGGAGGATTTTTCAAGCTCTGTAAGACGTTTTGGTTCCATCTCAAGACAGATCTCTCTCTCTCTCTCTCTCTCTCTCTCTCTCTCTCTCACACACACACACACACACACACACACACACACACACACACACACA
>JAHTLZ010000015.1:41550320-41580199 GCA_023846285.1 Phrynocephalus versicolor | reverse complement strand
CACACACACACACACACACACACACACACACACACACACACACACATATACACACACTTTCCATCATGTTTGTGCAAAATATCTCTAGCAGCTTTCTGTACCTAAACTTACAATAAGCACAAAAGAGCAGGAGGATTGACCACAAAGACAGAGAGCCTCTTATTAATTGTTGATTCACAGAGGTAGTAGTTATAGTTTTATGTTCCGAGCATTTGTGGAAACACAATACCTTTCTGTGAGACCAACAGAAAGGTATTGCTCGCTGGGGCGGAGGCGGGGGGATGTCTTGTTTTACAATACAAGGCCAAACCAGGTTGTATTCCTAGTATGAACAACTTCTAAGCTGTTAAATCTTCTTTTTTTCTGTTTTGCAATACCAAGGAATTCTGAAATGACAATTATGGGAATCCCTCTTATACTGCATTTCCCACTGAAATAGTTATTCCTGCATAACCAGCTAGTTGGAGTGCAATTGATCCTCCTCTGTGGAGCCTGAAGTAATATGGAAGCAAGACTGGTGGGAGCTTCCCTGTGTTGGCACCTTAGAACCATAGAATCATCATAGGGTTGGAAGAGATCTTGGAGGTCTTCTAGTCCAACTCCCAGCCCAAGGCAGGAGACTTCCTACCATCCCAGACAGGTGGCTGTCCAATCTGTTCTTGAAAAGCTTCAGCAATGGTACTCTGGAGTTCCCTTCCCTGGACAATTCACTAACCACCAACTTGTTTCATCCAAGGATTGGTTTTAAAACTTTGCCCCCCCCCCCCTTAAGCATGTAGTGGCACTATTAGGATTCCATAGATTCTTCTCTAGTGGGTTGTGCTCAGGGACAAATTTTGGTGTGACTGATCAGATATTTCTCAAACACCATGCACAGCTTCCAGCTGAAAAGTGGGACAAATGCTTTTAAATACATGACAAAAGTTGGTTATCATTGTGTGTCATGTCTAAAGCTAAGTGGTTGGTGCCTAGGCAGTGTGTGTTGCTGCAGGTATGTGGCATTTGTATATATATGTGCATGAGTCAAACCTTTTGATGGAGCCAGAAAGTGCTTTTTGTTTCAGCATTGTCAGGCCAAGAGGCTCTTGTTTCAAGTGGTGGAACAGCAGCAAGGGATCATCTTTCCAGGCAGCAAAAGGCTGCCTTTCTTGTCAAGAGTCATCCTCCGCTGACCATCTTTGGAGTTTCGCTCTCGCAGAGGCTCCCTGGGTTAAACTTGCTGGTTCCAGTTGTCAATTGCAACAGTCTACAAACGGAGAATCACTGGAAGCTGTGCGGCTTGATTGAGGTGCTCTGGTACTAAGCGGCACCATCTTGGTTTTGTTTGTGTCAGAAGCATCGTGATACAGTTAATACAACACACCTGATCATTTTCACCTAACAAATGGGCAAATTTCAAGGAAATTTTGGAGCAGCTGGTGCCAGATCTTTCATAGCATACCTAGGTATGACGTTGCCTCTTTGCACTCACAAAGGAATATGTCAGTGAACAGAAAAAACATTTTCTTAGGCTCACTTTGTCTCTGCCAACTCCAATCTGGACCCTGTTATTTGACTTGCAACTAACCTGGTGTGACCAGGGAGGGTAGTAAAGTGGCTTTGGACTCTGGCTGCAGCATCAGAGGCTGGGAGTTCAATTCCCCAGTGATCCTCTTTAAGGGAGACGGGACTTAGTGATCCATAAGTTTCCTTCCAGGTCTGCAGTTCAAAGGTTATTATTATTTCCATTGGGTTCCACCCATTTGAAGAGGTGGGTAGTTCTTACTTTACCCATTATAAGTTTGGCATTTTCTGCTGTTCCTTCAAGGTTCACAAATGTTCTGAATATTGTTTTCCTTTATTCTAATTGGGGCAGGGCAGGATGGTAGCCAACAACAGAGGACAAAGGAGCTTCCTTTTTGGCTTGTGTGCTTTCTGGCTGCCAGTCCTTCCAAAGACATGCAAGGAGGTACACTTTCCTTTGGCTGCACAGTACTGCGATGCAAACTTCTCATCTAGCTTTTATGCCAGAATGTGTACCGCATGCATAAGGTGGTGCCCTTCTCATTTTCCTGAAAACAACTTATTTCCTTCTCCTTTTATGCAAGCAAGTTTCCCTCCCTTTCATACCCACTTAGATGTCAAAAAAATGCTTAAGGCTTCATTAAAAGCCAACTAATTGCATTTCACTGCACAAATGAAGAAAAGCCTGGCTATGACAATAGCAGGCTCATTATCCAAACGCTTGTCCTTATGTAGTCAAGTGGCACCGTGCTTGTACAAGGCAAGAGCTATCATTAGGTTTGTAGGAGCTGAAGCCTTGCAGAAATATACATACACATATTTATGTGCTCTTTATATATAAAAGAGCAAAGGGAGGCAGGGACTGAAAATACTTCTGTAGTAATTGAGCATGTGCTGTGGTCACAGAACACTTGCTGTCTATGGTGGCAAAGTAACAGTCAGCTCAGAGGGTGAGGAAGAGAATAGCAAGCTGGATCCTGGAAAGAGGGCATGAGTCGATGGCAGGAATTCTAAACAGAAGCTGCAGCATTTGACACAAGCCACACGTATTAATTTGGAATATTTATGTACATGTACATCAAAGTATGGGTGGTGTATAGCTTGGAGATGGTGGATAGCTGGTGTGTGGCTGCCATCAGGCCAGCTGACACCATCGCACCCAAACACCCACTCCATTGCCAGGCCCATCCAGCAATCGGTTTAAGCAGCACCTGCAGGCTCTGAAGTGAAACTGGACAAGGTTAGAGACCATCTGGAGGCAGGCCTCGACGGAAACTAATCTAACAGCCATCAAGATCGTGTCTTCTGTTTATTTATCTATGATCAAGGCCACAAGAAGAGCATCCTTTGCTAATTGTAATTTTATGGCTGTAATTCCATGGACCAAGACACTGAAAGAGAAGGGAGTCCACAAGATGGATGGGAATTCCTTAAAAGTGAGATATTATAAAGGCACAATATAAAATGGTTCCAACAAGAAGAAAAAATGGAGATGTCTAAGGAAACTGCAATTGCTAACTAAAGAACTTTCAATTTAGCTAAGTGTTAAAAAAAACATGTACGGGAAATGGAAAAATGGAGAATGCACCAAAGAGGAATATAAGCAAATTGCCAGTATATGCAAGGGGGTGGGGGGAGCTAAAGCACAGAATGAACTTAGACTTGCCAGAGAGATTAAAGATACTAAAAAGGTTATGTTTGCAGCAAAAGCAACAATAAGGAAATGATAGGGTCCCTGCATGGCCATGATAGCCAGTTACTAACAGGAGACAGGGAAAAGACAGAACTACTCAACACCTTCTTTGTTTCAGTTTTCTCCACTGTACCTGGAAACCCTACATGAACTTAAGTATTCAGGGACAGACAAATTACACCCAAGGACATTAAAAGAACTGGCAGAAGTAATTTCAGAACCATTGGCAATGATCTTTGAGAATTCCTGGAGAACAGGGGAAGTTCCCATAGATTGGAGGAGGGCAAATATTGTCCCTATCTTCAAAGGGGGGGGGGGAAGAGGACCCAAATAATTATCACCCAGTCAGCTTGACATCTTTTCCTGACAACATTATAGAGCAGATTATTAAGCAGACAGTCTGTAATTATTTGTAGGCAGAAAAATGTAGGCAGAAAAAATGGCTTGCATAGATATAGGATGGGAGACAACTGGCTGGAGAAGCCAATGCAATTTTTAGTTGCATCAACAGAACCATAGTGTCCAGATCAAGGGAAGTGATAGTACCATTCTATTCTGCTCTGGTCAGATCCTACCTGTAGTACTGTGTTCAGTTCTGCACACCTCTATTTTAAAAGGATGTTGACAACGTCAGATCCAGCGGAGGGCAACCAGAATGGTTGAAGGTCTGGAAGAAATGTCTTATGAGGAGTGGCTTAGGGAGCTGGGGATGTTTAGCCTTACAAAAAGAAGGTTGAAAGGGGATATGATAAACATGTTTAATTATCTAAAAGGATGTCATATTGAAGAGGGGACAGGTTTGTTTCCCGTGGCTTCATATACTAGAAATCAGAGCAATGGTTTCAAACATTAGGAAGAACTTCCTGATGTTTGGCAGTGGAATAAGCTGTCACGGAGGGTGGTCGGGTCTCCTTCTTTGGAGGTTTTTAATCAGAGGCTGGATGGCCATCTGTCGGGAGTACTTTGATGGGGGTTCCTGCATGGCGGGGTGGTGGTGGTGGGCTGGATGGCCCTCGAGGCCTCTTCCAAGTCTATGATTCTAACTGGATAAACAAAGCCCCAAATCATCAGGTTAAACCTTTTCTTATACTACATGATCAATACTGCAAATTGCTCACAGTGGCAGGCATCCCTCTAACATCTCCTGTGACCAATTTGTGGTATTTTAAAAATCTAAAGTGGAGGCTATCTGCTGGGGTCAGGACCACCATTTCAAACAGTAGATCAAATTGAGATGTCAGGTGCATCGCCTTGCCTGGAATCTTTTTCCAGCTTTCGACCTGTGACATCGACTGGGGTGGACAGAGGCCTTGATAGCTGCCAGGCCACCACCTCCTCATTGGATTCTTGCCCAGTCTGGCTAATAAAAGCAGCCAGGCCAATTACTACTGGAAGGGCTTCAGCAATAATTAATGAGTCTCTCCAGGAAGGCAGGGTTCCCCCTGGCTCAAGGAGACACTCATTAGGCCCATTCTAAAAAAAAAACCTTAATGGGGTGGCAGACCAAATTGACAATTAGAGGCCTGCCACCAATATTGCTTTTATGAGCAAGGTCTTGGAGAGGGTGGTGGCAGACCAGCTTCAGGGTCTCCTGGATGACACCAATGCCCTCGGATCCATTTCAGTTGGGCTTTAGGCCATGCCATAATTTGGAGAAGGCATTGGTCCCCCTGCATGATGGCCTTCTGAGGCATGCTGATGGGGGTCAAATGTCCCTGTTGGTTCTCCTCAATCTCTCAGCAGCCTTCAGTATCGTTGACCATGGTATACTGGTGAGGCTCACCAAGCTGGGGATTGGATACCATTCCTTAGCGTAGTTTTGGTCCTTTTTTTGGGGGGGGGCTGTCTCTAGGGAGTGAAGCTGGGTGAGATGACCTCTGGCCTCTGGTCCATCAATTGTGGGGTGCCACAGGGATCAGTCATCTCACCTATGCTCTACATTTATATGAGACAGTTGGGAAGGGTCATTAGGAATTATAGAGCTTCATGTCATCAATAAGCAGATGACACCTAGCTCTATATCTCCTTTCCATCTTCTGCAGTGGATGCCATTCCATCCTTTGAGTGCTGCCTTTGGGCTGTTCTGGGCTGTGTGGGGGCTAATAGAGGTTGAACCCAGGCAAGATCCTGTGGGTGGGGACCCCTGACATATGGGGTTTGGAAAGCTCCCTCTCATTTGGGGGAATAACGCATTGTCTGGACATCCTGCTGGACCTGGCACTCACCATGGAAACCCAGGTGGCATCAGTTCCGCTCATTACCATCTGTGGACGATAGCACAGCTGCAGGCCTTCCTTGATGCTGGGGCATAGACCACGCTGGTTCATGCACTTGTAATCTTGCAATTAGACTACTGTAGTGCTCTGTACATGGGGCTGCCTATGAGGTTAATGCAGAGACTCCAGATAGTGCAGAACAGCCAGATTGTTCACAGGGGTAAAAAGGTTCCAGCATATTACTCCTGTTCTGGTCACTCTGCACTGACTTCCAATAAGATACCACATTGATTTCAAGGTTTCGATGTTAACATACAAAGCCCTAAATGGTTTGGAACCACAGTATCTGAAAGAGAGGCTCCTCCCAAGGAGAACTGTTTGGATCACCCGTTCAAGGCAGGCTGGCCATCTGCAAGTGCCAACCCCGAGGAGTCCCGGAAAGTGGCAACAAGGAACTGGGCCTTCTTGATGGTGGCACCCCACTTGTGGAACCAACTTTCCCAAGAAATTCACCTGGCACCCCCACTACCAGCCTTGAAGACATAACTGAAAACACTACTACTTAAAGCAAATGAAATTAAAAACAAAACAAAACAAAACAAAACATGACACTACTTTTTCCAGCTTCATGGTGATTCTTTGTCAGTGCTTTTCTTATTCTCAATTTTATTTGAATTAGTGTATGGTTTTGATGCCATGTTGGTTTGATTTGTTTTGTTTATTGTATAATTTTAAGATATATATTTTGTATACTGGTAATTGTATTTTTTTTTTTGGCTTATGCTGTAAACCACACCGTGTAGCAAAAATTCTGGTCCTTGTTCTTCTGAGGGGTCAGAATCATTGTCCATACATCCATGACTATTATTCCCATTTATCTATCCTTTGATATTTAGCTTAAGCCTAAAATGAGACAAGCAGTTCAATTAATAATAATAATAATAATAATAATAATAATAATAATAATAATAATAATAATAATAATAATAATAATAATAATAATAATAATAATAATAAAGGTCAGTTGTCTAGCCAAGTGATGCTGAGGCATTTAAGCCATTCTGGGAATTCTGATAAACTGAATAATAGGGTATAAAAACTTCTTAGTTATTATGACTCATTAGAGAGGACCAGGTGTTAACAGTAAAACAAAAGCTTTAATTAGCTATTGTTTTGAATTAGTGAATTGACTGACAAGCCTCTGTAGAATAATATTTGCCTGAACCTTCCAGTTTCTTTTTCTTGCTGTGGGCTTTGCTGTTCAGTGTCTGCTAAACCTTGGTCCAGAACATGTTGCTTGGTAAAACGTTTGTGAACAGAATGGTCTAGGGTTTTTTTTCTTGGCATCCTGCAGTTCCCCCCCTCCCCGATGACCATCAAATAGGGGTAAAGGTGCTAACATTTTGCATTTAGTTGTGAAGGTCTCCCCCCCTCCTCCGTTTCATGGCAGCAGTGGAGGTTTGGGTGAGCATGAGCGTGTACAGATTACAGAAATCATTGTATTCACTCCAAATTCAGTTTCATTCTTATCCTCTGATCACTAAAGATCCCCCCTCCCCAAGAGGAACTGTCCAGTGCAAGGTTTCACTTTCCTAAATGTAAATCCCTACTTGCCGCTGACAGTTCTACAAAGTCACACCTTCACAGCTATTAAGATATTAGAAGTGACACTGATCCTTTCTATGTTTTTTATTATTATTACCTTTTCCATTATGGGCTTTTCTTTCCCCCCAGGAAATAAAGCAATTATTACCTAAATAAATGTATCTCCTGGGCTTGCCTGAAAAGTAGAAAGCCCCCCCCCTCCCTACTTAACATAGTCTAATTTTTTTAATGTTTGCAAGTGCCCTCCATGTGTTCACCTAGATTAGGACTGAAAGTACATTTCCTGAAACGTCTGTGTTTCAATCAACTTTCTCTCTTGGTATCCAAGTCAGCTCCCTCACTGCCACCACTGCTGCCGGCTTCCATTTTGATGTGGTTCATGGCTCCCCCCCCTCTCCCCGCCCAATCAGGCAGCGGAAGGCAACACTCAAGCACCAGGCATGCCCTTGTTGTTGTGTGCATTTTAAAGCCTCCTTTCCTGGCATCAGGTCCATGACCTTTACTGTTCACTTTTTAACTGCTGCAATGATACAGCATCCCATCCTTCTCATCTCATTGAAACATCAACTCCGTACAGCAAGTCTGGCAAAGCTGAACTGTGCTGAACAAGCCCTTTGCTTCTGATGAAGAGTGTTGGGTAGAGAGAGGGAGGGAGGAGGAATGAAAGCAGTTTGGCAGTTGTACCTGTATGAATGAGATAGCAAGGAGAAAGGGGATCAGGAGGCCTTAAGGAAGGAGTGGGTTTATTTGGTAGGGTAGGGACGCAAGGTGTCTGATAAATTATTTTTTAAAAAACCAAAGTAATTAAAATACAGAAAATAATTTACATTAAAAAAGAATGTGCAATGACATTAAAATGATTAGTTTAAAAATCCCAAAACCTTTAAAAACCTATTAAAACACATATAAACCAAATAATACACACCTCTAAGGGAGATGCAGTTCGCACATCAGCTTTAATTGTGCAAATGCACACCTGGCTGTTGCTGAGACCTGAGCATTCAGGCACATGAGGAAGGGATGGACTGGACACCCATCCAAGTTAGGACTTGAGTTGTCATGAAAAATGTAACCCAATTTAGCACAAGCCGGATCCCTATTCTCCAATATGCATTTGGATTGAGAAGGACAACCTTTTTCTTGTCTAGATGGAGTTTAAGTCTTCCCTAATCCAATCCCTAACCAATAACAGGCACTGTTTTAGAAAGGAACTGCTTCCTTGGAGCTAGGTAGGAAAAGGAGAATTGGGTATTATCTATACACTGGTGACAGTGCAAAAATCCAGACCACCTTTCTTAGAGATTTCATGTGTCAATTAAATAGCATGAAGAAGCAAAACAGAATCCTGAGGGACATAGCCCAATGACCAGCACATCAGAAATCTCCCAGCAAACTCCACAAGCTCCAAAGGTCCAGAGAGTGTGGTTGGCAGGGCCACGAAGGGCTTCTCTTGCCCTCACTCAGCCACCATGTAATAAGAAGGCTGTTTATGAGCCACATAGTTTATAAGATGCCCGCTCAGCATAAGGGAATGGAAAGGAACCCTTCTTTGTAGGATTTAGAAGAAAGATTGAGGCATCTGTATAACAAAGACATACAACAAAGAGCACGTTGTGTCAATAACTATCTCCCTGCACTATAACAACAACAATGCACCATCAAGTCAGTTCTGTTGCAGGATGACCCTTTTCAGGCTTTTTCGTGTATAGAATACTGTACTCAAAAGTGGATTACCATACCTTTCCTCTGGGACTGTGCAGCTTGCCCAAGGACACACAGGCTGGCTCTACTTGCATGAAGCACAGCAGGGAATCGAACTCCCAATCTGTGGCTCCATAGCCAGATTATTTATTTATTTACTTATTTATTTATTTATTTATTGTGAGTAATTTTTACACCAACCTTTCTCCTTGGAAAGGACCCAAGGCAGCTTACAGCAATGAGGAACAATACACAGTCCAGTACCATTAAGACATATTCACTTTTAAGAACAGGGAATTGAGGGGCATCTTACAGCATTAAAAGGCAACATTAAAGCTAAAAGAGAAAGCAAACAGTTAAAGAAAAGAGTAAAATTCTATGTAATCATGCAGGGTAAACCATCTAAAAGTTAAAACATAGTGTCAATGCAATCACACAAGGGGAGTGTGGTGTTTACCCCTCCATAGTCAAATGTGAACATAAGAACATAAGAAGAGCCATGCTGGATCCAGCATAAGAAGAGCCATCTAGTCCAGCTTCCTGTATCTCACAGTGGCCCCACCAGATGCGTCTGGGAGTGCATGATACTAGATATCTGTCTCCTGATACCACTCCCCTGCATCTGGCCCTTGAACTACCCCAGTTTTAAGCCTGGAGATTACACATCTCCATCATGGTTTGTAACCTGTGATGGACTTTTCCTCCAGGAATCTGTCCAATCCCCTTTTGAAGGCATCCAGGCCAGATGGCACACCATATCCTGTGGCAGGGAGTTCCACAGACTAACAACGCACTGGGTGAAAAATATTTTCTTTTGTCTGTTCTTACTCTCCCAGCCCTCAATTTGAGTGGATGTCCCCTAGTTCTGGTATTTTGTGAGAGGGAGAAGAGCATCCCTCTATCCACTTTACTCATGCCCTGCATTATTTTGTATGTCTCAATCATATCCCCCCCTCAGGCACCTTTTTTCCAGACTAAAGAGCCCCAAATGTTTTAGCCTTTCCTCATAAGGGAGGTGCTCATTTTAGTCACTCTCTTCTGCATATTTTCCAGTTCCACTATGTCTTTCTTGAGATGCAGTGGCCTGAATTGTACACAATACTCCAGATGTGGCCTTACTATCGTTTTGAATAATGGCATCATAATGTTGGCTGTTTTATTTTCAGTCCAATTTTTGATAATCCCTAGCATGGAATTGGCCTTCTTCACTGCTGCCACACATTGTGTAGACACCTTCATTGAACTGTCCACCAACACACCAAGATCTCTTTCCTGATCCATCACGGATAGCTCAGAGCCCATGAGTTGATAAATAAAGTTTTGATTTTTTTTGCCCCAATATGCATTACTTTACATTTGGCTAAATTAAAACACATTTGCCATTTCGCAGCCCATTCCCCCAGTTTGGAGAGATTCTTCTGGAGCTCTTCACAATCTTCTCTGGTTTTTACCACATGGAAAAGTTTTGTGTCATCCGCAAACTTGGCCACCTCACTGATTATCCCTGTCTCCAGGTCATTTATGAACAGATTGAAAAGCACTGTGTGAGGGTTCTCCTTTTTCCCAGGCACCCCACCCTGCAGGTTTCAATAAGGACACATTCTTAAAAGAATAAACAGGACTTTTATTTTGTTCTTCTGCTGGTAGGGAGGTTCTCTTCTTAATTACTGTTCCAACATCTTTAACCTCAGTAACAAATGGATTGTTTTTGGATTCATACAATGTAGTAAATACAGACAACCCTAACTCTCCCCCTCTCCTTGGGGAGATTTGGCTCCACCATTTTTCTTCTCCTCCCTCTCGAAGAGGCTCAGCTCCCCCACTTGCACCCCAATCTCCGAAGTAAGTTTGGGTCCAGGACGTCTCTGGCGGTGGGATCTGAAGGGATAATCTTCTCTCAGGGTTAACCCCCTCCCGGTGCAAGGTTTCCCGCTTCTCTCCTCCTTCTCCTTCAGCTTGCCTATCCATTTCTCCAAAGCCAACTCCTTCCAAATCTCCTTCCACATGCGGTTATACTCACGGGCTTCCCGCTCGCCCCAGTACGAATAGCCTTGGCAGTGGGCTCGTCTCCTGTAACTTTCAGCCTCAGGTTTGGGCATCATCATTTGCTCCCAATCTCCCGTCTATGGGTTCCGCATCCAAATGCATTCCCAGTTTGGGGGCAAAACACGTGGCACACCCCTTTTACATTGTCCAAACCCCACCTCCACCACAGCTGATTGGTTGGACTTTCCTGCCATTTCTGTCTCTTTCTCCTCCTTCCACAGGACCTCTGTTTCCCCCTCCTCCTTCTCCCTTTCTAGAATCTTCAGTGAATCTTGGAACTGTTTCCAAAGCATTTCCCTTTCCAGGGCTTCCTGGTCCTGTGCAGCTCTACGTTTTTCCCTTGCCTTTTGCTTCTCCAGCCACTCATCCCTGTCAAAATCTTGTTGTGCTGGTGTCACTCTCCCGCCTTCGCCCCCTCCAGGATAGCTTCCCTCACATACCGGTCCCAGGAAAGATCCCTGCGGCACACCGCTTTTCACTTCTCTCCATTGTGAAAATTTCCCATGGACACCCACTCTTTGTTTCCTGGATCTCAACCAGTTCTCAATCCATAAAAGGACCTGCACTCTTATCCCCTGACTGTGCAATTTTCTCAGCAGCCTTTGGTGAGGGACATGTCAAAAGCCTTCTGAAAATCCAGATAGACAATATCCACCGTTTCACCCAAATCCACATGCCTGTTGACCTTTTCAAAGAACTCTAAAAGATTTGTCAAGCAAGACTTACCCTTACAAAACCAATGTATTTGTGCAGGAGGATGTAAAGGGTTAATGCTGTGAGCCAATGAGTGAGTGTGGAGGTGGAGCCCACACGTTTAAAAGGCTCAGCCTGAGGGTTGTGAGAGGTTGAAGAGAAAAGTGAAGGAAAAGTTAAGATAAAGTTAAGAAATGATGTGATACAGATGAGAGAGGTTTGAGAATACAGTGGACCCTCTTATAACAAATGATTTGTATAACATAAAATCTGTACAACATAAAAAATTCTGGAGATAGGGGAAATTTGCTTAACAGAATCATCTATGGGTTGAATCCGTACAACATAAAAATGGTCACGGCTAGGGATTACTCTGTTTTCAATGCATTCCTATGAGAAATGTGTATAAAGGAAAATTTGCTTAACATAATTTCATTTTGAATGAATTAATTATTTTATACAAAGTACCACTGTAATAAAAGGACAGGATTTGAGTATAAACTGCTTAGAGGAACATTCAATTAAGGGCGCACAAGAAAACCTGAAATTGAAACAGCTTGTTGAATTCAATAAATATTATTTTCACTTTATTAATGTTACAACTTGGCTGGAACTCGGTTATTTCAACTGGGTAACCCTGAATGGTGGCAGTGAGAGTAAAAAGAAGGCATGTACAGGCCAATGGTCTGTGAAATGAATGAGGGCTCTGTATGGGTTCGCTGCTGGGAGATATAAACACAAAGTTATAAGTGGTCATAAACACAAAGTCTTTGCAGTCATGTATGGTCGATTCATATAAAAGACACATATACATATAAATACACGGCATATCATTTTGTATGTTCCCTCTCTACAGGAAACATACAAAAGATGAAGTGCATAATGTTTCTATAATGCTGGTGCTCTCAATTAATTAGTTTTTTCTGGAACTGTGTTTGGTTAATAGTCATCTCTTCATCATGTGCTTTTTCTGAAATTTGGCTAGTTTTTTTTTCCTCCGGAAGGCATGCAGTTGCCATGGAATGGGTCCCCAAATGCATGCAAATCCCATTCTGAACCCAAAGTGTAAAGGCTGCTGTTGCAAACCATGTACCTATAGGTTAGCAATGTGGCAAGGTATATACCGTCCAGACACAAATGGCAGAGCAGTGTGGCAAAACACCCAACGTATTTTTTTCATCCCTTGAGTTCTGTCTTGTCACTGTTTATACACGTTGGCATATAAGATCAACACAAAAGCTGTTCCAGTGCTGCATGCTGTGCTTTGAAAACAGACCAACACTTAATACATGTTCATGGTGCTTTTATTTATAAAATCATTGCAGAAAAAAAAATCAAAATTAAAAAGGAAACAATTTTAACAAAGGCATTTATGTTAATTTTGCTAATTTTATTCTTCAGCTGTGCTGTGACTGGAGCAAAAGGGGGAGAGCCTCCAGTTATCACAGGCTTTTCTCCCTGTTAAAATTGTTTGCATAACCAATATAATTACAGTGTTTATGTAACTGGTGAAGAAGTCTTATTTTAGTGCATGATGGCTGCTATTAATCTCCATCTTTCTCTTCCCAGGAAGGCCCTGGGTTTCTGCAGAAGAGAGGAATTCAAATTCATTCTAGGTCTCCATTAACACTCAAATAAACAATACCCTGTGCACACTTTTGTTTAGCAACTGGCATAGGGATTTTCTGAAAATTATCCAATTTCCTCCTCTCTTTGTTCTCGGGGTTCTCAGTGGCTTTAAATGGCAACAAACACTAAGCATCATGTGCCTTATGTAGCACACTAAAGTAGTACATTTGACAGAATATAGCAAGCAAACATCTGTCCAGAAGTGAAATAACCACCAAGTATTGTGGTCTCTGTATTCCGTTGTTCCTTTATATTCATATTATTCATTTCATAGCATTTACAATTATTTATTTATTTATTTTGAATATTTTTACCCCACCTTCCTCCTTGGAAAAGGACCCAAGGTGGCTTACAATAATGATTGACAATATAAAGTCCAGAACATTTAAGACATATTCCAGTTAAGAACAGGGAATTTTAGGAGGCATCTTACAACATTAAAAGGTAACATTAGTGCTATAAAGAAGAAAAGAAAAATCCATTATGAGGGGTGAAAAGCAACATAGAAAACAGTTGTGTTCTTATGAAATCAGGCAATTCAATCATGTATGGTAATCCATATAAAGTCCTATACTGTAGTAGGTAGTCCCTCATTCAGGGAAAGCTTGCCTGAAGAGGAAGGTCTTTGCCTGCTTATGGAAAGACAGCAGAGATGGGGCAGTCCTGGCCTCCAGCGAGAGGGAGTTCCAAAGTCTGGGAGCAGCAACAGAGAAGGCCCTTTCATGTGTTCTTCTGAGACATACCTGTAAATGTGGTGGGATGGAGAGAAAGGCCTCGCCTGATGACCTAAGCACCCAAGCCAGTTCATACTGCGAGATTCAATCTTTGAAGTAGCTTGGACCCAGGCCGTTTTGTGCTTTGTAGGTTAAGGTCAGCAACTTGAATTGTACCAAGTAGCTGATTATTATTATTTTGTTGTTTTTTTTTCCCGGCTTCTTACACTTATACATGTATATGTTGGAAGTTTGTTCCTGCCACCATCTCTGTTCTTAGTTTTTTGCTTTTATGTGAACCGCCCTGAGTTCTTGCTTGGGAAGTAGGAGCAGTATATAAATGTGAAAATAAAATAAATAAATAAATATTAATTAGCAGGACCCATGATGTATATCTATAATATAATGAGATCTGATTTGCAAAGAAAAAGGTGGTTATGGCTTATAATAAACAACTTTTGTAAAGTTACATTTCTTGTCCCTAATTTCCCTGCCAGTTCTGCATAGTTGGTCAGAGTAATTGGAGAGCAGAATTCAAGGAATGTCTGGTGGTCTGAATGGTCCTCAGTCAGGTGTGCCGCTTATCATCTTGTCCCAACTTTCTCAAAGGGGTTGGTCTGCCTGTATTGTTAAATAGCACACATTAAAATAATGTTTCAAAATGTGTTTCATCCCTTGGAGTGAGGCCATCTTTCTGGGTTTCTGGCACAGTCCTTTCAGTGGTTCTATTGATGAAGTAACTCCTTGTCCCATCCTTTATGATAAGAACTTTTGAGCTGCAGAACTGAAGGGATCCTATGGATCATCAGGAGGCACAGTGGAGAACTGAACTTCCATCCGCTGGCTATACAGACAGAGACCTAAGCCACCGAGTTATCCAGCAGTTCCCTTGAACACTATGTAACTATGACCTTTGCTTTCTTATGAGGGTATGCCGCCAAATGCATTTGTTGTGTTATTCTTAAAACACTGGGAGAACTGCTCTTAGGGGAAGGAATTTGTTGTGTCACAAAGTTCTTGGGGACTTTCCACAGCCTGATTCTACAGGAAATTAATAGCATTTTGCTGTTGGAAAAGGTAAGGTGACTTAATCACTAATGAGAAAAACGTGGTGACTTTACTTCCAAACCACAGGGACTTCATGCACAAATGTCCTCATTGTGCCTTACAGAAATGCATGTAACAGGTGTAATGAAATGCCCATTTTGCAGAAGATTCACCTCTCACCTATGAACAGAGTATGTTTGCTATGGTTTCTGGTAGCCTCTCCCCCCATCAAACAAAGTCACTCAGGAACCATCTTCTTGCTTCAAACAACCAATGTTCATTAATACTGAACCCAAAGGGGCAAATGGTACATCTTCAACTGTTAAGGCTTCCTCCTCCTTCTCCTCGATCAGGCGGAGGAAAGGGTTCTATGAAGTTTTGTCCAGCTTGGGGGAGGGATCTTCTCTCCTTCACAAGCCCGGGGGTCTTTTCTCTCAGTCTTTATTCCCTATGAAGACCCGGGTGGCAGTAACATCAACAACATTGACTCCCCCTTCCACCATTCTTCTCAGTCTGTGGATCTTACAGGGTTCTGCTATACTCTTTGGTTTGCCCTGGCCTTGGTCTCCTGCTGAGGGAGTCCTCCACCAACACTCTTCCACTTGCCTCATATAGCCTTCTCTTGGGCCAGGCCTTATTCCCTCTTTTATCTCCCTCTCCCTCTCCCCTACCCCAACCCCACTTAATATGAGGATATCTGAGGTACTTTCTCCCTTCTCCTCCTTCCTGGGTTATTATCAATTATCACCACTCCCCAGTCCATGGGCTGTCCAGATCTTTACATTCCAACTCTTTTGGTAAGACTCTCTCCTCTTATTCTCTGACCAGCCTAATTCTTCCATACCTCTCCCTTTTGATCCACCTTTATATCCTTCCTCCTGCATATTCCCCCACCCGCTCTTCTTTTCATTTCCTGCCTTTTCTTTCACATCTGAACTGACGCTGCCCCCCCTGGCTTCTTTCTTCCCCCCACTGGGGTTTTCCAGGTCCTGTTTCTCTGTTTGACCAACCCCCTTTTCTAGGGAAGAGGGGACAGGACACAGAAGGGCAATGGGTTCCTCTTGACCTCTTGTTCACACTCTTACATGAGACCAACCTCAGATAGCTTGTTAAAAAAACTTACTCTCCGATTGACTTTGACTAGGCTGTTATTATTGTTGTTGCTCTACTTTCAAAAATAATTCATTGTGTTGCACATCAGCACACCGCAGTGCTGAATTCTTCATTCCATTAACCAGGAAAAGACAATAAAATACTCACTGGTTCTTTTTGTGACCAATTCTGGCATTGCACTTTGAAGACACAAAGAATATGCAAGACATTCCCTCCTTGATAAGAGACCAGGACAATATCTGCACATTAAAAGTCCTCTAGAAAGTGTTAGATTACTCTTAAGCTTTTGAAAATAAATGGAAAAGTGTTATATGTTGCATCAATAAAATAGCTTTATAACTATTGTTATACTGCTTTTGAATTGCATCCTAGTTGCCCTTATTAATGTGGGGTGGGGGATAGAATACAAATGGAGAATTAGAATATTAGAAGGACCATTTGTATACATGAATAAATATCCAAATAAAAACATGTTTGTTTTATGTGATAGCCACTCTAGTGAAAACAAGATGTACAGTGATAACAAGGGCAGAACACATCGTTAGATCAAGTATGGTTGATATTCCCATTATGTGACAGAATAATAAATCATACGAAACTCAAATGTTAGGTTACAGTTCTACTGACACTTATCTGAGTGTGCATTTCGAACTAAAATGAGCTTACCTTTGGATATCTGTTGCTGCTTCCAGACTTTGGAACTCCTTCCCACAAGTGGTTAGGGAGGTCCCATCTTTGTTGTTCTCCTGCAAACTGGCAGAAAGACAACCTTTCTCATCAGGCAAGGTTTTCCCTCAGTGACTGTCTGTCAGAGTAGGGTTGATCAAGGGATTGTTGTCTTACTTCTTTGAAAGAGTTTTGATGTTGTTTTTGTTTACTGTGGTGTAGTGTGGTGTTTGACCCTTTCTAATAACTACTGTTTTTGGCTTTAGATATCATTTAATGATGTAGGCCACCTTGGGCTCTTTTGAAGGAGAAAGATGGAATATAATGAATGAATGAATGAATGAATGAATAATGCGTGCTTAAATCTGTATTGTCGTTAAAATATCCTTAGATTTTTGGAAAAGTAAGAATTCCAGGATCTCAGGAACATTTTCAAGTTTTGACAACACAAAACTCTTCAGAGATGTGAATTGTACTCATCAAAACCTATGGTAGTGTGCACTAAAACTTTATTATTATTATTATCAAATTACCACGCAGCTACTATGATCATCATCATCATTGGTTTGCTTGTTATGACAAAGTATGTTGCTGTGATATAGTATATAGGCTGGTGTGGTGATCATAGCCACATCAGTATCTGCCTACTAACTGACTGATGGTGACAGAGATCATTGTTCCACCCACTCCCTTATCAAATTCCACTTGGAGAAAGGATAATGTTAAAGAATGTGGGATATGGCTTCCATTTTCTTCTGTGCAGTGTCAAGTGCAAAACTAGATAATGTTACCATGTTGGTGTTTCTCTTCCTCTCAGTTTGGTGTCAATGACTAGCTCTGCAGAAAGCAGTCATCACAGGAAGAAATTGTTCCATTTCTTTCACCAGTTGCATAAGGCTGTTTTTTGTATCACATGCAGAATTTGATGCCTGGATACTTGCAGCTTTAATCTTAAAAACAGTCTTGGAGTTATAACACCTTATTGGGCATTGTTGTTACATGCTGTCAAGTCAGAACTCACTTATTGTGATGCGAACAGGCCTCTCAAACTAAGTGAGATATTTAAGTGGTGTTTTTACCAGTTCTTATTCCCTCAGTGAATTTCTGTGACTGAGTGGGGATTCAAATCCTGGTTTGCCGAGTCTCAGTGCATTATGTTATCTAAATGGAAAACATATGTTGCACCAATAAAATAGTTTCATAACTATGACTGTACTATTTTTGAGCTGTATTATAAATACCATTATTAATGTGGGGTATTTCACATTAAGATAAGATACCCATTTCATTAGACATCTTAATGGACATCGTAAAACCAAACCAGTGTAGGAATTATCAACAATGGAAACTTACGTGGAGAATTTCCCTCTTGCCTGTCTCTGGATGAAGTGTGAGAAAATAACTGCACCATCCCCCTCCCCTCATCTGCATCTTGGTGTCACTCTTTAGCCCCTTCCCCATTCTTCCCATTTAAATTGTTTGTAGGGAATCCACTTTGACATTCTGGCCAGGCTGCAAAGTTGCAGCTTGACTGCAGGAGAAGTTTTCCATATCACCTTGAAATCAAAACTGCAGCCATTTAAATTAGAGCCAAGGTTATCTATAATGATTGGGAAGTGATTTAGGGTTATTGGACTTGGTTAACTGCCTAGGTTGGGAAGATTCCAATTTCTTTGAGGAGTCTATGAGCCCTTGTGACACCAAGGAGGGAGCGGGGCTGGGATAATAAGCTAAATTACATCAGGTCTGAGTTCTGAGGCCAAGGCACGACTTGCATTACTCTTCCAAGTTGACAGTTCAGAACATGAATGTGTTAATTTACAGCTTAAATGCCTAACCCTGTGTTTAGTTCAGCCAAGTACATTATATCTCCCATTAATCAGAAGTGTAAAATGATTTGCATCCACCAGACTTCCTTCACTCCATGATATATTGTTTGTGGCAGGTGCTCCTGAAAGTCCTGCCAGAGCAATAGATCCAATTATTTTTTCCCTTTCTTTTTTTCCAGATAGCAACGATGAAACAAACATAAAAACAAAAGTATTGTAATGCTTCAGCAGATTAATTTCCATGTGAGGAGATTTCATGGATTGTGGCCCATTTCCTCAGATAATCATTCAGAAGTGATATCAGTTTCTAACTGGCAAGCAGCACAATTGGTCCCATACAATTAAACATAACCAGTTAGTCCTCTGTACAGGTTAGGTATCTGTGTATGGTACAGCACATGTAGTATTTTGTAGTTGCCTTTCGTGCTAAGAAAACAAACTGGAGGGTGGGGAGTAGAACAATAATAACATCGGCACAAGGGAACATAAGCATTCCAAAGTAACCTATAAAGCAGCTATTGCAGTTCTATGGAAGTACATCTTTCCACAGCTTGCAGTGCCTTTTGAAATAAAATTTAAAATTGCCACAGATGGCTTGGAGAGAAGGGGCGAATGCCCTGCTGTCATTGTTTTCAAAGATGAAACCAGCCAACACCTAGATTAAAATAAATATTACATGTGTTCCTATCTCAGAAAATCCAGCAATTTACAGTCGTCGGAAGAGGTCATTTTAATTCCACAGGCTTATTAGGCCAGTAGACATCTATCTTGGCATCAGTGAAACCTACTGTAGATATCCCTTGCTGGGTAAGTATGTGCAGTTCTATATGCGGTGTTTGTGGGGGAGAAGATCACCCACCCTGAGCTTTTGGGACAGAAGGGGATGCCAAAAGAAATATAGCAAATGAGATGCATGATGATGAATGTATGGCTGAAGGGCCCCTGGATGTGAATTTCCCCCTGAATTTGAGGTTTTAATGATGGCCATGATTTCCTTGTGATAACACCATCTTTGGGTTATTCCTCTGAATGTGTAGGGTTTCCTCATGCCCCAATTCTAAGATGCTGAAACATCCTTCCTAAGGTTTAGTTGTAATAGCCTTAATTTTGGCCCTGTGTGTATGCCTCCATCTCGGCTTGTTATTAGAAATCAGCATTCAGCATGCATCTGTACTTGCTCCTGCATCTGCTGGTGCAGGGAGACACAATAATTTTGCCCCAGCTCACCAGCTTTTGGGGCAATCTTGCAAAAGAAAAAGAAAGTGCTAATTTTGTATGTTAAATTGGTTTAAATATGACATATGAATTCAGAGGGTCATGCTGAGAAAGAAATCAGATGAAAGTGGTCAAGAACAGATATGTGTTGGCTTGCATCAGATATTATGAGAGAAGTAATTCTACCTAATACATTTGGTGACCACAACCCTATTCTTATATGTTTGGAAAATAGAAGAAATAACTTGCAATGTAAGCTAAACATGTCTCTCCTGAAAAATGAAATATTTCTGAAACAAATTAAAAAAGAAATGAAGTTCTTTTTTTTAAAGAAAATATATGTCTAGAAATCCCTATGGCTACAGTATGGGATGTGGGTAAAGCTGTTGTAAGAAGCCAAATAATGAGATTTGCAGCAAAGCAAAAAAAAGAGAAGGAAAAAAGAGGGGAAAAGAAGCAGTAAGAATTATAGAAGAATGTAAAGCCTTCTGTAGATATCCCTTGCATGTCTCATTTTCTTAGACCTGAGGATCTTCCTTCTAAGGGGTCTTTAAGAACTGACAAAAGAAAATATTTTTTCACCCAGCGCGTTGTAAGTCTATGGAACTCCCTGCCACAGGATGTGGTGATGGCATCTGGCCTGGATGCCTTCAAAAGGGGATTGGACAGATTCCTGGAGGAAAAGTCCATCACAGGTTACAAACCATGATGGAGAAACCAGGATACTTCAAGGGCCAGATGCAGGAGAGTGGTATCAGGAGACAGATATCTAGTCTCATGTGCTCCCAAACGCATCTGGTGGGGCCGCTGTGAGATACAGGAAGCTGGACTAGATGGGCCTTTGGCCTGATCCAGCATGGCTCTTCTTATGTTCTTATGTTCTTATGTACTGTATGCATAGGTGAACAGTAACATTAGAGATCATCTGACACGTGTTTGTATGCTTCAGCTGAGATACACCAGAGAAGCATCCTTTATCTTGCCAAGTGTTCTGACACAGCAATTAATAAGGCTTTTCAGAGACTCTGATCCTGCTTTGCACAGAAGTTACAAGCTTGTTTCTCACTGTGTTCATTTTTCTTACTATCACCTCCTTCCCCAGTGCTATGTTTAGATGAAATATTCATAGGAAGCTTAGAGAGTCAAACACAACACACACAAACACATACTGATTCAACAAGAGATGTCTGAGCATGCATGGTACCTTCTGTGCATGTACTAGCTCTTATCTAAATCTTATTGAACCAGCTTCTGATACAGATTGATAAGCACTGTTGCTCTTTGTAGTCACATCCAGTAGTCAGGACAAGGCTCTCCACCACCACCTGTAGTAGGCACCAGGGAAGTCAAGGTGGGCTGGTGGTAGCCAGGGATGTGCCTGGCTTTCTTTTGGACTGAGAATCCCATCTCACTGGTATACACCAAAATATATCAGGCAAAACCAAAAGAAAAATAAATGAAAAAGGAGTCAAAAACATTGTGGCACCATAAAGACTAACTACTTTCGTGGATAAATCTAATACAGATTACAAAATGGATTCTGTAAATTGTGCCACACATTCTGGACAAGAATGTGTATTAGGTCTAGGACACAGGTGCAAAGAATAATGAGCCTGTATTGGTCAGCATGATTAGTGCCAGGTGGAATAGTTTGATCACCTTGCTTCATCAAGGATCCTATTGGGCTACAGCAGGTAGCTGTATGTATAAATATAGCAGGCAAACCAATGTAAAGTGGGACTGCCTAAAGTGAGAGGCAGCTTTCCCCACGCTCTGTTGTATTTTCTCTATATGCTGTCCTTTCTATTTTGTTATTGTATGTTACTCCTTGTCATGTGTATATATGTAATATAAGTTTTGTACTAAGCTCTATTGCCTTATTCCTGTTGTCTTCTAGCTCCATAACTGCTAAGTGCATTTATTCTTCCACAATGCTGCTAATCTCTGCTAGTAGTTTATATTTTCTTGAGCATAACAAATCCCTATCTGCATAATAGGGTTATATACTTTAGCAAAAAATACACCAAAATCTGGCTCATATGGGAGAAAAACCTAAACTGGAAGGCTCTGGGGCTTAGCGCAGGCCTAGCTCTGCCTAGTTTTCCTTTCAAAAATGAAGCTTCAAGCAAACATCAGCATACCTTTCTGTTGAAACAGGAAGCTAAGTGTAGCTAGGCCACAAAGCCATTCAGGTAAGGCCCTTCCCTCAGGTGAATCACATGTTGGTGTTGATCTGTCAGGTAGGACTCCCAAAATGGAGAACTCTGGAATATATAGTTTGAAAGGGTGGGGGGAAGAAAAGAAAAGAAAAAAGAATGACACATTCAGGCTTAGGGCTGGAGTGCTGACAGTGGCTGCAGCAAGGGACAGCTACTACTTCAAGAGACATATTGCTAATTGTAAAGCTTGCCCTATCCTCTACAGCTACTTATTCGCAGCTGAGCTGCAAGAACTGTAATAACAGCATCCAAAGTGAGCATTTGAAACAAGATCTATTCTGCGCTCAGTAAGAATGTATCACCTGATAAACACGAGAAACATTCCTTAATATATCAAAAGAACCAGAGATATCAAAACATGTCTTTTTATAGCTGTCAGAATATCTAGGTAATAAAAGGATGCCGTACTGACACAGCTGCACAGAAAAATATGAAGGACAAATGGCATAATCCCAGTTTTGGATTATGCAAAATACAACGGATGAACAGCACCTAACACCAGAACTGATTAGCATGGTACAGTGACCTATAGCACAAGAAAGGGTCAGTGAGGGAGGAAGACAAGACTTAATGTGGAAATGGATCAGAAGGATGCTCAAATATTGGCTGTATTTTGGTTGTGCCTCAGGTGGTTTGAGATCTTGTGCTTGCCTTGAAACCTCTAGCCCCCACAAAATACCCCGAGTGTACCATATTTTACATCACTAAGATGCCCCCAAGTATAAGATGACTCCCTCTTTTCCAACCCAAAATTTCACTTTCACAACCATGCGGTTTTCTCATCATCTTACTTCCGTGTATAAGACAACCCTCAATTTTAGACAAAAATATAGTCTTATACATGGGAAAATACTGTCTATAATGATAATTATAATGATGAATATGCAGAAATAACAACATGGTTATAATTATAATGATGAATATGCAGGAGAAAGGTGGGGTAAAAATATTCAAAATAAATAATAAATTAAATATCTTTCTATTTCTACTCATAACTCAATTTATATCCCATGTACCTGATCACTTTCTATTATCTATTTCCTAGACTGTTAAGCCTATTGTGGGACGGACATGTTTTGTCATTCTGCATTAAAAAACAAGCAAACCATTGTATGTAGATGCTGAATAAATACACAAATGAATCTATTTGTCTGTGCAGTTCCTTGATTGAATGTATGTCTTTAAAGGCATACATGCATCCTTCTCACAGTACATTTGGCTACAAACAGGACAAATTAGTCATGAGGCTTCTTTGCCATTAACTCAAACTGGAATAGTTATATTTACAGATGGCTAGAAGAACCTTAAGGCATATGACATAAAACTTGGGCAACTTGAGTCTAGTAATTTTTTGTTGTTGTTCTAAATGACACTGGCAACGTAGTTTCATATACAGTGATTTTGCTTTATCAAATGACCATGTCACTGTCCTGTCTCCAGATAGTCATACAAAATACTGACATCATTCTATGTGTGATAGGAAAAAGCCATCATACAAATGTGGTACAGGGAAGAAATTTTCAAGGCTGATTTCTTTGTTACCTGCCAGTACACACTTCCAGCAATATAGTCTGGATTTATGCACAGCAAGAGATGCCTGTCAGGAGATAGCTTAGTTTGTCACCCTTCAAGAAATTTGAATATAGACTGCAAGCCCCTTAGTAGATGTTTTACTGCTTTCTCTTGCATAACTTCCTGAATTCTGATGACTAAGAGCTGCTCTCTCTTCCTTGAAAGACCGTTTATGGAAATGTTGCATCAATATGTGGGTTATTAATAAGCAATAAATATTTAGCAGCACAGCCCTAGCTGTACATGCTCAGATGTCCTACTGGGATTCAGTCCTGGGTAAGTGTCCACACAGGATCACAGCATAATCACCTTTGAAAAAGAGATGCATAGAGAAGTCTGAAATGCAGTTGCACACAATCTGGGAACACATTTTTCAGTGAAGTAATTTGCAGTTTGGTTATTCCTGAGTACACGCTGTAAGGCTGCCTTTTCCTGGTCAGTTTCAGATAGTAAGCCCTCATATACTACGTGTGAGGAAGGAGGTGCACATCTTCGTTTGAGAGGCCTGCTGAGACTTAGTTTGGGTGGCACACTGCCAATTTCTCTTTTTGTCCTTGTGAGACCATGCTAGTATTGGTGAGATTGTCTATGATACTGCAGTGGAATGCCCAGTTGACACTGTTTGTTGTTTCTGGTTTTAAGAAATTATGGCAACAGAAGAAATGAGGAATTTATGGCTATGTTGGAGGTGAAGGGTTGTTAAATTCCTATAAGTCACAACATTAAAGCCTCCTACTTAATATTGTGTAGGTCCCGTCATGCTGTCAAAACTGCTCTGATCCATTGAGGCATGGATCCCACAAGACCTCTTAATATGTCCTGTGGCATCTGGGACCAAGACTTTAGCAGTAGATCTTTTAGCCCTGCAAGTGGTGGGGTGGGGTCTCCAAGCATTAGAATTTGTGGTCCACCACATTCCCTAATTGCTCATTTGAGTAGAGATATGGGGGGTTTGGAGGCCAAGGCAATATCTTTCCTAAACAATTTCTGCAGTGAGACCACTATAATCAAGGAACACGGTTGTCATGAGGGTTGTAAAGTGGTCTGCAACTATCTCTAGGTAGGTGGTACATGTAAAAATATCATCTACATCAATGCACGCAGAATATTGCCTAGAGCATGACACTGCCTCCACCAGCGCACCTTTTCCCATAGTGCATCCTACTGCTGTCTCTTCCCCAGGTAAGTGATGCACATGTACCCGGCTATCCATACCAAAGCTACTAACCACTGTGTACCAGGGATACCCCACAAGATGTGGTGTTTTGGAGATGATCTGACCCAGTTGTTTAACCTTCACTCTCTGGCCTTTGTGAAAGACACTCAGATATTTTGGCTTGCCCATATTTCCTGCTTCTACCACATGAAACCCAAGATAACGCCTTTTACTTGCTGCCAAGTATATCCCACTCCCTGACAGGTGCCACTGTAATGATATAATCAATGCTATTCACCTCACCTGTCATTGGTTTTAATGTTGTGGATAAACAATGTATTTGCACAAAGAGCATAAGGGCAATGCTCTACTTACATGAGCTCCAGCATCTCAGTCCCTATGTCTTCCCAAACCACAATGCTTCAAATTCCCAAAGAAAGCTAAAACACACCTCAACACTTTTCAGTCACTGCTCTCATCCCATGACAGTGAGGACTAGTCAGGTCTCAGAGTGCTGAGATGTATTTTTTCTCAACCCTTTGGTGTCTCTACTTGGGAAGTGTGGAGCAGACAAGCAGATCCTTGTGCTTAGTTCTAGATCAGTGATGGTGAACCTTTTAGAGACTGAGTGCCCAAACTGCAATTCAAAACCCACTAATTTTCCCACAAAGTGCCAATACAGCCATTTAACCGAATACAGGTGGTCGTGGAGGGGTGATGTTGGGTGCCCACAGAAAGGGCTCTGACCAAGTGCCACCTTTGGCACCTGTGTCATAGGTTTGCCAGTACTATTCTAGATACTACCAATGAGCGACCCATAACATAAAGGAAATTAATGTTTTACCTGGCTTTATAAACAGCTATTTCTCCCCTCATATTCCCATGTTCCCCCCCTGTTCTTTTGCATTCCAGTCCAAAGCTCAGATATTCCAGCTATAGCAGGAGAATAGCACCAATGTTGTTGTTGTTTTCCCATTGTACACATACATTCCCCAGGAATAAAACAGGTAGTCGTGGTTTGCAATTCACCTGTTACAGCAGTGTTTTCCAGTAACAACCACTACTATAGTATTATGCTATCAGAAGTAATGGGATCATGGGTGCCTTCCTTTAAGTCAAGGGTGGACAACTTGGGTCCTTCTTTTCTGCCCTGAGACCCATTTAGTCCTGGAATCCATTTTTGTTTTTGAACATCAGGATTCCCCCTCCTCTCCCATGTCAAACAGTGCAGGAGTGCCCAGAGGTTTTATTTTCTTGGACAAAGAAATAGGAGGCTAGGTGAGGAGTGAACACTTCAGAAATGTTTTGAGGGCTGCATGTTGCCCACAGCGTTACGAGTACCCAGTACAAAGATGAGCTTGTCTTCCTTTCTTTGGTCAAAAGGATGATTGTTGTCTACCCTTTTAGTCCATGTTGTACAGCACGTGTATTGCATTTGCCACTTTTTCCTTCTTTGGGTATCCTTTCGTTCTTCCCTGCAAGTTACGTTTCTCATTCCATGATCAAGTCAAAACATTTTCAAGTTACATGTTGTGGCTTTGAAAAGCGCTTCTTATTCGGACCATACTTACCCTAGGATATGTTTTGAACAAGAATGTTGTGCAACATGCTTGCTGAGTTTAATGTCTAAGTTGTTTCTATATAACGAATGCCGAATTCACCAGAATTCGCCTTCTTCCTTTTCTGAAAGGTTTAGGGAGTGGATGAGGCCACATTCTGACACACTTCCTTGCTGCTGAGAAATCAGTCAGTGTCGGGTGCTCCAGCAGTTTGCCGGAGTATAATCTGTCTTTTGTTTTTAAATCACATTCCACTGCAGTTATAATTAAAAATAATACTAATCTGCACAAAGTACATGCACTTCAACAGCCTTCTGACTGTTGGACATCGTGGTAATTATAGCCTAACTTTAATCAGAAACTGTATGTTAATCCATGCTAGTGTAGCTTTTTCAAAGAATGTGGATGTGCCGCTTTTGAAAAATGTTTAATAGAACAGTTGATTTTGTTTTGCTTTGTTCTGTTGCAGAATGAAGCTGTGTTACCTTATTGGTACAATGCTGTCCTGTGCAATAAATCAACCTCCCCTGTGCCCCCAACATGGTATCTGGCAAGAGTTCTACACAGCAGGAGTTTCTGTTCGCTTCCACTCTTACCTAACAGAGTGTAAAATCAAGTCCAGCTCTTGACCTTGTTTCCATATCACTGGCTGTGTTTCTGGATATGCCTTTGAGTCTGTCTGTGTTTAGTGATTGGCTCTCTTTTCTTTTGTAACATAGCAGAACAATGCACAATTTAAAATTATTGACATATATGAAACAGAGATAAAGTACAGTGGGCCCTTGTATCACAAATGGTTTGTATAACATAAAAGCTGTACAACATAAACAATCCGGAGATAGGGGAAATTTGCTTAACAGAATCATCTATGGGGTGAATCCGTAAAACATAAAAATAGTCATGATTAGGGATTACTCTGTTTTCAATGCATTCCTATGGGAAATTTGTATAAAGGAAAATTTGCGTAACATAATTTCATTTGGAACAAATTAATTCATTTATACAAGGTACCACTGTAAATACAAATTTTAAATTTTAAAATAATCCACCAGCTTTTGTTGAGAAGCAGGCTCCTTCACTGTTCACTAAATGGGAAGCACAGACCTGTGTTTTTAAAGGGTTTGGTTCCAATTGGTTATTTTTACAATATAAGGAAAGATCTTCTAATGCAGAGGTTAGCTGGTGCTTGGTGGACTCAAAGGTATCCTCATGGACTGATAGGCTACTTCTGTTCATCAGGCTAGATATTTCTAGAATGGGCATAGCGACATTTGAATCTATAACATTTTCTGAGTGGTTCTCATCTTCTGCTCAGACTTGTACAGTAACCCCCTGAATATTGTGGGGTTAGGGACTCGCCCCACCCCGTGATAATTGAAAATCCATGATATGTGGTTGGGTCGGGCTTGGGGGGGGGCTATCTGGGGCCTCTTGTGCTTCCCCAGGCCTGGCGCTGCCCTGAACTTGCCTCCGATCGCCTTCTTCACGGGGCCTACATATGTTCGAGAAGATGGTGGTCTATATGAAGTGAATGAAAATGCTCTAACAGGAGTAAAGAAAAATGCATCAGATCCAAGGCCTTCAAGACTGTTCTCCAAAGGATTCTCTACTGAGCTTTGCATGAACAGAAAAAATGACAATGGAAGAACGGATCACTTCATCTTTGTTAAGTCATAATTGGGCATGATGAAATTCTCAGAGATGTTTTTGGGGTCCCCTGAGACCCCTCCCAAAACATTCCTTGTTGGGCCAGGATAAAATAATTCCTTTCCAGGACATTCAAAAGAGCCAAACACACAATTCAGGTCGAATCCCCCTGAATTGGCAGTTCATCCCTACTGTGGTCATGGCTCATGCGGTGACGGCCACAGATCAACCCCCGGGGACACCCCTTTACTCTCAAAGCTACCTCCATTGCCCCTCTATCTATATGAACCCTGGCTTTTAGCCATAGCCAGCCCCCCCTTCCCTCTGGGAAGCTTAACTCCATCATATCCATTTGCCTACACTGGCCCAGGTCTCTGGCCCCAGCCAACCTCACCCCCCTTCCCTCATTCTCTCTCTCTCTCCCCCTCTCTTTCTCTTTCGTTCTCTCTTTCTGTGTCTTTTCCTTCCCACCCACCCCCTGCTTGCCCTTTTCTCTCCCTTTTCAGATTCCCTCTCTCCCGCTCTCTTCCCTCCCTGGATGTGCTTAAAAACGTCCCTGCACTCTGCTGCTTCTCTGGACCTACACCATCTTGGGCAACAAGCACATGGCAAAGGCTGCATCTTCTAGAAGCCACAGGTCAAGAGAGCCGAATCTCTAGATGGAATCCATTTCTCCAAGACATCACTGGCACGTAGGCAACAAGGATTAAGCCCAGCCTGAGGCAGTCTATTGTCGTTTCCACATCCACCAGGAACTCTGTCTAGCAGCTTCCGGGCTTATTCTATTGATACCTTGGTTTCCCATTGAGTTGTTCATGTTGCTTGTTGACCCACTGCTCCCCCTCCCATTGATTTACTGATTATCTCTGTTTACCTGGACTCAAGAACAATACCCTGTTTTCCCTTCCTTATTGTCACACCCTGATGGCCCAATTAAAGGACATATTTGACTCATCAACACCTGGGCAGGTATCCAGTTCCAGCTTGCCAGGGGCACGCCCCCTGACCGCCCAGAAACGCCTCCGGACAGCCCCTGGACCACACTGATTGGACCACCAAGAAGACCATCCCCTTGCCCACCCCTGGGCGGCGCCACTCAGGGGAGGGAAGAGGGGGAACTAATAAAAACTTGGTTCTCTGTGCTGGGGGTCAGACATCTTAGCTTTGTCTTTGGCTTGTGTCCACCTGCTGTCCTTTATTAGGCCTAATAAACGCAGTATTTCCTTCAGGATCTCTCTCTTGTTGGATTCTTCATTGGGCTTCTGGGGTCCAGCGGAACTCAGCAGGACTAGCCTAGCTGAAATTTAATTTTAAACTCATTTTGAATTCAACATCTTCACTTATACAAAGGAGGGAAATTTATGACATTCAGTTAAATCTCTCTTCAGCTTACTCTTGAGCTATGTTGCTGACAACATTAATCATTTTGATTCATTGAAGAGGTTTCCAGAACAGATAGCAGAAAAACCTTTCTATGCTGCAAATGCTAGACAGAAATTAGCAGAACCAAGAACAGGACTCAGTGCTTTGCAAAAATTTACTGATAATTATGGAAATTTAGTGCTCCGAACACTATGCCTGAAAAATAGTTACAGTGGACCCTTGTATAACAAACAGTTTGTTTAACATAAAATGTGTGGAACGTAAAAAATTCCAGAGATAGGGGGGAAATGCTTAACAGAATCACCTATGGGGCGAATCTGCACAACATAAAAATGGTTGCAATTAGGGATTACTCCGTTTTCAATGCATTCATATGGAAAATTAGTATAAAGGAAAATTTACTTAACATAATTTCATTTGGAATGAATTACTTCCTTTATACAAGGTACAGTACCCCCCCGCCGATCGCAGGGGTTAGGGACCCACCCCGCCCGCGATGCATGAAAATCCGTGATATGTGGAAGCGGGTGGGGTGGGGGTGGGGGGCGATTGCGCGGTGCACCGGCGGCAGCAGGGAGATCTTACCTCCCACCACCGCCGCCAGCCCGCATGGCCCCAAGTGTTCTCGGGGGTGCATGGGAGGGCCGTGCGGAGGGACCGGATCGCCCGCCGCC
>JAHTLZ010000015.1:41524003-41546298 GCA_023846285.1 Phrynocephalus versicolor | reverse complement strand
TACTACTACTACTACTACTACTACTACTACTACTACTACTACTACTACTACTACTACTACTACTACTACTACTACTACTACTACTACTTATTATTATTATTATTATTATTATTATTATTATTATTATTATTATTATTATTATTGTTGTTGTTGTTGTTGTTGTTGTTGTTGTTGTTGTTGTTGTTGAATATTTTTTATCCTGCCTTTCTCCTTGGAAAAGGACCCAAGGCGGCTGTGGCGTTCATCTTTTCCCTGACTCAAGTGCCTAACCAGGAGGGGGAATAAATGGTTAACACCATGTACTAAATAAGGAGTGTGGAGGCGGAGCCAAAGTGCATAAAAGGCTCAACCTAAAGAGTTTTAGTCAGACAGGGAACATTCATTCATCGAGATAGGGCTATGTTAGTTTGTGAGAGGTTTGAAGTAAAGACAGCTTGAGTGTTACTGCTTTGAGAACTTTTGCTTTTATTTGTACACAAGTGAATTCAATAGACTTTATTTTATTTGGTTCCACATTACACTTCTACTGGGACTCAGTTATATTAAACTGGGATACCCTGGATGGTGGCAGCAAACCTAAATAGGTAGTGAGTGCAGGTCAATGGTCCGTGAAATGACTGGGGGGCTCTGCACGATAGTCGCTACTAGAGATGGGCACGAAACGAACAATTTTTTGTTTCCGTTTCCGATTTTTTGTTTTGTTACGCAATGAAACGACAAACGAATTTTGTCTCTAAAATGAAACAAAACGAACAGAAACTCCGGAAATTTTGTCATGCGTTTCGTTTCCGTTACTGCAATATGAGCGAATTGCTTAAAATGTTTTAAAAAAACAAAAAAATCAAAATTAATGGTAACGAAATGGTAACAAACGAACGAAAACGAAAATGGTTTTTTTGCAAAAATTCACGAAAAATGGAAACGAACGGAAACGGACCCGACAAACGACAAACGAAATGCCATTTTTTTTTATTCGTGCCCATCTCTAGTTGCTTCATCAGCTTACAGTAATGAGGGACCATATACAGTCCAGTACAATTAAGACATATTCGAGTTTGACAATAGGGAAATTCCCATAATGTACAATAGACCATCCAAAAGTTATGAGAATCATAGGAGAATCATAATAAAAATTCTTAACCTTTCTACCCTAACCTAAGACCCTATTTCTAAGCAGACCTCAAGTTATTGGAGAGGTCTGACCTTGCTTATGGTCTCTTAGAGCTGAGCAGCACTTTGAGGTACTTTGAAGTCAAGATGTGGCTTATTGCCTGTAAAAACTCTTGAGAGTGGAACTGTAAAAGCTCAAAATGGACTTTCCCAACTACCAGCCCCCAAATCTCTGTAGTCACATAAACAGGTCTAGTAACAAAACTTACTGCTGTGCAATATCATAAATTCCTATTGTAGAACCAGAGAAGTTACCATATTGGGTCAGAAAGAGAAATGTAACCAAGCAGCTGGATGAAGCAGCTTAGCTCTGTCTGTTCTGTCTCCTATGTTATTTAACATATATGTATATGAAACCACTGGTGGAGATTTTCAGGTCTTTTGGGGTTAGGTGCCACCAGTATGCCGATTATACCCAGCTCTACCTCTTGTCACCTCCGGACTCTAAGGGAGCTACTATCTCAACTTTACATGAGCGTTTAGCTGCAATAATGAACTGGATGAGGATGAACAAGTTGTAACTAAACCCAGACAAGACAGAGGTGCTTCTGGTCAGTCGAAAAGGAAAACAAGGGATACGGATGCAGCTCCAATTGAAAAAAAAAAGAGGTGTGCAGCTTGGGGGTGTTCTTGGACTCATCCTTGAGCCAATATGCCCAGGTCATGACTGTGGCCAGGAGCACATTTGCACAATTAATGCGAGAGTGACCATGCTGCCAGATGGGTGGTAGAAAAATCAAATAAATAAATAAATACACCAGTTGCACCCATTTCTTGAGAAACCTGCTCTGGCCACTGTGACACATGCCCTAGTGATGTCTTAGCTAGACTATATGTAGGACTACCAATGAAAAGTCTCAGGAAGCATCAACGGGTCCAAAATGCAGCAGCCAGATTGCTGACTGAAGCGGAATACAGAGATTACATTACACCCCTATTAAAGCAGCCCCACTGGTTACCAATCAGCTATCGGGCACAATTCAAAATGTTACTGTACGATCTGAGTTCTAGCTATCTCAAACATCTAATTTCACAGTATGAGCCAGCTCAGGTGCTAAAGTCATCAGGAGAGGCCTTTCTATCCATCCCACCACCCTCACAGGTACATCTCACAGGAACACATGAAAAGGACTTCTTTGTTGTTGCTCCCAAATTTAGGGAACTCTCTTCCACTGGAGGCCAGGACTACACCATCTCTGCTGTCTTTCCAGAAACAGGCAAAGAGCTTTCTCTCCAGGCAAGCTTTCCCTGAATGATGGCCTACCTATTATGTGTCTTTTATATGAATCTACCATACATGATTACATAGACTTTGTATTTATAACCACTTATAACTTTGTGTTTATATCTCCCCATTGTGTGATTGCATTGACACTATGTTTTTTTTTTTTAAAAACAGAAGATATTTTCTGGAACAGTGGACAGTTGTCTTTGTAGCTGTCAAATAGCCCATTATGTATTCTCTCAGAATATCCTACCTGTGTTGTGGTCTCAAGACGGGACCATGCTTTCTGTGAATGGATTATGGAGCTGGGATTCTCCCAAACCTGAATGCAGTCATGGGACTACATTAGTTTACTTCTTTAGAGTGTTGGCAGAAAAAGAATGACCATTGTTATTGAGTGCTTTCTCTTTAATCAATCAATCAATCAATCAATCTCTTTAACTCTTCTTCTCCTCACTGTGCCCTGGGTTTTTTTTTTTTTGCACCTAGTTTGGAAGAGCCTATGTCAGTGTCAGAGCCAATAGGACAATTAATTTGTTGCTGTTCAAAAATGTCTAGTCCAGCTATTCTTGGTCTCCCAGAAATTCTAGCTAGCACAGCTAGCAGTGAAGGTTTTTGCAAGTTTTAGTCCAAGAACATCTGGTGACCCAAGGTTAGGATTCAATGGTCTATGATACCAAATACCAATTCAAAAATCCTTGAAATGAAGTTCTTTGTTATAGTTACTTTGTAAGATGTCATTTGTAAAATAGATTTATTGGTGGTACTTTGACCTGCCGGACCAAAAATGTTAGAGGTTAGTCAAAATCTAGTTGAGTTTTCATGTGAGTGTAATGGTATTGCTACAAATAAAGAAGGTAACATGGGCATTTGTGCCTGCATACTGAGCAGTGCACTACAATACATGCCTAGGATATCTTCTAAGTTTGCAGAGAATCACTAACAAGATTTACTGCAGTTGTGTTATGATAGTGAGCATAACTGATAAGATTTCTTTTTCTATTTAAACTTAAGGCAGCAAAATAAAAAATGCAGTTTGCAGCCTCTGGTTGCTGCTGTTTTAATATTACATTTATTGAGATAAATACATACTTTGGCTGCAATGCTAACGTGTTTATGCTACAAATGTCTGCTACACCTGATTGCAGTTTCTTTCTTAATTGATGCTTTCCAGAGAGAACTTTGCTAGAAAGCTATCAAATGCCTAACAGTAATTTAGTGTGCTGATTTATGCAGAAACCCTCATGACTACCCTTTGAGCACCTTCTAATTTTACATTCAATCATCTGCCCTACAGCTGCCATGGATAAAGATCTTTTGACATTTTCACTAAGGACATACCATGAGTACTATGGGCTATCTGGCTAATTTATAGTTTCAAAGAAAAGACAGCATGCCTTTTTGAATTAAGTGATTATTTATTTATATATTTATTTATTACATGTCTCAATTTTTTCCATTCTCATACTGCTCTAATAGTGAGGAAGGTGTGTTTTCTCCCTAATATTTAACAAAAACCTGGCTTCCTGTAGCTTAAACACACTGTTACATGCCCTGTACTCTGGGATTATTGAGAACAGATCCTGCCCCTCCTCTATATGATTACTTTTCAAGTATTTGAAAGCTGCTACCATATCATCTCTCTCAAGACTAAAATGACTAGTCCCTTTAGTCTTTCCTCTTAGGCCCCTATCCCATGTCCCTTGAAATGCAAATTAAATTTGTAGATAAACCGTGTACAAAAAATGTCATCCCCACAGCCACCAGGCTTTTTGAAAAAAAAGAAAGAAAATCCGATAATGCCCCCTTAAGCGAGGTTTCCCAGACTTACCAGAGAGGTAGGGAATTTTTTGCCTCGCTTAAAAAATCCACCCTTTAAAGAGGCAGACTTCGTGGGACCCCGTAGATGATCCGGTTTTCTTTCTTCTGTTTTTCTCACAGCGCCGACCGGCTATTCCTGGGGTCGATTGGCACTGTTTTTTAATTTAGTTTTTAATTTCCCCCCACCCTCCTAGCTACAGGCAGCTGGATCCGGTGTTGTTTGTTTTAACTTCCGCCAGCAAGCTGGTCCTTTTTTAAATCCTAGCACCACCTGCTGGCCATAGGGCTGAACTGTGCTTTAAAAAACCCACACCTTTGTATGTGGGAACTGCTATCCCACATCTTCAGTTACGTTAAGGGAAGAAGAGGAAAAGCCAGACCTTCAGAAGATCAGGATCTTCCCCAGGTGAGATAGCAGCCTTAGAGGTTGGTTTCCATTGTTGCTCATCCTTGTTGCTGTATTCTGAAATTGTTCCAGTGTGTTGGCATCCTTCTTGGGGTCCAGAACTGGTCACAGTACTCAAGATGAGGCCTAACCAGTGCTGAATAGAGTGAGACTTTGTTGTTGTTCAGTCTTTAAGTTGTGTCCGACTCTTTGTGACCCCAGGCCCTCCTGTCTTCCACTGCCTCCCAGAGTTTGCATCAATGGTACCGTCCAACCATCTCGTTATCTGTCATCCTCTTTTCCTTTTGCCTTCAATCTTTCCCAACATCAAGGACTTTTCCAAGGAGTCCTCTCTCCTTATGAGGTGGCCAAAGTATTAGAACCTCAGCTACAAAATCTGTCTTCCAGTGAACATTCAGGGTTGATTCCTTTCAAGATTTTATTTATTTATTTATTTATTGCATTTGTGTACTGCCACATCTTCCTGTAGGAACTCAGGGCAGTGAACAATAAAAACAAGAAAAGAAACGAGGATAAAAATAAGTAAAAGGCAATAAAAACAGGAGGGGGACCATAACCCCCCACAACAGATGGCAATGGCGGCAAAGAAGAAAGAAGAAAAAAAGGAGAGAAATTAACTAAAAAGGTCACCAAAAGCCTCCCTGAATAGATGGGTTTTCAGGGTTTTCCTGAAGGCTGGCAGGGACACTGCAAGGCGCAGCTCACTGTGGGAAGATAGTTCCACATCGTAGGTCCCACCACAGAAAAGGCGCGGTCATGCGTATGCGATTTCTGTGCCTCTCTGGGTGTGACCACCCTCAGTGAGCGTGCCTGCGCCATTCTCGTAGGTCTGGACCCAGTTGACCTCTGGGAGATACACTCTGCCAGGTACTCTGGTCCCAAGCCATGGAGGCTTTGAAAATCAAAACCAGGACCTTGAAACTGATCCGGAGGACAACGGGAAGCCAATGCAGGCGAGCCAGGACTGGGGTGATGTGCTCAAATCTACGAGAACCCACCACCAGCCTGGCCGCCGCATTCTGCACCCGCTGGAGCCTCCGGAGGAGGGTCAAGGGCAACCCCACGTAGAAGGCATTGCAACAGTCAATCCTCGAAATCACCAGGGCCTGCACTACTGTCCTCAGGGAGGACTCGTTGAGGTACGGGCAGATCTGGGCGATCCTGCGGAGATGGATAAAAGCGGCCCTAGAGACAGCCATCACCTGGGCCTCCAGGGAGAGGGCTGAGTCCAGGACCACGCCCAGATTCCTGGCCCTGTCTGTAGGCTGGAGGGAAACACCCCCTCCAGACGAGGATGCCCCAAAGAACAGAACCTCCGTCTTCTCTGGGTTGAGCTTGAGACAGTTATTCCTGGTCCATTCCAGGACCGCCTCTAGGCACAGATCGAGGGAGCATACTGCCTCCTCTGCAGAAGACAAAAAGGAGAGATAGAGCTGTGTGTCATCAGCATACTGATGACAGCAGACTCCAAATCTCCTGATGACCTCCGCCAGCGGCCTCATATAAACATTGAACAGCATGGGTGAGATTGCCGACCCCTGGGGCACCCCACAAGGGAGAGTCCAAGGAGCCGACAAGTCATCACCCTGCTGAACCCGCTGAGTCCGGCTGCCAAGGAAGGAACAGAGCCAAGACAGAGCAAGGCCCCCAATTCCTGCCTCTGCAAGCCGGACCAGCAGGTTACCGTGTTCGACGGTATCAAAGGCAGCTGGCAGATCAAGGAGCACCAAGAGGGAGGAACACCCCCTGTCGGCCTCCCTGAGAAGGTCATCCTGCAGAGCGACGAGGGCAGTCTCGGTCCCATGAAGCGGCCTGAATCCAGACTGGAAGGGATCCAGGATACGATTATCCTCCAGGTACGACTGGAGCCGGACGGCCGCTACCCTCTCAACAACCTTGCCCAGGAAGGGAACAATGGCAATTGGACGATAGTTGGAAATATCGTCCGGAGCCAGGCCCAGGTTTTTCAGAGTGGGCTTCACCACGGTCTCCTTGAGGCAGGAAGGAAAAATACCTTCCATAAAGGAGGCTGTGGCAATAGCTGAAACCCACTCGGGCATGTCCCCCCCAGCAGATTTAACCAGCCAAGCTGGGCAAGGGTCGAAAGGGGTAGCAGCTGGGCGGCAACCAGCCATAGCTCTAGAGGCCTCCGCTAGAGACACTGGTCCGAACTCAACCATGGAGGGAGAGAGAGGGGGGGTGGTCCTAGAGATATCCGGGCGTGGACTAACGCAACTGGAGGGCAGATCAGAACGGATGGCCTCTATTTTGGATGTAAAATGGGCTGCAAACTGCTCACTAGTGAACTCACTAGGAGGAGGCCCCAGCTGACTGGGATTGGAGGGGTCCTGAACCACCCGGAAAAACTCCGCCTGGCAGTTCGAGGCCTCCCCAATTCTCAGGGAGACATAGGATGTTCTAGCATCCCTGATCGTGCGGACATAGCGGCCAGTCAGCTGACTAAGTGCAGCCCTACTTGATGCCGTCCGATTCGTCCTCCATGTGGCTTCAAGTTTCCTGCGTTCTTGTTTCATCGCCCACAACTCAGCCGTGAATCACGGCGAAGGGTGAGCTCCACATCGCAGGAAACGCTTGGGGGCGATCCGGTCGACAGCCCCGGTGGCTCCCTCATACCACCTTTCCACCAGGGCTTCGGCCTGATCGTCGGCCAGACCGCCAGAAAGCTCCCCGAAGGCCTCCATGACATAAACATTGTAAAAACTCTCAATATAGTATGTCTACAACTCACCTGATCAAAAAAAAATGACATAAGATCAGTCTGGCAGGATTTGTTTTTGACAAACCCATGTTTGCTTCTAGCTCTTCTACAAGCTTTATTTATCTACATTACTTCTACATTCCATATACACAAAATACTTCAGAGTTGTTGTAAAAGTCTTATAACTATGAAGAAAAGTTTAGGCACAAATACTTACATAGAAATCAAAAAGTTGTATAACTGCAAAGTTGAAAGTAAGAAACAATTAAAGAAACAAAATTTAAATTAGAGGCAAATACTTAAGTCAGAAAAATATATTTCAATTGCAAGCTTTTAGCTATACAAGTTCCAGGTGAGAATTAAATCATAATTGAATCCATAAATAAAAGAAGCTTATATAACCTAAAAGAGGTAAATTTAAAAGCAAAAATCTCTTAAAATATCAAAGTTGCTAAAAGTAAGAATACATTAAATAAATGACTTTCTTAGCCTTTGGACGTATTAAGAATGCACACAGATAAAATACTCTAAGTGCTGAGCTTACTCAGCCAAACTAGCCTTGTGCCAGTTTGTAGAGGGAAATAATTCAACTGCCAGGTTTGTTTATAATCAATGACCTTGCTCAGCCAAACTGGGCTAATTGTTTTGAATTACTAACAGTAAACTATTCAAACCACACTTTTAAAGTACAGTAATACCTTGGTTTACAAGCACAATTCATTCTGGAAACATGCTTGTAAACCAAAACACTGGTATATCAAAGCAAATTTCCCCATAAGAAATAATGGAAATTCAGATACTTTGTTCTGGGGCCCCATAGACCACATATTATACACACAAAATGCGAAAATTCACAAAAGAAGTTGGCTACAAGTCCACTTCCACACCAAGGTTTAGGTATCTGGCTGTGGAATCTGCCCTGTTTGGGGCTAACAACAGGATTTTACTCTGTGTTTTTAATGTAACAACAATAAAGTGCAATTTGTAGCCATATACACACTTGACTAGCTGCCCCATTATTAGAAATGGGTTGAAAAATAAGAAAGGATGTTGAAAACAAATAAAATATAAATATAAAGAAAAACAAAACCCTAACCTGCATTCTGTTTGAAAAACTTCCTGGCTGATGCAAGGGAAACCTACCTTCCTCTCTCCTCCCTCTGCTTTTGAGACTACTTGAGACGGAAGGTTCCGGATAATCACCCACAATCCAGGAGGGGGGGAGCCACCATTGGCTTACTTGTGATCACTTGCCACCATTGGCTCACTTATGAACCGTGCTCTCTGCTCCACACAACAGCTGACTTTGACAGGTCGGACCTGTCAGAGTCAGCCGTCATGCGGAGCAGAGAGCAGTGTTTGTAAGTCGAATTATTTGGTTGTTGAGGCAACTGTAAGTTGAGGTACCACTGTACTTTTATTATCAGGGTAACTTCCCCTGCACCCCTTTAACTTATTCTAACACTTTAGACATACAAAATTTCAAATATTGACACTACTAATTAGAGTTCTTTTTTTCAGTTTTGGACTGTGTGTGATTGAGACCAAATTGCAGGCACCCTAGAATCGAAAGATAGCTCTTTCATTATTGATGGTCTCTGTCGCCCGTTATGGCTTTCCTACTACTTTGGTGGAGCTGCCCAAGATCATATTGGCCTCTGTGCTTGCAAACATTAATACATTTTCTAATGTGAAAAAATAAGGAAATAAATGCATGTGCGGATAAAGTGCAGTTCATTCTGCCACTGACAGCTCTATCCTTATGAACAGATGACAAATACCCTGGGATTCCTCTTTTTTAAAATTTCCCATCCCAGAATTTTGGAGACGGGTGGAGAAGGTATGCGTCAGAGGCTGCAAGTGTGTTTTTCCTGCAGCTTCGCTTGTCTTGTTTTCTGTTCAAATAATAGAATTTATTTGAACAATTTGCCATGTTTTATTACATTACTTCAATGTATTATTACATTACTTTCTCTCTCCCTCTCTTTCACACATACATATACAAGGATTGGTGTAGCCATAAAATCTACTGCTTTTTAAAGCCCTCAAAATGTCCTCTCCCCTGTATTCATTCAGACAGAGTCCATGTGTCTTTCTAGCCTCTTGTCTCAGATCATGAGCATGCTCCCTGGTGAACTCAAGGTGCTATGAGAGCGCCAATAAAGTATCATGTTGCCCTCCTCCCTTTGTAGTAGAAGTCAAAGAGAAACTGACAGATGAACCTCACTTCCTTAAAAAAATTGTGGTCAATGCACACAGTTATCAATTCCACCAATTATTTCCCAGCTCCTAATTCTGAGAAATGCAATAAAAATGTTGCAGACTGAACTAGAAAGAATTACTTTCACATGTAGCAGCAAGCAGATCTTCTGTTGGGTGCCTAGCAAAGGCTCTTTTCACACTGTGGGTACCATTTGGGAGTTGAGTCATGGCAACAGAACTTCTTTTCTTGTGGGATCCAAGTAGCTTCTTCAGTCTGAGTAGTGAAAGCTTTTGATTGGTTTGGGACCTCAGTGTCTGTCAAAATGGGTCCTCCCAAGAAGAAGTGCCTGGCTCAGGTGCTAAGGTCATCAGGAAAGGCCTTTCTCTCCATCCCGCCACTCTCACAGGTGCACCTCAGAAGAACACATGAAATGGCCTTCTCTGTTGCTGCTCCCAGACTTTTGGAACTCCCTCCCACTGAAGGCCAGGACTGTCTCATTTCTGCTGTCTTTCTGGAAACAGGCAAAGACCTTCCTCTTCAAGCAAGCTTTCCCTGAATGAGGGACTACCTACTATGTGACTTTATATGGATTACCATACATGGTAGCATTGATTGATTTCTTAAGAACACTAGTGTTTTCTATGTTGCTTTTCACCCCTCAAAATGGATTTTTCTTTTCTTCTTTCATGCTCTTTGTAGCTCTAATGTTACCTTTTAATGTTCTGAGATGCTTCTTTTAATTCCCTGTTCTTAATTTGAAGATATCTTAAATGTTCAGGGCTGTATATTGTCCCTCATTATTGTAAGCCACCTTGGGTCCTTTTCTAAGGAGAAAGGTGGGGTAAAAATATTCAAAAACAAACAAACAAACAAACAAACACCTTTGTCTTCAGGCAAGCTTTCCCTGAATGATGGACTACCATACATGGCTACACAGACTTGCATTTATAACCACTTATAACTTTGTACTTGTATCTCTCTTTGTGTGGTTACATTGATACTACGTTATCAATTGTTAGTTCCCATCCCTCATAACTTTTAGATGGTCTACCGTACACGATTACATGGTATTTATACTCTTTTCTTAACTGCTTGCATACTCTTTTAGCTTTAATGTTGTCTTCTTTTGCTGTAAGATAACCCTCAATTCCCTGTTTCTCAAACTGAATATGTCTTAATTGTACTGGACTGTATATTGTCTCTGTATACTGTAAGTTGCCTTGGGTCCTTTTCCAAGGAGAAAGGCAGGGTGAAAATACTCATAAATGAAATAAAAATAAATAGATGGAGCTTAGTTTGGGAAGGCTTCATTAAACAGCTGGGATTTTGTGCTGTATTTATATTTCTGCTGTATGGAGCTATGATATTTACTTTGTTGGAATTGAGCACAGCTTATCTCATCATCCACTGTGTGCATGATTGGGGTGCAAGGAGGAAGAAAGGAGTCTAAGCAGAGTTGCCACTGGTTTGCCCACTCCCCCAGTGTCAAGAGATCCCTCTGAAGCTCCTCACTATCTCTCTCAGTTTTTACTACCCCATATAATTTAGTGTCATGGGCAAATTTGGCGACCTTGCTATTTACTCCTACTTCTAGATCATTTATAAGGAAGTTGGGGGAATTTCAAAGAAGGCAAGTGCTAACGTTTAGAATGACATGACTTCAATCCATTAGGAAGCAGCACTAGGTTGTAGTAACATGAGCATGACTTGCCACCATTTTCTGCTTGAGGTAAGCTTGAGTAGGATGGTGGTAGAAGGACACATCTTAGTTTTAGTCACATGTAGATGTTGGCTGTGACCATTTATTTTGTTTAGATTAATTCAGTTAGAAAGCATCTTCCGTTCCCCCTTCCCTTAAAGCACAATTTTATGTCTTTTTTCTAAATCTCATTATCACCAATGTTATCTCCTCTGCCTGTTCATGTCTCCCCATTTACTGCTCCTACAGTATTGCATCTTTCGTTCTGCATATACTATTAGTGTGATTCCAGTTATAAATACTTTCCTCTACTTGAAACTTCTGCACTAATTATTTCAAATACACTATTTTCCCCTTAAGTAAAATCAATACATCCCTGCTTCTCTGTGTTTTTGAGAGTCACAGCGAAAGTATCTTTTGAAAAGTACCTGCAAGCTTTGTTGCAAGAAATTCTGCTTCTGTGTGCTCAAGAAGCCAAAGGCTTTGTTTATGAACCTTCTTGTACACATCATTTGTTGTAACTGGAGAGGGTTTTTCCCTCCATGACAATTGAGCCAGTTCTGTAAATCACAAAAAGTTTCTCCCAGTCTCCAGTTTCCTTCCCTGTAAATAAAACTGGCATTTAAAAAAACCACCTACCAACCTGAGGTATGAACCATTATTCAATGCATTTCTTTTAAAGGAAATACTGTAAGCCTATCTTTCTCCTAGCTTCAGAGCAAGTCTGTGCCAATTTTCTAGGTTGCAAATCCCTGCTTTTTACAAAAAGATTGCTCTGGACTTTTCCACCTGGCATGGTCCTTCTTTGTAATCTCCCTGTCCGACCCCCAACAATTCCTGAATCAGTGCTTTTCAGTGCAAGATCATCAACTTTTATGTCAGGCTTAACAAATTGTCTCAGCGTGAGGCTACTTGCCAAGGAGGTGCCAGATTTATTTTAGAGAGAAATCAATCAGTAATTTTTAGTCCTTCTTATCTCTGTGTCTGCCGATCATTGCTCCAGCAAGGTCATAAGCTAGGTCACCATTTCAAATACCATGTAGTGTCTTGGTCACACGTGACCATGGGTGAAGTCTACCTTATAGGTAATAGTGGAGTTGATGCTATTTCAAGGACACCTGGGAGCACACAGGGTGTGCTTATATACACTTGCTGCAGGGGCACTTAGCTCCAGATGGTTCTTTTGCTTTCTTTGATGCTGAATCAGAGGTGATGCAGATGGAAAGGGAGTTCTATGAAATATTAGTCATTCTAGATCCTGGTATTAAGGATAATAACCAACATGCAGGCAACATGTTTTCTTTATTAGTGAAGGTTATTTCTTTCCAGCGCATTTGCTAGTTTTCCTCTGCCTGCCTGCCAAACAAATACAGCATAAAATAAGAATCCTCCTAATACAGGCAATTAAGGAAAACGGAGAAACAAGAGAATCATAGAATAATTAAGTTGGAAGGGGCTTATAAGGCCATTGAGTCCAACCCCTTGTTCACTGCAGGAATTCAAATCAAAGCAGATCTGACATATGGTTATCCAATTTTCTCTTGAATCCCAGCAGCATTGAAATGCTCACTGCCTCCTGATAGCCAGATCTGAGCATTATAGTAGCCCCACTTGTTACTTCCTCCTGGTTTGAGAAGGAGCCATTGATAAGCACTCTCTGAGTAAGGGTTGGTAAGTAACTGTGTATCCACCTGACACATGTTATATCCTGCCCACCCCTTGCTAATCAGAACATCATGGGGCATTTTGGTAAAGGGTTTGCTGCAGTCAAGATACATTATGTCTACAGCATTCCCACCATCTATCAGAAAGGTTACCTGATCAAAAAATGGCTTTAATCTGTTCTTGAGAAATGCATGCTGGATTCTAGTTATTACTGCATTGGTTTCAAGTTGTTTGCAGAGTGATTGCTTTATATTCTGCTCCAGAATTTTCTCTGAGGATGACACCAGACCACTCTGTAATTCCCTGGTTCCTCCCTTTTGCCCTTTATGAAGACAGGGACTTTAGCCCTCCTCCAAATGTTTACAGTGGATGGGGTAGTCCTCTCTCTCTCTCTCTTCCACACGTACGCAACCAATGTGCATGGGTCCCACTTCAGGAAGAAGCTACTACTAAGAATAGTGTGCTGTCAAGTCAACTTGATGGTTAACCTTTTCAGAGTTTTCCTTTTCCTTCTTTGAGGATCATTCGGGACTGTGCAGCTTTCCCAAGGCCATGCAGGCTAGCTCTTCCGGGGTGTGTGGTGGAGAACTGAACTCTCCCCCTCTGGCTGTGTAGCCAGATGCATTTCCCATAGAGCCATCCAGCTGCTAGACCATTATGTGATCAAAACTTTGTAAGGACATAAATAAATTATTTTTAAATCATATAATAAGCCACCCTGAGTCCCACTTTAGGAAGAAAAGTAGGATGTAAAATCAAATAATAAATAAAAATGTAGATCAGCTGATAGACATATATATTTAAGATAAAAGCAAGATTAAAAATAATCATAATGCCAGCTTGTATAGTATACTAATCTGAGCCAGGAAAATATAGCTGAAACTTTGAATCCCTCTTGTGGAGTATTTCAAGAGCTAGTCTCAACTACTTATAATTATTAAAGCTTGTTTATATTAATGTAATTTCAGATATATTAAATTGGATGTCATGTGTGCTTTCTTAATCAATGTATCTACCTAGACCTTTATTTCAGGAGAAATACAGAAATAAGAAATCCCAGGACTTATAGGATCAGGAGGTCCCTAGTTTCCCCACGTACACAATGCTTGAGTGAGGAAAAAAGAGGGCAAATACTGTACACTGCCTTTAGTGGATTTCTGCGAAAGAAATCCAAATGAGAGGTAGCTATTATGTGCATAATTCCAATGTTGACTGGAAATCTCAATCACACTACAGGCTTATACATGGTACCTGCCCCCACCCCCAAAAAATAACAATTCTGGGTTGAAGAAAATATGTTCAAAAGAGTGAAACATTGCTGTTTAAGAAACCTCACATTTGGGACATTTGTGCCCTCCTCTCCCCCAAACACTTCATCTTTCTCAGTCATCATCTCAACTCTTCAGCTGTCACCTCTTAGTGGCATCAAATAGGATACCAGGAGAGCAAAGCAAAGCAAAAGCAAATTGGGATAATTAAATATCATCCTATAATACTCAAAGCACTTTACAATTTAATTATACAGGCAACACATTGTGCCTCCCCCTCCCCAGCAAGATGGGTACTCATTTTACTGACCTCAGAAGGAAAGAAGACTGAGTGAACCTCGAACCAGCTGTCAGAATCTGCTGCAGCTGAACACTCACTGTTGGTCTTGACAGTAATAGTACAGTTTAACCACTGCACCAAAAGGCAAAAAGGATGGTGCCAAGATATATGGCCCTGTGCTTGGGTCTATCCCTGCTCCTCTGCTTTGTCTATGGAAATTTCACAAATTTCTCGTGGCGCAGTGGTTAAATGCCTGTACTGCAGGTAAAACTGTGCTCACGACCTGGGTTCAATCCCCGGTAGCAGGCTCAAGGTTCACTCAGCCTTCCATCCTTCCGAGGTCGGTAAAATGAGTACCCAGCTTGCTGGGGGGGCAATGTGTAGCCTGCACTCTGTAATTAAAATTGTAAACCGCCCAGAGACTACTTGTAGTAGTATGGGGCGGTATATAAGCAGAACACTTTGCTTTGCTTTTGCTTTCTCAATGGTTTTCTGCTAGTTTGCTTGTAGCCACATTGCAAACTATTTACACAAGGATCTATTCATGTTACTGAAATTTCTGCTATGTATACATATGTAAGGAAAAGCACTCAGGAAAAAGCCTAATAGGAGCAGTTTGGCCAAATGGGAGAAATGCTCAGAGTTGGGAGGAGGGGAAAACATTTTTTGAACCAGAGTCTCCAGAATCTATCATCCAACAAGATATGGGATCTGTGGTCTAGGAAAAAAATACATTCCCAAGCCTTGCCTAACTATTGGTATTTGTGTACACCCAAAAGTAAATCTCACTGTGTTCTGTGCCTTTCTTGGAATAGGTCTGTCAAAGCTGTTCCCATTAAATAATGCATTTAAGTTGATATCCCATTGAACATGTAGAATATTGAATGACTGATCCATGCCTCTGTGTTGCACCTCTGTCAGGGCTGGGGCATGGGCAGCAAGATGAGACAGGAATAATGGCTGAATCAGAGAGCAGGACCAGAAATTGTAGCACACATTCTTGAAGGCAAGGCAGGACTCTTAGAGGCACACAGGGGAATGTAGGGCCAGAAGCTTAAGGATCCATCAGGACACTTGTGTAGCTGCGGCAAAGAGTAGTAGCCCAGGAGGCCTATATATATTATATATAGCTCTTATTGGGGCTTCCAGCTGTACTGCATCACCTCCTTGCAGCTGTTCCCTGCAAGCTTTGGCAAGAGACGTTGCTGCTTCTGTCAAGACTTACAGGGTTTCCGCACTTCTGGCTCTGACAGCCTCCATGTAAGATCAGGGACAATCCCAAGCATCTTTTCTCCCTATCTTGGAGAGAACAGGCAAGTAGGCTCCCATGGAGCTTGCCAAGAGCATCACAATGACGGAGAGACTTTCCTCTCCTCCTTCTCCCTCCTGAGCTCCTTTGGCTCTGGGCAGCTGAGGTGTTCTCAGTGCTTCATGGCCATGTACCAAAATGACTAACCAATCCCACCCTTTGCCCATCAGCTAAAAGCAGGGCAGCAGAAGGGAAAGGCGGTTCTTTGCAATGACTACAGTCTTTGAAGCTTGGCACAATGCTAAGGTTGATGGCTACTAGGAATGGGCAACAAACGGAAAATGACACACCATTTTGTAGTTTCGTTAGCTAACAAAATGACGCAGCAGCGTGTCGTTTCTTACAAAACAAATCAGTGTTTTTTTTCCTTTGAAATGAGCAATTTGTTTCTCTATAACTTAACCCCCTGGGGTCCTAGAGCCCCCAAATTTGGAGTGACTCATCCATGGACTCCTCCCTTTAAGCCCTCCAAATTTGGAGTGATATGGCATTCGGGAAGTTATTGAACTTCCTTTTGAAGTGCCATTTTCTGTTCTTGGATTGGCTACCCACTTCCCTGATTTCTGTGGACCTCACCTTTGTGCAACTCTTAACTGCCCAGAGTGGCTCTGTGTCAGATGGGCAGTATGCAAATCAAATAAATAAATAAATTACTGGGGGTAATGATAGCAAGAAGGGAAATGGGTAGCTGCAGAATTCTGTGTCACATAAATCTCTTAGTTTGCAGTGCTGTGTTCATTCTACGTGAACAGGTTGCCATTGAGCGCATGCTGTATTTTCATCATTAAAACAAACAAAACAAAAAGCAACAGCATTAGGATCCCTTTTAGATGTAGGAGCATTCATAACATTAGTAAAGAAAAATAAAATGCAAAAGATGGAGTGGCTTTATGGATGGAGTCAATAAACAAACACAATAGTTCCGTGCGGTTAGCAGAGCTAGTCATTGTAGTGCTTAGAAGTAATTATGGAATAAACCTGCTGGTTTTATTCAGCTTTCATCGGAAGTTGCTGCAAGCTGATTTGTAACTAGGAGATGGCAGGTCTTCTGTTTCTGTGCCTGAAAGTATTTAATGAACTGTATAGGTGTTCTTAAACTCAGGATGCATTCCTTTACTAGGAAATAAAAAATTGACAACAAAATGGAATGACCTGTCCTATTAGTATACTAAATAGCTTACAAGTCTCTTTTTATTTATTAGAAGAATGCAACACGACAAGTTTAAGTCTCAAGGACTGCTTTCACAGCATAATTTTGGACGGCTGTGGATCTGACTGTAGGAACTCATAAGGTAGATTGTGAAGAACTGAACAATCAAAACCACGTTTCTACCAAGAAGGAAAAAAAGTCATTATAAGATGCTTTCAAAGGGGGAAAAACTGTGCAGGATGAATTGCCTTTTACCTGTGTTGTTAGTAGTGTGACAAAAGTTCTCTCTTCCTCATGCCTACTACGCCTACATGCAATTCTGACAAATAAATTTCTGCTGTTCAGTTTCAGGGGTATTCTTTATGTGGATAACAATTAGGATTTGTGAACTGAATGCTAGCGTCATTAATCTACAAGACGTAGTTCAGATCCCTGCCCCTCCCCCACCTCAGGTGATTCGAAAATAGCTTGTTTTGGTTTGGGCTGAATCAGAAGTTCCCTGGTTTCACCCCCATTTGAAACCAGCTCTCAAATCCCTTGCCACCACAATAATTGGGGTTAACAAGGGAATTTCTCAGAATTAACCCACTCCTATCAAATTAAACAGATGAAGTAGGAGGGAATTGTTTCTCTCTCTCTAAACTAGGAAGTTCTTCTTCTCTCTTTCTCTTTCTCTCTAAGAAATCATCAGATAAAATCCAGGAGAAAGAGAGAAGAGCAACAACTTGTCTTCATGATCAGATCATATGCCTGCCCTGGTGGTTCCACTAAAGAGCTTTATCAGTCATGAAAGACATAATGCAGCTGGAGGATTCTGCCTTTCCTAACAAGCAGAAAGTATTAACGTTTATACGGAGAATCCTGGAAAGAGAGGAAAAGATAATGCCAATTCACATCTGTGTTTTAGGAGATCTCAATCCTGGACAATATACTGTATAACGATATGGGTTAGTCAAGAGGAAAAAAAGTGACATACAGATTTAAATCTAGAAGAGGTTTTGAAGAAGGTAAGATGTTCAAAGAGTGGTTTGCAATTGCTCCTACCAATGGGCTTCCACAGCCAAGCAGAGATTCAAACCCAGGTCTCCTGACTTCTTTTCTAATGCAGTATCTACTCTACTGTACTGAGACTCACAAACCCTACCACGATCCTCCTCCTTCTTATGATTAGTTATATTTTTATCCCATGAGCTCAAGGTGACATACTTGGTTCTCCTCCCCTCCCTTTATCTCCAAAGCAACCTTGAAAAAAATGGGTCAAGCTGAGAGTGTGTGACTGGCCCAAGTGAGGTAGGAATTTGAACTTGGGTCTCCTGAGTTCTAGTCCAGCTATTTAACCATGTGGTACCACACTGACTCTGCACCTCTCAGCTGCTGAGCTTTCAAATGGACAGTTGCAAAAATAAAATAAAATAAAATAAAATAAAATAAAATAAATAAGACTGGCTAATAGGGCCTGATGCTCAGGTCCTTGAAAGTGGTTGATACAGCTGTCAGAGATTTATGATACCTTGGGGAGCCCTAAAGCCTCCTGTTTTGCTTTGCATTTTCTCTGATTTACGTAGGCGGATAGCTGTCTGTGGTTCTGGAGCAGGCTGAGTACGCAGCTGGTGCTAAATAAATGTTAAGAATAATGCTGCAGTCGTTTATGGCCTGTCCTGCTCCTTCCAAATAGCTGTAAAGTTTATCCTTAAAATACACTCCGGGTAGGATTTGTTTCAGCAACCATCATTCCAACATCCCAAAAGGGACCAACAACAACCCTGTCTTTGCCCTGCTTGATTTGTGCAGAAACAGCTCGGTGGTATCAGAGATGCTTGCGACTGGAAAGCATGGACTCTGTAAAATAACCCGAACCTCTCCATCTAACATCAGGCGTTCCCTTTCACTCCTTGGACTAGGCAAACTGGCTTGCTTTGTTCCGTGGTTGGTATTCAGCGCTCAAGGGAGAGATGTTGCTGAAGTCTGATTTAACAAACACAGGAAAACTGCTTCAAGCACATCTTAGCAAGGAGAGCTCCCATGAGGGACTATCTGTAACTTTTCCCTCTGGCTTGACAGGAGCTTTAAACTACCACGGGATGACTGCCCACATGTCCCCTGAAACAGTTACAAGGGGGGTGGCACTGGATGGTGACTTTGATTCTACTTCCAGTCCGCGAAAGTTGACCCAGCTTCTAGTTGTTGGGACTTCGGGGTGGACCTCCCGGTCCAGCCATTGCCTTAGACCCACTGGGTTCGTGCCAATAAATTTGGCCGCAGGTCCTGGGGCTAAAGGCCAAACGCGTTAACTGCCTCTTGGGTTGCACCCGCCCTCCTCCAGCCCTCTCTGGGGAGTGGGGGGGGGCGCGCGGAGGTGGCGCTCGTGAGTACAGGCGCGTTTTGCAGCAGCAGCACCGGGTTCCCTCGTCTCTCCCCCCTTTTTTCCCTCTGCCCCCCTTCTTTACTCCGCGCTCATTCCCTCCCGTCCTCTCTCTCTCTCTCTCTCTCTCTCTCCTTTCCACAGCAGCCCGAGACGGGCAGGGGAATGCCAGAGCGCAGGAGAGGAGCCGCAGCAGCAGCAGGAGGAATTGGGGAGAGCTGCCAGGCGCTGCAAGCAGGGGCCGCGCGCGCACCGGTGGCGGCGGCGGAATCCCCGGGCGCTCCCGCGGGTGAGGAAAAAGCGCGCCTCCTTTTTTCTCCTCTGAGGTGACTTTCCCTCGCAGAGGCAGCAGCAGCAGCAGCTCCCTCCTGCTTCAGCCTCGGGGCGACCGCGGGGCCCTTCTCGGCGGTGGGCGCTTTTCTTCTTCTACTACTTCAGAGGCGCGCTTCTCTCAGCAGTCGCCGGCGCAGGTAAGAAGGGCGAAAGGAAGGCACCGCTCCTCCTGGCGCCTTTTTTCTTCCTCGGTCTTGCGGAATGTGTGTGTGCGGGCGGGGGTCCTGGTTATGAAGCTCTTCGACGGGACCCTTTCCCCTCCCGTCCCCCCCCTCCTGCCCGCGCGCGCTTCCCCAGGCACGGGAGGCAGCCCCCCCTCCTGTTGCAGGGGGGCTCAGGAGGGATAGCGGTTTTTGTCGCAGGCTGCCTGGGGAAGGTGCTGCTGCTGCTGCCGCCGCCGCCGCTGCTGCTGTCGGTGCTCCGGAGTGGTGGTGGGGCGGCGGGGTGGGGCGGGGAAGGTTGGCCATAAGGTGACCTTGAGCCGCTGCTCTCCGTGGGATTTCAGGTGCCGGAGATGGGGTTCTCTTTCCCGGTCTCTCCCCTCCCCTCCCCCCACCGCCCCCCCAGCACAGAGTGAGGTCGTCTCGGGTGGCGGGTGTATGTGTGTGTGTGTGGGGGGGAAGGGGCGAGGTGGGGGGCACGACAGTGCAGGAGCGGCGGGTCCAAGCGACAGGCACGGCGAGGGCGAAAGAGCGGGGTGAGTTTTTCCAAAGGGCAGCCTCCAGCAAAGATGCCCCGCCATGGCCAACGAGAGAGGGGGGGGGGAAATCGCGGGATGGAAAGGATGCGCCGGGTGGACCATCCCTCCGAACCTCCTCCTCCTCCTCCTCTTCTTCTTTGCAGCCTTGGGGGAGCGCCGAGGGAGGTTGTGGCGCTCAGTAGGTTGACCCGTGCCTCCTTCGACTGGCTTCTGAATAAAGCAGCTGAGAAGTTCCAGGATGGGGGGGGGGAGCTTTAGAAGTGGATGTCTGAGACTGAGGAGAGAGAGAGAGAGAGAGAGAGAGAGAGAGAGAGAACATGTTGCTCTGGGAGAAACGATAAGGAACACTGGGTGGAAGAAATGCCCTCCCTTCCTCTTCTTCAAACCATGGAAGGCAAGGGGAGAAATAAAAAAAATCCCCTTGTAAAAATGCCTTGGATAGATGCGGCCGCATAGCTGTGTAGCTAATTCAAGGCTGCCCTTCATTTTATAAGAGCGAACTCCCTTGATAATGGCAAGTTGCTCTATATTTTATGAATTTCCATGGAGTCAGATCTGTCCGGACAGCTCTGCAACATGCTTTTGTTTTTTTGGTAACTTTTAAGGTAATTTGTGAGTCTGGTGAAGGAAGGCATTTCAGGAGATTAACCCTTAGTAGCCGATTAAGCAGCATTAGAACAAAATAATTTAGAAATACTTTTTAAAATAGTTAAGAGTTTTTCAGGCCACCATTCTTCAAGTAAGGAAATCAGGTGGAAAATATGGCACACTTAGAACAGCAAGAGCAAAAATAAAACTTTATCATGGAAAGGAAAGGTTCTGTTCTTTATTCTAAAACCCAAATTTACGTAATGCATAAATGTAAATGTGAGCCATCAACTTTGCCATTTTACAAAATACTTCAGTTCAGCAGTAACTAAAACTGGGAAAACCCATAGGTATAATGTAATGAATAGTAAATTCATCTTGGAGCAGGGTGACAGGAGATCAAATTTGTATTCAACCATTAAACTCATTAGGTGACCTTAAATAGTTTCCCCCCTTCCCTCTTTTCTTTCTTTCTTTCCTTTTTTGTAATTGTAGCTTACCTGACAAGCTTATTGTGAGGATGTAATGGGAGGATGCAATAACAACCCACATAAACAGTTTGAATTGTTTATAGTACAAGTAGGATTAGAAGTACACACCATTTTAAAGATTATTTTGGCACTCTTATTTAGAAAACAATGACGGAACATTCAAGCTTCTCTCTCAGCTTTCTTGCATTAGAATTTCATCCTGTCTCACCCTAAATTTCACTTTCAAAATGTTGTTTAATTTTTAAAGCATCGTCCTTCAAACTATATATTCAAACTGTGAACGTTGGGCGACTCGGCTGTTCCTGAGTTTCACTGATTCAACTCTAGGAGCCTCTTTTAGTTGCAGCTGCCTTTGCTAAGCAACAGGATTCCAGCCATTTAGCTGTATGTGATGAGAATGAGGCAGTGACTACATGGAGAGATACTGCAGGATTTGCTCCACTTATATAAAATGGGTGAATTCATAGAATGTCTTACTGACCATATGAGGTAGATAGGTAGGTAGGTAGGTAAAGGCTAATTCGAATTGGTCCCATCCCTTTTCATGGGGGGAGGGGGGTTTCTATTTTTGTCAAGTCAGAATGATTCAAACAGGCTCCCCCCCCCCACACCAAGTACTGTAGTTAGTTGTGATATGTTCTTGTAAAGACAGGAGATATGTATGCAGGTGCTGTTTCAGTGATGTAGGCACTTGGTGCTTGATGTTCAGGACCAGGAGAAAATGCCTTTGCATTTTTCCTCTCTCCCAATCATCCTCTGAATTTTAATTTTTTAAAAAAGTCTTATGTATATGAGACTAAACTGCCTACTCTCCTCCTGCTCCTCCTGCTCCTCCTGCTCCTGCTCCTGCTCCTCCTCATATTATTATTATTATTATTATTATTATTATTATTATTATTATTATTA
>JAHTLZ010000015.1:41495212-41510353 GCA_023846285.1 Phrynocephalus versicolor | reverse complement strand
TATTATTATTATTATTATTATTATTATTATTATTATTATTATTATTATTATTATTATTATTATTATTATTATTATTAAAGTTAAGAATTTTTTTTCTTAACTCAAATTTTTCCTATACCCGGGATTCCTATTCATAACTTGAATTTTTCATATCTTCGGGCATTCGTAACTATTCGTAACCATAGACTTTAGGAGGCCACACTTGCTTTTATGTCGTCCACCTTCCAGAATATTTCTTACAAAAGAATGATTGTTGTTTTAAAATAATAAAAAAGAACCCTTCTGTCTTCAAGTAAGCAATTTTAAATATAATGAAATAATGGGTGACTTGGGGCCCTAGAGGTGCCTGGCATAATTGCTTTCCACCCCCTCTTCTAGAGGGCACAGGTTGACATTTTGGAGCCAATTCACACACACCTTTTTTTTGAGAGGCTGGTGTTACGTGGATAAGGTTTGCTGCAGATTTGATCTGAAGGGTCACATGTTACCTGCCACAGACATATGAAGTGCTAAGCTAGATGGACTAATACGATGACTTCACGAAATGCTGCTTCTGTATACAGTACTTGGAGTGAGACCTTCCCGACTATTAAGGAACCTTTGGTTTCATTGACTCTAATGTGTCATTCATTACAAAACCAGCTTAGACCTGGAAAATATTCAATGGCAAATCTTTTTATTGATTTGAATAAGGCAAAAGAACACATTCTGGCTCTTTGAAGGCTGATGTTATTTCTGGGTTATAATTCAGAAGCAGTACTTCCTTGACAGTCTTGTTTTCAAAATCACAGTCTTTGTTCTGTTCTACTATTAATGCTGTGGGATATTGGCGTTATAGTCCTGTTTCTTACAATTCAGAACCGTCTTTTAAATGATAACCATGTTTTGAAACAACATGAATAGAAGGGAAAGGGCTGCAGCTATTTGTTTTCTAATCTGATGAATAAGGCTGATTAAGTGAGGTTTTTGCAAAACAAACAAACACGTATATAAATAATTCTGCTTATGTCAAAAGATCTGTCTTATCATCTTTGTCACATTGACAGAAAATGGTGCATTGAAATAGTCACTGAACAGGAGCATGATTTCAAAATGTTCTCTGCATAACTCATATAGCAGCCTCCAAGTCACGCTTTTGAAATCTAATCCAAAAATGGATGCAGAAGCATGCAGAAGCAAGAGTATATCCTCAGTGACTAAGGGATATCAGCAGGTAATCCCCCACAACATATACTGTGTTCCCTGTTTGTGTGTGTGTGTGTGCTGTGTTGTTACAGTCGTGACCGACTCTTCATGACCCCATGTCCATGGAGTTTTCTTGGCAGTAATACTGGAGTGGTTTGACAGTTCCTATATACTGTTTTATTTATTTCATATATGTAAAAGAGTGCCATTATTTCCTAAAGCATGCAGTAAGGGGAACTATTGGACAATATGGGCATTATTCCAGGAAATATATAATCTCTTTCCAGTAATATGTTGTATTTAACCCTCCTCCCCCCCACACACACTTGATGTAATATGGGGCCAGTCTGCCTTAGTGGCATTGCATGTGCCCCACCCCATTCTTCCTCTCCCCGAACTGTCCCAGTTTAACTGACTGAATCACTCTCATGCCACTTATAGAGAGCAGGATGCCCATATAACCTTTTACACAAAGAAAGGTCATCCTAATAGCTATTGCAATCAGCTTGGTTCCTTTATTACTAGCTACAGTGGTTTTTAAAAAGTCCTTATCTCTTTAACTGAAGTCTCTGCTAATAGGTGCTAAACATTTTGCTTTTAGCAGTGACCTATATTGAAATCAGTGGGTACTGTTGCCTAACCGCCCAGAGTAGCCATGTGGCTGGATGGAGCAGTATATAAATTTTATAAACAAACAAACAAACAAATAAATAACTCAATTTCAAGTTGAATGGTCATTCATGTGTTGGTTGCTAATCCTACCTCTCTCAGGAATAGGACACAAGAAGGCTTACAAAACATAATAGGGGCAGTTGGATTATTTACAAAAGCATTAAAAATAGAAAATGAAAGCTTTAAAATTAGAAAACAATTTAAATATAACCCAATATGATAACTATAATAAAATTTGGACAATAACATCATTTAGCACAGAGAATCAATAAGGCTTCATCTGCCTGTTAAAAGCTGCCAGCTCTGTCCACAAAGGGAACAATGTGATCTGCTCATTGTTCACGAGCAGATGAAGTTCTTTTCTTCAGTCCTGGTTGATGCATTGCCTACTTAGTTGACCTGCCAACCTGGTTTTAGCTAATTGTACAGCTTTCCTTTGGCTATTAAGACACTAGCTCTGCCATCCATGAGATACGTTCAGAGAAGAAGTTCAGCTGGACCCGCCCCCTCTCTACAGTTCATTGCTACATTTTATTTTGAGTTTGCTGCTTATATACCATGCCATGGTGCCCAATGGATTCTCTGTGTGGTTTACAACTTAAATATGCAGGCTACACTTTGCCCCCACCCCTAGTGAGCTTGGAAGGATGGAAGCCGAGTGAACCTTGAGTTGGCTGCCTCGGATTGAACCTGTTTTGTGAGCAGAACTCTGGCTGCATTGCTGCAGTTTAACAACTGTGCCACATAGAGAAATTACTGTGTTCTCTATCAAAAACACTTTGAAGACCATGGATAGCTATGATAAAACATTATCAGAGTTTTGGCTCTTAGTTGAGCTCCGCATAATGATCAGATTTGATGAGTCATTTTGCATAATGTTGGAGAAATCCTTATGGATTAATTCTTATACATCCACTGGCCGTCTGGGTTATGTTTCTTAATTGAAGCAGGAATTAGAAGTTTTTCCTCCCAGAAAGCAGTTTGTAGCCTGATGCTTACTTTGTGTGGTTGTGTTAAATGTAAACAATGTAACCAAGTTGCTGCACAAGTGTAAGTTGTTAGTACTTAACCATTTTTGGTGATATGTGGATTTTTCTTTTCTTCTTGCATATTCTTTGTTGCTCTAATGATGCCCTTTTAAATGTTCTAAGATGCCTCTTTAAATTACCTGGTCTTAACTTGAGTATGTCTTAAATGTTCTAGACTGTATATTGTCCTTCATTATTGTAAGCCACCTTGGATCCTTTTCCAAGGAGAAAGGTGGGATAGAAATATCCAAAATAAATAAATAAATAAATCTTTTCCTCAGACTGGTTCATGGTACAATTTTTTTCCTTCCAAGGCTTCTGCCTTTTGTAATGATTGCTGGGCCCTGTGCCAAAATCATTTCTTGTTTCAAAATATGTACTGCTCCCATGTTGAATACTTTCAGACTAAACAGAAACGATCACCTGTATTTGTCAGACTTGTTGTCACATCATATTGTAGAATGAACGTGGGCTAAGTGCTCTTATTTTAGCTCATTTGGCTTTAACTGTACAGCTTTTATATGCCTTTTATAAATTGCGCTTCCAGAATCTCATATTCACACAAACATAGCTCTAAGTTTCATTCATCTATCTTTGTGAATACACATATTGTACACATATTTTTGTAAAAGCTATTTCATCCATTCAGTGTATATAATACACATCAGCTAACATTAAATCAGGAAATGATTCTATACTGGCATAAAACGCATATTGAAAAGTGATGTTAGGTATATTAGAACCCAAATATTAGCAGCTCTATACTTTTTGGCAACTATGAACACGCAACTATTAATGCTCCAAATAACTGCAGTGGTACCTGTACTTACGAGTTTAATTCATTCCGAATTCATGCTCATTTTTAGATACAGCAGCTGTAGCTAAAAAATAAAAATAAATAAATAAATGTAAGTAGAGCAGACCGCGATCTGCCTAGATGCCCTAAGCATATCTGATCTCGCCTGATTTCGGAAGCTAAGCAGGGTCAGCCCTGGTTAGTACTTGGATGGGCGACCACCAGGGAATACCAGGTGCTGTAGGCGGCTGGAGTATGAACTGTCAAGCCACTCCCGTATTCCTGCCAAGAAAACTCCATGGACATGGAGTCACGAAGAGTCGGTCATGACTGTAACGACACAAAAGACAAACACAGAGCAGACGGCATCTAAAATTTGTAAGGCAGCAGTTAAAATGCCAATGGTTTTCTGCTCTTACATTGAATTGCTCATAAGTAGAGCCGCTTGTAAGTACAGATACCACTGTACTTAAAACAGAATACAGGTAAGTTTCCCATAGGCAAATGTGTCAGTCCAGGGTGTATTTTATCTCCCTTCAATATCTATTCAGAAAATATCATATAAAAGCTGGACTAGACCATGATGAAAGAGTGAAAATTTAAGAGGTGCAGATGACCCCATTTTGCTAGCAAAAGGTACCAATGCTTGAAACAACTGCAGGCGAAGACAAGAAAAAGTTGCAAAAATGGGTCAACTATTGAACATTGTGTGCCTGTTTTGTGCCCTCATTTCGAAACTGACTTATAGCAACTAATAGAGCTTTCAGAGCAAGCGGGATTTAAGGTAAGTGGGATCTGAGGTGTGAGTTTCCATGGACAAGTGGGGATTTGAGCCCTGTTCTCCAGAGTCATAGTTCATCACTCTGTCCACTACAACACACTGGAAATCACTGGGACACTGAAATACCTTGGTTCAAGCATCAATACAAATGGAGACTGTGGGCAAGAAATAAGAAGAATGAGTCTTGGAAGGGCAGCAATGAAGGAAGTAGCAAAACTCATTGAGAGTTAAAATATGTCATTGGCAATTTTTTCTCTAAGACTGCTATCTCACCTGGGGAAGATCTGGATATTGTGCAAGTCCAGCTTTTCTTCTTTCTTGGTCATGTGACTGAAGATGTGGGATCTCTGTTCCCACGTACAAGGATTTTTTAAAAGCGCAGACCAGCTCTTGGGTACTAGAAAACAAAATAAAAAAATTAAAAAGGGCTGAGAGCCCGAAAGCCAGCTATCAGCACTGGGGAGGAGGGGAAATAAAAAAAAAATTAAAAAGCGCCGATGAGCCACAGGACGAGCTGATTGGTGCTAGAAAAAATAAAAAATAAAAAATAAACACTTATAGCCAAAAGGCCAACTGATCAGAGCTGAGGGGGATGTAAAAATAATAATTAAAAAGCACCCATGAGCCCCAGGACAAGCTGGTGAGGGCTAGGGGAAAAAACAACAACCCAGAAAACCGGATCATATGCAAGCTCCCACAGACTTCTGGCTTGCATTTTTTACCAAAGCAAAAAATCCCCAACTTCTCTGGTAGGTCTTGGAAAACTCGCTAAAGGGGGTATAACAGGTTTTTTAAAAGCCTGGTGGCCGTAGGGACAAGATTTTTGGAAACGCTTTATCTTGAAATTTAATCAGCATTTTAAAGGACGTGTTATAGAGCCCTAAGCTGTACACACACAGCACTCCATCACAGTAAGGCTCCTGCCCACCAGGGCTGACAATTAGAGGGAACATTAGTCACTGGAGATCAAGACCAAGATCATACACACTTGTATTCCTGATTTCTATGTACAGGCATGAAAGCTGGATGTTGAAGGAAACAAACAGGGGAAAAAAACTATATTCATTTGTGTGAAATGGGGTGCTAGAGGAGAGCTTTCAAGATACCCCAGGCCACCAGAAAGTCCAAGAAGTGAGTGTTATATGTTACAGTGACACTCTCCCTAAAACAAAACTAAATTAAGTCTGGTCAAGCTTTGGGCACATTATGAGAAGACAAGACTCACTGGACAAAAACAATGTGAAAAAAAACTGGAAGGAAACATGAAAAAAAAGGAAGAGCAGAGAGGTAGATTGACAAAAGAAAAGAAACCAGAACCTTTGAATCTGCAAGCATTGAGCGAGGTTGTTATTTGCAAACTCTGTTTGGGTTGCTATATGTTGGAACTGATTTCACGGCACATGGCAGTACATAAATCAAAATACAAAGGAATGGGCCCTTGGAACCAGGTTCAGTTAAGTAGTGCTAACTACTATATCTGAGACATACCAAGTATTGAGCATCTGTTAATTAACCCAAACCTTGGAAAAGCCAATAGGTTTGTGTGGTGAAGCTTGAGCAAGAGCCCAATGACACTGGGAGGAATGAAACTGCCTCTGAAGCCCACCTGGTTTTGGCAGCAGGAATCTTAGAATCAAGCGGAGAGGAAAGGTAAAGGGTGCTCTCTCTGCTTTGGTATTGTGGGCATAATGATAGCCAGCCATTGCAATCGGCTGTAGCACAGAGGCTTGAAATGGAACAGGATATTGTATCTTTCAAATAGACATGTTATAGCTAGACAGAACTATAAAAAGACTGTGAGTCCTCCTGGTCTGGCCAGTTAGATGGCCAGAGGGTCCTAAGAATCTATGGTTCAACAAAGTTAACTTGTGAAGCAAGTATGAGGCAAGAATGGTCTATAGTATAGTAAAAGAAATAAAAAGGCTGAAGAAGATAACACAGAAAAATTCTATGAAGATCTCAGTTCTTATTAAAAACATGAGAATGAAACACTGAAATGTCATAAGCGTGGTTTTTATATAGTAATATAGAAAAAGGAGCCTGAAGAGATTTTATTGGCAAATATTGGCTAGGAACATGGAATGGATAATGAATTCTGTAGGGATGTGAAAAAGAACTTGCATCTGCCAAAACCACATTAAAATGACTACCAAAAAGAACTATTCATGAAAATCCCTGGAAGAAGATACTAATAGTAATCTAGTAAGGCAACAAATGAACAATATCCTCATTAAGGAGAGGTGGTAGAACAGTGTTAAGTCAGTGAAATTATATCTCAGAGTTGGTATAAATTCATATAATAAATCTTTTGTTGTGACCTTGCTGCTAATCAGTCCTCCTACCTATGGTCCTCCCTCTCCCCATTCCCAGGTGCATCTGATCTCTACCTTGGCAGTTAGCCTGCTCCTATTATTTTAACCATCTCCCTCCAGCCTAAGGCTTTCCTGTTATTTGCTTACTTTATTTTTCTTTGAATTATTTTGCACTGTATTTTATTATTTGCTCTGTATTGTATATTACTTATTTGTATTGTATTTTTATTAATTGCTTGCATTGAATATTTGTTTTTGGGGCTTTGTTGCTGTAGTTTTTTTTTTTTTTTGACTGACCAACGTTACCGCCATGTTCGCAGGGGCTCATATACCAACGGTGTCGGTCCGTGGGCGGTACGCTTGTAGCCGTTGGGTTCGTCAGACTAGAAGAACTCGGGTCAGGCAACTTGTGCCTGTCCCTCGTTCTGACCCCTCGGCTCTCTGTCACGTATCCGGGAGTCACTCCACCAGCGCCCCCAATCTTACCTGTCTCCTGTTGAACGCCAGGTCGGTGCATAACAAAATCCCCATCATTCATGATTCCATCGCGGATGGCGGCTCCGACCTGGCGTTTATCACCGAGACCTGGGTGGGCACGGAGGGTGGGGCTTCCCTTGCTCTCCTGTGTCCGCCTGGGTACTTGGTAGAGGGAGTGGGAAGATTGGGGGGTCAAAAGGGGGGAGGGGCTGCGATCGTGTACAGGGATTCTCTTCATGTCAGCAGGGCCTCGACATTGGTTAGCCAGGGGTTGGAAGTACTTCACCTGTTGGTGGGTCAGCGGGACAGATTTGGCATTGTGCTGGGTTACTGAGCTCCCCGCAACCCAGGACAATCCCTTCCAGAGCTCACGGAGTTCATCGCCGCTGCTCTGTTGAAGTCCCCGCGCCTTTTGGTGGTGGGTGACTTCAACGTGCATGCCGGCGGTGGACTTTCCGGTGTTGCCCTGGAGTTCATGGAATCCATGGCTTCCATGGGTCTGTCCCAGCATGTTTTATGCCCCACCCACAGGTCCGGTCATACCCTGGATCTGGTTTTTACCTCCATGTCGGGGGACTCGTGTCTGGAGGTGGGGAACATTGTTTCCCTGCCTGTGTCATGGACAGACCACCACCTGCTCTCTTTTTCCCTGGCGATTCCGGCCCCTCCCCGCGGGGACCCTCGGGCCTCTGTTTTGGCCCGCCCCCGGAGGCTCATGGACCCTCAGCGGTTCGGTGAGCTCTTCGGGGGGTTGCCTGGTGGTTTGACTGGCGCTCCGGCCGAGGTTGTGGCTAACACTTGGCATGAAACAGCTGCCCACACCATAGACCGGATCGCCCCCAAGCGCCTCCTCCGTTGCCGAGCCCGGCCTTCCCCTTGGTTCACCGGGGAGCTTAGGGCAATGAAGCAGGAGAGGAGGAGGCTAGAGCGCAGCTGGAGGAAAACCCGGACGGCGTTGAGTAAGGCTGCCGTTGATGCCCAGTCTAGTCGCTACACCATCGCGATAAGGGAGGCTAGAACATCTTTTACCTCCCTGAGAATTGCTGAGGCCTCGAACCACCAGGCGGAGCTTTTCCGGGTGGTTCGTGACCTCAGCAATCCTAGTCTGGCCAGGCCTCCTCCTACTGATTTCAGTAGCGAGCAGTTCGCAGCCTTTTTTCGAACAAAAATAGAGGCCATCCGTGCCGGCTTTGACTCCGGTTGCAGTGGTCCCGCCCCGCCATCACCAGTTCCTGGTCCGCCTTCGTCGCCTCGGTTGGATGCGCTTGGGCCTGTTTCCGCTGTCGAGGTCTCCAGGGCTATGGTGCATTGCCGGCCTGCCTCCACCCCTTTCGACCCTTGCCCTGCCTGGCTAATTAGAGCTGCCAGAGGGACCATGGCCGAATGGGCTTCTGTCATCGCCACCGCCTCCTTCAGTGAGGGGTTTTTTCCCTCCCGTCTGAAGGAGACGGTGGTTAAGCCCATTTTGAAAAAACCCGGCCTTGCGGTTGACGATTTAACAAACTATCGCCCAATCGCCAACGTCCCGTTTATGGGCAAGGTGATCGAGAGGGTGGCGGCGGTCCGGCTGCAGTCATACCTGGAGGATCGGCAGTGCCTCGACCCATGCCAGTCCGGGTTCAGGCCCCGTCGGGGTACCGAAACAGCTTTGGTCGCCCTGCAAGATGACCTTATCCGGGCGGCCGACAGGGGTTGCTCTACCCTGTTGGTCCTCCTGGATCTGTCAGCGGCCTTTGATACCGTCGACCACGGTATCCTGCTGGACCGGCTCTCTGAGGTTGGGATCGGAGGCTCTGCTCGCAGATGGCTCCGTTCCTTCCTGGAGGGCCGGCCGCAGTACGTTCAGCATGGGGGGGAGTTATCGGCCCCTTGGATTCTCCCTTGTGGGGTTCCACAGGGGTCGTCTCTGTCCCCCTTGCTGTTTAACATCTACGTAAGGCCGTTGGCGGGGGTCATCAGGAGTTTTGGAGTCTGCTGTCATCAGTACGCTGATGACACGCAGCTCTATCTCTCCTTTTCCACCTCTGCTGTGGAAGCTGTTGAAGTTCTCGATGGGTGCCTGGAGGCCGTACTGACCTGGACCGGGGCGAACAGGCTTAAGCTCAACCCCGAGAAGACGGAGGTCATGTTCTTTGGGAGCTCGCCGTCGGGGTACGGTGGCCCCCTCCCCTGTCTGGGGGGAGTGTCCCTCCAGCTCGCGGAGAGGGTGCGGAATCTGGGCGTGCTCCTGGACCCGGCGCTCTCCATGGAATCCCAGGTGGCGTCGGTGACCAGGTCCGCCTATTACCATCTCCGTCGGATCGCCCAGATCCGCCCGTACCTCGACGCGAGCTCTCTGAGAACAGTGGTCCAGGCACTGGTGATCTCGAGGCTGGACTACTGTAACGCCCTCTACATGGGGTTGCCCTTGACTCTTCTCCGGCGTCTGCAGCGGGTACAGAATGCGGCGGCCAGGCTGGTGGCCGGCGTGCGTCGGTATGATCACATCACGCCAGTTCTGGCCCGCCTGCACTGGTTGCCCGTTGCAGCCCGGATTAGATTCAAGGTCTTGGTTTTAGTTTATAAAACCCTCCATGGCTTGGGACCGGACTACCGGACAGAGCGTATCGCTCAGCGATCCACCTCGGCCCGTCCCGTTCGGCAGGCGCGAGCGCACTTGCTGCGGGTCGCCACTCCCCAAGAAGCCCGGAAGTCGAGTACTCGGGCCCGGGCATTCTCAGTGGCGGCCCCTAGCCTTTGGAATTCCATCCCTCCTGAAGTGCGCTCTGCAGAGTCCCTGCTGGCCTTCGGAAGGCTTTAAAAACCTACCTCTTCCGGGAGGCCTTCGGCGATTCCTAGGTTTTTTTTTTTTTTTTTACCCCGCCATCGCCATGTTTCTGAATGATATTTTTATTAGATTTTTATTAGATAGTATCAGGAACACTATCAGGTTTTTAACTATATTAGTTTGTTGTGTGTATCGTCTGTTTGTTCAATTGTGATTATCTGTGCCAATTGTGGCTTTGTAAGCCGCTTAGAGATCTTTCGATATTAAGCGGGATATAAATACAATAAATAAATAATAAATAAATAAATATAATTTGCTCCAAATTGAAGAAAATACAGAAGCAAAAAAAAAATACAGCATAAAATTAATTAGCAAGTAAGACATCCAACTCTATGTATTATTGTTGAGGACATAGTTGAAGCAATCTATGTTTGAGCACTCAGATGACTTGGATGTAAATGCTACTTGCTCTAAAATAATCAACACAGCTATTAGTAAACCAATAGAAGGCTCAAAATTAGAAACGTGAAGAAAAATAGTGGATGACTGAAGCAACAGCAGAAGTAATAGAAGAGAAAGGAAAAATGGAAAAAATAATGACATCAAACAGAGAATTATACAAGAACATCCAAAATTAAATTAAGAAAGACAAAAACACATTGTGGTTCAGACAAGTACAGAAACAGGAAACTTGAGGAATGTCCACAATTCTTTTAATGTTCAGAAAAAGGTGAAGAAGATAGCAGGCATATTATAAGCATGGGCAAATCTATGGCACGGGTGCCAAAGGTGGAATTCGGAGCCCTTTTTGTGAGCACCCGATATTGCCCCTTCACAGCCACCTTTATTCAGGTTAAATTGCTGTATTGGCACTTTGCAAAAAATTAGTGGGTTTTGAATTGCAGTTTGGGCACTCGGTCTCTAAAAGGTTCACCATCACTGGTGTAGACTATGGATGGATGGTAGTAATTCTCTGATACTTGATATTATAAATAGAACTCTATTATGGAGTAAGTACTGTATATTAAAGAGATGTTTGAAGATAACAGACATAAAACTTTTGCTGAAAGTTGAGTGTGGCTTTGAAATATAGAAATCTGACATGAAATGCATCTACCCAAATGGCAAAACTCCTTGATTCAATTATGCTTTCACAGAAATATTAATACTAATAGGAGCTGGTGACTTGGTAATTTTAATGGATCTCTGCAATCTAATCTGCAATGCAGGAGTCATTGCTGTAATAAGGCTATGCTTGCACATTATTACATAACTCCAAAAGGAAAATGTCAAATTTTGGAGCGACAACAAAACAATAAGCTTCAGTAGGCTGTTTGTTTGAAGTTTTTCTTTAGAATAATACATAGAACATTCAAATTGTGAAGAAAAAGAAGGAAGCATGGAATTTGGATTCAGAGGGATTGGGAATGAAGCAAACATTATTTTGCCTAGACCTTCTTCTAGAGCAGTGGTTCTCAACCTGTGGGTCCCCAGATGTTCCTGGACTGCAACTCCCAGAAGCCTCCACCACTTGCTGTGCTGGAAGGAGTTTCTGGGAGTTGCAGTTCAGGAACATCTGGGGACCCACCAGTTGATAACCACTGTCCTAGAGAGTGCAGAGAAGTTCCTTTGCTTTACTTTTACCCTATTAGAAGGAAGGTTAGATGCTGTCTTCTCAGCTTTTGGGGCAGAGTTATTCATTAAACTTCAAACTGCCTCTCAGTTTCACATCATCCTTCTCCCCTGGAATCAGTTCACTCTAAATTCCTAAGTACTGCTCTGGAGATACAGTACTTCACTAGGTGTGACATTACATTTGATATGCAGCTTCTGTTATGTTTGAAATTGCAGTCAGTGATCATACAGGAGGTGTGGATTGATTTGAAACTTCACTGTTTATATCAGATACAATGAAATTTGCATCCCAGCTCACAGCCACTTTCTTTCCTTCATTCCTCTAGTCCCACCTCTGCCACTAAGATGGGGGACTGACAGGGGTATAAGTACAGGAAATACTTTGGATGACCCAGTGAAAAGCTAATTGGGTGATGTAGTGCTAGGTTCATTTATGTAAAAATTTGTTTTAAAAATTTCAAAAAAAAAAAAAATTGAAGGGATGGGGAGGAAAGAATGTGGTGGCATGTTTCCCTGATCCTGAAAATCCTTAAACATTTCAAAAAAATTTGAATGGATGGGGAGGAAAGAATGTGGTGGCCTGTTCCCCTGATCCTGAAAATCTTAACCCAACTGCCTACATAACTGAATTATCATCAAAATAACACCTACAGACATGCCTCTTGCCTTTACAAAAATATATCAGAACTAATCACATAGGGAATAGCCTGTTCAAATAGTTACCGACCAAAAGCTCTGTGTAAACAACATTGAAATTACGCATACTGACTCATCTCAGTCTTAATAAATACCAATAATCTGTTGTGACAAGCATCAGACTTTCTCAACAACTTGCAAGTTTCATCATCTTTTCCCAAGAAACTCCTGGGTGTTTTGCTTTCCTACTGGAATTATAATACAAAGTCATTATCCACAAGTGTTATCACCAAGCCTTATCTAATACAACTTTCTATGCTTATGATTATCTTAATGAATACCTTGTAGTTTTTTTTTGGTTTCTATTACTGTGGCTTTGTCTTCTGCTCATACAATACAGTGCCACAAAGGTTCTCAGACTATGCCCATCTGGCTGGGCTTTCTCTATCCTTTCCTAATTCTTCACATCTGGGTTTCCGTCTTAACTGTACAGAAGCATTTGACCTTCATTTACATCCTTACCTCAGGGCGTCCACAGATGTATGGTAACAGATCTAGCTCTGCGTTCATACCTTCTGGGATCTGTGACTATAATTTATACACCCATAAACAACACCTTTCGTGAATATCAGCCTGAGTGCACAGTTTTTGGGGGTGCTTAGGAATAACATTGAACTTCCTGGCAATGATTACTAATGGGCAGCCAAAGGGGCCTCCATAAGACAATTCCTAATACACAAATGGTGTTCCAAGATACGGACTCCAACGGGTTTCAGACTCATTGCCACATACAACTTTGGGCAGCTACATAGTACACTCATATACAGCATGTTTTTCATATTGCACATACTAAAATTGTTCAGACTCATTTTACATATACCTCCAGCATGCACAAGCTCTTTTATGCTAAGGCACAAGCTCAGCAGTGTCCACACCTATAATGACCACTGATGTTAGGTGTCATTGGTCTTTCTATCCCAAAATCTGGTAGAGTTAACCGGGCTCTGAGTTATCCATGACAGATCAGGAAAGAGTTCTTGGTGTGCTGGTGGACAGCTCCATGAAGGTGTCTCCCCAATGTGTGGCAGTGGTGAAGAAGGCCAATTCCATGCTAGGGATTATCAAAAAGGAGATTGAAAATAAAACAGCCAACATTATGTTATTATACAAGACAATAGTAAGGCCACACCTGGAGTATTGTGTACAATTCTGGTCACCGCATCTCAAAAAAGACATAGTGGAACTGGAAAAGGTGCAAAAGAGAGCAACTAAAGCAATTACTGGGCTGGGGCACCTCCCTTATGAGGAAAGGCTAAAACATTTGGGGCTCTTTACTCTGGAAAAAAGGCGCCTGGGGGGATATGATTGAGACGTACAAAATTATGCAGGGTATGAGTAAAGTGGATGGAGGGACGCTCTTCTCCCTCTCACAAAATACCAGAACTAAGGGACATCCACACAAACTGAGGGTTGGTTACAGGTTACAAAAGAATTTTTTTTTACCCAGTGTGTTGTTAGTCTGTGGAACTCCCTGCCACAGTATGTGGTGATGGCATCTGGCCTGGATGCCTTCAAAAGGGGATTGGGCAGATTCCTGGAGGAAAAGTCATAAGAACATAAGAACATAAGAAGAGCCATGCTGGATCAGGCCAAAGGCCCATCTAGTCCAGCTTCCTGTATATCATAGTGGCCCCACCAAATGCATCTGGGAGTGCACAAAAGCAGATATCTGTTTCCTGATGCCATTCCCTTGCATCTGGGCCGTGAAGTACAAACCATGGTTACAGGTTACAAACTATGATGGATATGTGTAATCTCCAGGCTGAAAACCAGGGTACTTGAAGGGCCAGATGCAGGGGAGTGGTATCAGGAGACAGATATCTAGTCTCGTCTGCTCCCAGACACATTTGGTGGGGCCACTGTGAGGTACAGGAAGCTGGACTAGATGGGCCTTTGGCTTGATCCAGCATGGCTCTTCTTGTGTTCTTATGTTCTTAATAAGTGTGTCCTTAATATTCTTAGACCACTTTCACATGACATCTAAAATCTGCCGGCAACTTAAATGCGGATCCCCCCAACCAGAGATCATGTCCTTGTTGCCCTGGTTCCAGTGTTCCCACCTTCCTGCACTCCAATTCTATTGCTTCTGTCTGCTGTGGATTGAGGGGAGGGAGAGAAAAATGCAGGCTACTTCTACCAACAAGCTTCCCCCAGTCTGCAGCCGCTAATTGTAGCAAGACAGCAAGCCTGTTAGGCACTTTCCAGAAGATTTTAGGGGTCGTGTGAAAGCAGCCTGAGTTCTAGTGAACTATAAGTGGACACACTTTGCAGACAGGTAGGTTATGCACTAAAGTCCAGTGTTTATGCATAATGCATTTAATCTTGTAGGCCAAGGGGGAATATTTTATTGCACTAGTAATGTTTTTGTTCGATTGCTTCACTTTCCTTCTAAACAACTGACGACATGCACAAAAGATATGTGTCACCAAAAAGAACGCTACTTTTGCATTAAATTTTGTTTTGATTAAACCTCAAATATTGCACAGTCCCTGCCCGCCTTCAAGAAAACCTTCAAGACCTGGCTGTTCCGTGAGGCATTTGGCGACAGTTAATTTCCCCACCCCCCGCCATCACACCAATTATTATTATTATTATCTTTGTTGTTTTTGTGGCCTCTTTTCTTATATTGTTAGTTTATGCTGATGCTGCTTGTCTATTATTATCGCTGTTTCGTATTATTGTTTCCCTCATTTGTATCCATGTTGTAACCCGCCCGGAGTTCCTTCGGGAAGACGGGTGGTATATAATAAATAAATAAATAAATAAATAAATAAATAAATAAATAAATAAAT
>JAHTLZ010000015.1:41471881-41495202 GCA_023846285.1 Phrynocephalus versicolor | reverse complement strand
AATAAATAAATAAATAAATAAATAAATAAATAAATAAATAAATAAATAAAATTACAATTCGTGTGATTTAAGAATTATAATTAGTGCAATATAACTCAACAAATTGCAGATTATTGTGACTAAGTGTAGATACAGGGACTGTGGTCCAACATCTCTGCTGGGGTTACAAACAGATGTCTGGATATTTTGATACTACCCATACCATTATCCATGCCCCCTGCCTTCTGATGCCACTGAAAAGCATGTATAGGAGAAGGAAGGGCAAAAGAAGAGGATGGTTACAATGCCGCAGCAGCTTTGGCCAAAGCAGTAGGTTGTTTTGAATTTCACAGTTGCCATGTCATTCTTAGAGCAGCTGCCATGTCTTCATCCCCAATGCATTGTGGGAGGCTAGCTTTTTCACAATGTCTTGGCCATGAAGACGTGGCTATATAGCAAACACTGCAGCTTTGGACAACTGGTGACAATTCAAAACAACCTGCTGCTACCCCCATTGTGACTACTGTCACTGCCACACTTCTCCCTGCCTTTTCCCTCTAAGAGTTCCCTCCTGGCTGGGGTGGGTGGGGGTTGTCAGCCGATAGAGAACTGCATTGCTCTAGTTTTACATGCCAGTCTTCATAGTCTCTCCTCTGTCCGCTTCAGGTGAACATGCCAACAATACCGTAGGAGCAAAAGGACTGACTGAAATGGAGGGCAGTCTCCCCCAAAAGCTGCACCAACACCCAATGCTCATAAACTATCTTACCCTTTTGGGTATAAAAACATCAAGAACAGCCCTCAAGCAATATAACCTAGATGCTGAAATGATAACACAATGTAGGAGCGATCTCAGATAACACTCTAATGCAGTGGTCCCCAACCTTGGGTAACCCAAGTGTTCTTAGACAGCAACATCCAGAAGGTTTCACCACTGGCTGTGCCACCTGGGGTTTCTGGGAGTCAAAGAACACCTGGGTTACTAATGGTTGAGAACTACTCCTTTAATGAACACAGCTCTTTTGCTCTATAAACCAACAAACTGCGTGCGCGCGCGCACGCACGCACGCACGCACGCACACACACTCCAACATGTCACCACAGAGCCTTTATTCTGGCCCCTCTAAAGGCTGACCCATCTGCAGATTTTGAGGGTAGGTTCAAAAAAAGTGTCTACTCTCAGTAGAAATGTCTCTGTGATTTTTAAAGAACAATAATAACATGGTTTATGTATTCTACTGTGATATACAGGAAAGAAAAACCACTGAACTTTAAAAGATTTGAAATCTCCAGGGCAATCGGATACATTCTGTGTCTTTTTTCCAGACCAGAATGCAGATGTTTCATCTGTGCAGTAAACTTTTGTGCTGCAGCAAGCAAATTCCAGTGGGGGGTAGTTTTAGCAAATCTATAACTTGTATTCTGGGTGTCCTGGCTGGAAACTTTATAAGACTTTGATATTCTTTTCCCAGTGTCTGAAACAGTGGATTGTAATCTGGAAAAAAATTGTGGTGCAGCAAATTAATTGGTTTTACATATGCCACAATATTTGTGGTTTTGTTTTGTTTTGTTAAGAGACCAATATGGCTACCACTCTACAAACTGCATGTGTTTGCGAAAGGGCACATTATCCAGTTGCAGATTTTGTTTGTATTGTTGATTCTAGTTGCCTTTTTAAAAATGCAAATCTTTACAAAGTCAATTACTGTGTTTGCAATATTCATTTAAAAATAGCCCCATGGAGCAGAGAGATACAGTGGCAAAGCTGGGAATTCAAGTAGTATACAATGGGGATTTAAATTAACTAGCACTGTTTACCTGGCATTTATTAATGGTGCCTTCTGTTTTCAAGACTGCACATTTCTTTCAAATAGTTTTGTTCTGGAACAGTAGTTTTAGATGTTTAATTACTTCATAGTTTGTTGAAGTAAACAACTTTGTGATCAGCGTTGTGTAACTACAATTGTATAAATCAGAAGGGTTCTTGCATTGAAAACAAACACTGAAACAAAAAACGTATCATTTTTGTGTATATCCCACAGTCAAGACAAGATTTATGGAAAGGCAGCATAGCCTGGATGTGTAACAGTGTGGACAGAGTGCAGAGGAGGGCCACCAGAATGATTAGGGGACTAGAACACCTTGCTTACCATCTGAGGCTGCAACGGCTGGGCCTCTTCACTCTTGAACGACGGCACCTAAGAGGTGAACTGACTGAAGTTTATAAAATCGTACACGGTGTGGACAAAGTAGATAAGGAAAAACTGTTTTCTCTATTGCACAACACTAGAATTAGGGGGCACTCCATGAAACTTTTGTGTGTTAGACCTCAAACAAATAAGAGAAAGTACTTTTTCACCTAGAGGATCACTGGTCTGTGGAACTCCCTGCCAGATGAAGTGGTGACAACTGTTAGCCTTGACAGCTTTAAGAAAGGATTAGACAAGTTCATGGAGAACAAGGGTATCCATGGCTATCATTATGGATGCCTAAAGACAACCTCCAGTTTGGAGAGATAGGCAGGATATCTCTCAATGCCATTTCTGGGGAATCATAAGCAGGTGAAGATATCTGCTTGGGAATACCCTGAAGGAAATGGTGAGCCACTGTGTGAGAGAGAATGCTGGACTGGATGGGCTGTGGCCTGTTCCAGCAAGGCTGTTCTTATGTTTTTCTTCTTCTTATGACAGCAGTCCTTAATTATGAAGTGAATAGAGTTAGCTTGATGGGATGGCTGATAGAAATTGACTTTGTCAGTTAGTGTGCAAGTACTGAATAAATTCATTTCAGAATCATCTTTTGGTATGCAGAGCCCAGGAAGCTGTGTCATAGCTTGTTGTACTGAGTATAAAAAATTCAATTACCGTATATACTCGAGTATAAGTTGACCCGAGTATAAGCCGGGGCCCCTAATTTAAACCCCCAAAACTGGGAAAATTTATTGACTCAAGTATAAGCCTAGGGTGGGAAATGCAGCAGGACCTGGCAACTCCTCCTTTGTGAGCTGGGTGTGTGTGTGATGTTTAATGACTTTTAGCCACTAAGGCAAGTGCTTGAGTTTGTGGCTAAAAGTCATTTTAAACATTGTTTTAAAATGACCTTTTAAAAGTCATTTTAAACATTGGGGGGGGGGGGTCAGGAGAAGTGGCACACAATGTTTAAAATGACTTTTAGCCACTGACCCAAACTTGCCTCAGTGGCTAAAAGTATTGACCCGCATATAAGCCGAGGACCCCTTTTTTCAGCCCAAAATTAGGGCTGAAAAACTAGGCTTATACCTGAGTATATACAGTATTCTTGATGTATTGCAAATCTAGAAGGTTATATACATTACTTTGAGAATTTCAAAGCATTTTTGTGGCTTTTACATTTATATGAAGGAACAAACATATCTCTAAAATGTAGATGTTTAAATATGATTTAAATGTAAATGTTTAAATATCATTTAAATATCATTTAAGTTTATAGTTGTCTGCTGATAACACATGATATCTGGTTAAGATGTATTTTCTATGTCTGAGGAGATTATCAGCTATCCAGGTGAGGTCATCCAGATGACTAGTGAAATGTTTGATCCTACAAGAAAAGAAGTCCAGTTGCCATGACTCATCTCCCAGATAGGTTTTCTACCTTTGGCTGTACAGTGGTATGGTTTTTTTTTTCTGTTTCCGATTGAGCTATGACTCTGATAATGGCCAATAAAATAACCCCTCTCTTTTTACAGAACATAAGCCAGCCATTATTAAGTGCCTTAGTCCCCAATCCTAGAAGGAAACGTAATAATTTTTTACTTCCATGTATTTGACATTTTATAGCAATCCTGAATGATTTAACTTACTGAAGTTCTTAGTGTTAAAAGAAAGTAATAATAATAATTAAGTGGCATCAATTAAGTTCTGACTTACAGTTTTCCTTTTGAGGATTTTCTAAGTATAAAATATTATTAAATGAAAGCAGAAAATATGTGTAAAGATAATTGAACAAGAATATTTAATTTTTTTTTTCAGGATATATATTTTTCAGGTAATAAGAATTCTCTGGCCAAAACTTTGTTCAGTAAATTAATCCTATGTTTGTATGATGATGTCCCTGGTGGGGTAGGATATTATCAATCAATAAATAGTGCCTATTTCCATTCTGGAAATGACTCCAATGACAATGAAACTGATTGTGTGTGAGTTACGTGAGACCAAAGTTCAAGGTAGGAGCTTTGAAATTACTAGCAATCTCCTTCTGCCGGTGACATTGCCACCATTACAGAGGTAAAATTTATGGAATAAGAAATTGGCCCTTGAGTCTTGTGCTGTTGTGTCTTGTGTGTGAGTTTTTCTTTTTAAATTACTCTAAGATGAGAGTTAAACAAATATATAATTTTAAAGCATCAGCAGAGGCAAGACAGGAATGAGGGAGAACAGGAAGCTGAGTTGAATTCAATATAAGGGCTCCAATATGGGGGAAATGCCCAGCCCCTAGAAACCCCATAACCATTGAGACATTGGGTGGATATTGAACTGGATCTGAAAGTACCCTTGTATATATGGAAGATGTTTTCTGCTCACAAAGGGTCTTTATTCTTTGCAATAGGATATTGTTCAAGAATACAGAAAACAAAGAACATTCGACTTTCACACTTCTACCAACTACACAAGAAACATGAAAACTGCATTTGTATTGCATGAGTTCTACTACAGTGGATGCAGTGTAAATGCTTGTGTAAGCTTTTAAGGATGTTTGCAGCAAATTCTCTCTGGTCAGTCATGTTTTGGCACTTTTGGGTCAAGTCATGCAATAGGAAGTACAATAGGAAGACCTTGGGGATCTGTATTTTTAGCCTGGGAAGTCCCAAGGCATGGAAGACAACCACCATCTCACTGGCCTTGTGGAGTCATCTTCTTCCCAGGCCACTTTATTTCTGGGGGAGGTGTGGTTAAAGGAATAGGAAGCCAGCCAATATGCTGGCTGGAGTTTTCCCTGTCTGACTGAAAAGTGGTCAACCAGGGAACTATAAATAGTGGACCTCCCTCTATTCATCTTACTCCTGGAAAGGGGGGGGGGAAATCATTCATACCCACATTGGTTCAGCCATGTTTGGTTGTCCATCAGGGTCTGGGAGGGGTTGCATCAGTTGGCAACCAGGTCACCCAGTGCTCAGATTTGCTCCTTATGCTTTACTGTTTCACTGTATCCAATCCAAGTTATGTCTTTTAACTTAATCCAAAGTGTTCTGCTTATATACCACCTCATACCACTTCAAATAGTATCTGAGTGGTTTACAGTTTTAATTACAGTATGCAGGCTACACATTGCCCCCCCCAGCAAGCTGGGTACTCATTTTACTGACCTCAGGAGGATGGAAGGCTGAGTCAACCATGAGCCTGCAACCTGGGATTCAACCCCAGGTTGTGAGCATAGTTGTAACTGCAGTACAGGCATTTAACCACTGCGCCACGAGGCTCTACTTATTATTTTATTTCCAGTTGTAATTTTCTGTAATAATCTTGTTAAGTACATGTTGGCATGTGTTACTGGTGGGCCAAGGTAGAATCACAGTGTTGTCGTGTTTGGGTCTGCATGTAGGAAGCGTAGTTTCTCAAGAACCTATATTGAGAACAGGTCTAACTTATAAATATCAGAAATTAGGGAGGTCAGGTGGCCATGTTTTCAAGTGACACTAATACTTAGGATGGTGCAGCCCTAAGATGAATACAGTGAGTTCCACTAGGATACATCTAAACTGGACAAATCATTATCAAAATATAAAAAGAAGTCCAGTGGAACTAAATCTAAAATTGTATGCAATGGGTGAAAGAATCTCTAGTTCACAATTCTTTATAGGGCGCTTTTACACGACCCCTAAGATCCACTGGTCCCTTAAATTCGGACCAGCAATCTTAGGGGGTTGTCGCTCTTCGTGCGTCTCCACCCTGGCTGCTGGCTGCGTGAGGGAGGGAGGAAAAAAAAGGACAAAAGAAGAAAGCCTTACCTCCCTGGTGCCGGTGGGAGCTGCCGGGCGAGCCGCCGGTGACTTCCTGGTTGCTCTTAAAGGGGCGGGAGGCAAAAAACAAAAACAAAAAGAAGCAAGGAGAGCCCAGCACATCCGCATTAAATATTTTTCACCATCAAAGAGCAGGTACAAGAAAAGTTCAGCTGGGTCTCGCTTAGGTGGGCGGGGTCACACTTAATTGTCTGCAAATTCCGGACCTGGTGGGGAAACATTTTTAAGGTCCGGAGCTTGCAGCCCTTTGCCGCGGAGCTTAGGGGTCGTGTATAAACGCCCATAGTTAGATTCCTGATTCACAACTGAGGCAGAGGTGGCTGACTAGAAAAGAGATATTAGTAGATTGTCAGCATTTTGTGTGTCAGAAGTCAAAGTAACACATTACTAAATAGGAATTATTTGGAAATAAAACAGCCAGTATTATAATATATTTGCATACATCTACATAGTGACTATATGGCATGAAAATTTGGGTTTGTTCTTTAGAAATCTGCAGCGAATTTGAGGATGGACAAATAATAGTATTTCTTTGCACAGTGTAATGTTGCCTAATGGAATTTACTGTCAAAAAAATCATGGCTGACATGACAACTGAAAAATGATAATGCGAAGAAAAACATTTTTTAAAAAGGAGAATCAGAATGATTGTGGGTCTTTCCTCTTTGGTGAAAGATTACAATATCCAGGCTGCTTTATCTTAGAATATATAGAGGGATACAGAATTATGCATGGTGTGGATTTAGAAGGAGAAAAATGACACCCCACGCCCCGTCATGCTTCAAGAACTTGGAGTCATTTACCACAGACAAATTGTGGAAGGATTAAAATTCAAAAGAGGTGTGTTTTCACACAGAGTATGGTTAACGTAGGAATAAGCTATTGCAAGATGTGGCAGGGAATTGGATGTGCTTGGTCTAAACTACCACAGTTATTCTTCTGTTTCTATCTGACCATGAAAGTCCTTGAACGACAGAGCTATGAATATTGGTGAACCTTAATAACTGCATGGAAGCTCTTGCTTCATTGTAGGTGCACCTCTGTATACCAGCTGTTGGGTTGGGGAACCAAACATGATACTTGCAGGCTCTGTTTAGGCATCTTCTTGTTGCTGGAAGCAGGACGATGGATAGATGGAACATGAGCTTTATCCATCAGGCTTCTTCATATATACAGTACTTCAAAAAGTACTTGGCCCCCCAGAAATAGATGAATGGTGTCATTTAATCTCCTATGTTACCAATCACTTCCTAAATTTGTTATGGCTAATTTTTATCTTATGTGTGGGCTGGATATTCACAAAACTCACCAAAAATAAACAAATAAGGATATGTGTAAAGAAGAATAGCTCCCCAGTCTTCTGTTGGTTGTGTTTTTAACACTTCTAGGTATTTTATCCTTGTTGCAACGTTTTGCTCTTGGACATCACCCCAGGAATATTTCTGTTGAACAAAATGAAATTTATTTCTTCTTGAAATGTAATATACTAACAGGTTTACTGAAATTTGATCATGAGTTTTCTTGGACGATGTATTGATCAACTCATGCTGCTAAACTACTTTATAAATTGAACTGCTGTGTTCAGAAGTAACTGACAGCTTACACTGTAATTTACTAACAAGCACATTCCACCCTGATTTGTCACTGAAGTCACCAGTCAAACATCATGTCAAGATGCAGCAAAATTGCCCACCCTCAGCAGAGTCTTCCTGAAAGAAATACACCTATAGCTATTGAACATGCAGAGACACAAGGGGAAAACTTCCTTTGTAGCTGGTTGATAGTCTCACAGGAGGAATTTCTCTAACTTATTTATTCAAACATGGGAATAATTGCCATTAGGGATGGGCACAAAATGGAAAAATATTGTTTCGTTTCTAGAATAGTTTTGTTTTGTTTTTTTACAAAATTAATTTTAAAGCAGTTTTGTTACTATTTTAGGTAACCCCCTGATGTTTGGAAAGGTTTGGGGGGGGGAGTCACAGAGCTGAGTTATGAAGCTCCAAAGGGGGTGCCCCTAGGAAAAAAAACTTTTCTAATTGGAATACAAAGCTGTTAGAGTGAGCATTAGTGCTGCCGCTGCTTCCCCTTGATTCCAATGTGAATGGCAGAGGTACCTTCTGTAAGCGATTTTAGGGAACCTCTTTAAATGTGGAAAGGCTTGGGATTCAGGGAATGGACATTGAGCTCCAAAAGAGATGTGCAGGTACTTAATTGAAGGAGTGTGTCCGGCACACTTTACCAATTATAGGGTTGATTTGCAGCTTCCTCTCTATGGTAGAGCATGCCGAGAACACACTCCTTCAATTAAGTACCCCTACCCCCGCCTTGGAGCTTAATTACTCCATTCCCTGAAACCCAAACCTTTCCAAATTTCAAATGTTTACAAGGGAGAGCTTGAGGAAGCTCCCCTGCCATTTCCTATAGAACAAATTGTTTCATTTTATAGGGGAAAATGGTGTTTCGTTTTGTTTTGTAACAAAACACTAGCTAGCATTTCATTTCGTTTTGAAATGTTTCATAGCCTTACGACACAATGAAACAACGTGTCGTTTTTCATAAGGTAAAAAGGTAATGATTTCCCTCCCCCCCCGTACATGGGTGCTAGTCGTATCCAACTCTAGGGGTCGTGCTAATCTCTGTATTCAAGCCGAAGAACCAGTGTTGTTCGAGTCCGTGGCCGTGTGGCTGGCATGGTTTAAAGGAAACACTGTTTTACCTTCCCGCTTTTTTATGGCAGTACCTATTTATCTATTTGCATCTACATGCTTTCGAACTGCTAGGTTGGCAGGAGCTGGGGTAACAGTGGGAGCTTGCTCTGCTGCGTTGCACCCAGGATTCAAACTGCTGAGCTGCTAACTTTGCAGCTGACAGTTTTCGGTGCTCTAGCTTGCTGAGCTACCACACCCCAGCTAGCAGCTCCCTTGCCATTTTCTCTATAATGAATTGTTTCATTTTAGAGGAGGGAAATGATGTTTCATTTTGTTTCACGACAAAACGGCATTACAATCGTGACAGACTCTTCATGACACCATGTCCATGGAGTTTTCTTGGCAGGAATACTGGAGTGGTTTGCCAGTTCATACTGCAGGCGCCTACAGCACCTGGTATTCCCTGGTGGTCTCCCATCCAAGTACTAACCAGGGCCAACCCTGCTTAGCTTCTGAAATTAAGCGAGATCGGGTGTGCGTAGGGCATCTAGGCAGCTGCCATGTTCTAGTTTTCGTAAGGTGCCCATCTAATTGCCATAAGATCTATAGCCTTGTTTTAAACAAACACATACACACAGGAATCTTAAATGGAGCTCCATGGCTGTGGCTGAGTTCTGTGATCTGCAATGTGAACTCTTGCCGGTCAAATAATAGTACTGATGGTTGTTCCGCTTTCATTATTGCATAATGTTGGGTGTTTACCTGTCGCAGAAACAGAGTCAGTGATTCATACCTCTACTACTGATTCTGGGCCTTATTTATATTCATCTATATGCAAGATTTGTATCCTGCCTCTGCTTTCAATACAATTGACATTTCTAGTGCATCACTGAAATAAAAATATGACTATAAATATCTGAGTCACAATACTGAGTCACAATACAAATAACAATCTAAAAATGACAGTATAGCAATAACACAATGCATACAGTAAATACAACAGAAATGCAGCTGTAATATATTAAAAACATAAGCTGTTCTATATAAGGTGACAGCAGTAGCTTTTTGAAAGATAAAAAGTCTGGGCATGGGATGAGTGTTGGGATGAGTGTTAGGTAAGACTCCCAGGTGCATGTGTATGTGTGCGTACATAAGGTATACAAAAGTTAAGGGAACAACTTGCTTGAAGGAAAATGCCCCCCTCCCTATGCCCTCATTTGTTAAAACTGGAAGGACTAATAAAAAATCTGAGTCCACCTGTCACTTCAAGGGAAACATGTGGTGCCACCCACCATAATAAATGTAAATTGCATTAATGTATCAAAATACAGATAAACATCAAAACACTTCTTTAAAACACAGTTGTTCACTTGAAGGGCAGTATTTCTCTCTCTTGCCAAGGACTATGGCTTTATTTTCAAAATGTTCTACTCATAAAAACCTGAGAATAATTCTGAGAATATTCAGTAAACATTTTTGTCAGTGACATTTAATATAAATTCATTTTATTTTGGTACATAGGGTAGAACCCAAACCAAAGAGGTCAAACTACAAAATAAAAGAATTTTGCCTTCCTGACAATAACAGTGATTCATCAATGAAAAGCAAGCAGACAGACAGACAGACCTTGCCTCTCCCTTAGAATTTTCAATTTAGAAGCTGAAAAACCGCCAGGGTTGCTGTAAGTAGTAGCTCTGTCCTTAAAACTTTATCATAGCAAAAGCAACTGCTGAACCTGAGGGACATTTCAATTATTAATTCCCCTTCATCCAGACCTTTATTTTGATGACTCTGCATTACAGAGAATTTGAGGCCGGAAAATGGGCTACAGTGTTCAAAAGGCCAGGGGTTTCTGAAGGTCTGTTTAAAAAGATTACAAGACTGGCTCCTAGTAGCTAGACATCCCAATCCTGGCTTTCCACCCACCACTCCACCATCAGCCCATAGCATTCCATAGTAGTAGTGAAAACATAGTCCTCATTTCATAATGTAGGTTTTGGGGTTTTTTGGGGAGAGTGGGAGAGGTGAATTTTCATGGCAGAGTTGGGGAATTAAACCTAGATCTCCTGAACCCTAGTCCGTTATTCGTCCCGCCCTACCAGTGTTTCCCAACTTGGGTAGCTGGGGAGTTCTTGTACTGCAAATCTCAATGACCTCAGCCAGCACAACTGGTGGGAAAATGTCTGGGAATTGCAGCTCAAGAACACCCTAGCATTGCACTACCCCATTCTGAATAGCCTTATCGTCTACTGTCACTAGATATTGGTTAAAACTTTCAAAAATACAGTACAGTGTTAGAAACCCTAGTCCAGTGGTGGCGAGCCTTCGGCACTCCAGATGTTTTGGACCACAACTCCCACAGTCCTTGGTCATTGAAAATATAGGCCTGGAATTCTGGGAGTTCTAGTCAAAAACATCTGGAGTGTCAAAGGTTCGCCACCACTGCCTTAGGTGCTTCTTCAGGCTTACTGAATATCCTGTTCCACATTATGAAGTGGATAGTAAGATTACCTTGAATCAGCATAAACTGGCAAAATGTGTTTCAATGGGACTCCCTATATATAGTTCTCTGGGATAAATATAATGAAAAAGGCAATATCTCTTCCTCCTACATTATGGGGTGCTAGTGAGTTCATAGCATAATTTTTCTTGTGCTAAGCTTAAATTGTTTATCCATTTCTGGCCAACCATCTAGCAGGTGTTGGAAAGAAAGTGAATGGCAGTAAAACTTTAGGTGTTTTTGTTCAAATAAATCTAATATTTTTCTCTTTAAGTAACACTTGCCTTTCCTTGCAAATACTCCTTTCCATCAAGGGGTCAGATGGAACATAAAGGTAAATGTGTTCATTTTTCAAAAGTTAGGCAGTTGTTAGGCAGAGAATTCACCCCTATAAAATTCAATGACACAAATAAATAAAATTGCAGAAAAGAAGAGCTTAGCTTTAGTAAAAGCATACAACATAAAACTTCACTTGAAACCTGAAATCTGCTTTGCACAGCACAAGGTGTTACAGAGAGCTGATATTTTGATTCCATTTCTCTGGCTGTGCAGCACTATTGCAGGGATACACACAGCGGAAATACTTGAAGTTCCTCAGATCAATCTCCCTCTTTTCTCATCAACTGGCTCTTAAAGTCCCAATAACTCAGTCTGAGCTATTAGTCAGAGAAAAATAAAAAGCATTTTATTTATTTATTTATTTATTTATTTATTTATTTATTTAATTTATATACCGCCCATCTGGCAGAAAGCCACTCATTTACAGATGAACAAATCAAACAGCAAACAAGCATGGCTGCTTTCAGCAACAGATTTCAACAGACAGTTTCTAAGAGACCAAAAAAAAAAAAAATGGGGGAAATACTCTGAGCAGACAGGTGGGTCTCTCTTTGAATTCAGTAACAGGAGGGAACAATTACTGTCAGAAAGACTGACAGTCAATCTATCAAGCATAGAAAGGTCCTTCCCAGCGAAACAATTAAAGGCAGTACACAAGGTTGTAAAACCCCCAACAAAAAGTTCACAGCATATTCCAGTGCATATTTACTTGGAAGTGAATTGCAAAGAGTTCAGGAGGACTTGTTCATGAGTTCATAAGCTGCCCAGAGACCTTTGGGTAGTGGGTGGCATATAAGTTGTAAAAATAAATAAATAAAATAAATAAATAAATAAAATATCTTTAGTGATATTTTAGGAGCATGCAGGCTTGCATATCGTGAGATGGCTGGCATGCATTCAAAAACGTAAAATGTGAGTTATTGGAATGAAATGTTCATATGAACATGCCTAAAATTGCATCTGACATGTAATTCTTGGTTTCCTAACCTAATGTAGCTCTGTATCTATGGAATGCCAGACTGTCAAATACAGAACCCATGTAGAAAAGGTAGATCAATATCATGGTAGGTCTCTGAATGATTTATTGTAGGTCAAAAGGCCTATCCTGCCAACAACAAAGCTGCTTAATGTTGACAATGCTCATAACTCAGACTGGAAGCAGATATTAGACATCACCTATAAGTAGAGCTGAACTCATGTTGCCATTGAAGAGAGTTGTTTAAGGAAGTCCACCCATGTTTGCAAAATCTTTTTCCAAAAATGGCACTCCAGATGCTTTGGACCACAACTCCCAGAATTCCAACCCCAGATTGCCAATGAGGAAAGACTGTGCAAGCTGTAGTCCAAAACATCTGGAGTGCCGAAGGTTTGCCACCACCTAAGCCTTAAGTCCTACCAAAAAAGCAAACTAATTTGCATACTACTATGCAGTGAAAATTGGACACCATTATTAGTTAAGGAGCTTCCTTTCCTAATGTTGGATTGTCTCTAACATATGTTTTTATCTTCAGTTGTAGATGTGTACCTATGTATTCTGGGCATGAATAGCTGATATTAGACAACTCTTGTCTTATTGTGACCCAATGTAGTACTAGTACATATTCTGATTCAGTCTTGTCACATACACTGTGCCCCTGTTACCGTTTTGCAACTGGCTCCCCTTGGTAGAACTTCAAGATTTCTATATATAAAAAAAGAAGAGATAGACTCCAAAAGGTTGACATCTGCTCATGCCAGTAATTGATTGTTCTAGCAAATGGACGAGCCCCATGCAGAACTCAAAACTGTCTAAAAAACATCCCCAGAAATGTTTCCATCTTTGCAGAGATGTTTTTTGTAAAACATAGCCGACAACAAAGAAGAGGGGAAACAGGCCCTAGCTTACTTCTTCTGGACTCTACCATCCTACCAATGGACTTTTAGCTGCAGATCTTGCAGTTCCTATGAAAACAGTCTTATATATAGTACATCTTTTCATAATGAATGAAAGAATTCCAAAATTGTTTCTGCCAATGAATGTATTAAAAAAAAGGAGGGGGAGAACCTTGGTTTGGATTTGAAGCAAACAAAAATGTTTTCGTGAAATAGGATTAGTACTTAAATCTCAAGAAAGCTTGTGGAGTCATGCAAAATAGAAAAGAGAGGTTTAGCCTGCATAGAAACAGAATCACATGAGTGAAATATTCAGACTTTCATTCATGTGATGCTTAGTTGTTGTTGGCAACAAATCTTTAAAGGGAAAAAAGTGAAGCAGTTTTTGTAGCTTAAGAAGTTGGTTTTTCTTGGTGTTTTTGACTTTTGAATGTAATCATCGTAGGGTGGGCAAAAGAAGCTTAAAATGGAAGCATGGCATGAGTTAATATGATTCAGTCCTTTCTTTTTTTAGAACACAAGGTAATTTCCCTTAAACAGAGTAGCATCAGATTTTATAATATAAGAGAAGAATTTTAGAAATGCTTATGGAAAAAAACCAAGCAAACAAAAATCCTGCTGCGAGGGATTCCTGAGGAATATAAACAGAAGTATTAGAAAACATGTAACAGTTGCAAAACATTTTCATTTTCGTATTAGTGCTTTCCATTTTATTTCCTGAATTCTATGTAAGCACAAGCAAGTAGGTGAGCTGTATTTTTGCTCATACTTCTGTTGGGCAGTACTTCTGAACACCACCAGTGGCAATTGCTGAAGGTCACGAATGGTAGTGTTTGACCATTTTCTCTTCTGGTGCAGTAGGTTCCTCTTATGTCTGAGGAAATGGATTTTATTCATGAAACCTCACTTTAAAATATAACAGTCGTTAAGGTGCCTCAGCATTTTTGCTTTTTTATTGTTTTCTTTCATTTTTGTCTGCTCTGCTTGCGTGGTCTAACACAATTGCAACTCTTCAAGTTGAAGATGGTGCTAGGAGTTGTAAACAGTTTTTGAAATCTGTTTTCACCATTTAGATTTTGTTCCATAAGAACATCAGATTCTTGCACATTATACATTGAGCTCTATGGTGGCACTGGCAACAGTTTGGAATATGAATATAGGAAATAACAAATACTATTTTTGTTCTACTTCTTTGAACATTATTTTATTTTTTTTCTTGAGGAATGCCTTTCATTCAGCACTGTACCTCTCTGTAAATCTGTCAGATACAGGTTTAAATATGACTTTATTTTCTCTTTGGGGCTCAGATAGCTAGTTCTGTTTCTGAAGGCATAAACATGCACATATTAGTTTATCTTACTCTGATGGCAGGACTTCCTTCTCTGTGGGGGCTTTAGCACATAGTCTTAATTGCATTCTAGTAGATATCAAATATACAACATTTCAAAAGCACTGTAAAACTAATATTTTTTCAGGTAAAATTTGTTTTTGCATCAGTAAATAACATATACAAAGTCCCTTCAGGGAAGACGTACACCAGGGAGGATTACGCAGCCCCTTAAAAGCTAAAGAGAAACTAATTATTATACAATAAAATGCATTGCAAATGTCAGGTTTTAGATCATTTTATTTTGCCCGACCAACCATTGAGAAATGTTTTGACAAATCTCTAGTGGTCAGTTTTTAAGTAAAATTACAATATTGGGCAAAATATAAGGCAAGCCCTAATGAAAGAAGTTAGAACTATTGAAAGAAATGGAAAATAAAAATATATTGTCTGCCTAACATCTCATTCATTTCAGTGGTATCTTCTATATGCAGACAAACACTCTCATTGGTTCATTTTACATTAGCTCGTTACAATAGAAGTGGGATCCTATAGAAACGGTAAAAAAATGAACATGTGTGACTTTCTGAGCAGCACTACTCCTTTCAGGCTCCCTATTACTTCTAAGCTCTGACCCATATATTGTTGCAAGCCATCTCTGTTATTACAGAAAGTATTTAAGGTTGGAGTTGTGGTTGTGAAAAGTCAGTTGAGAAGCATTAATTTTACAAAAAGATCTGTAGCTCATTTGTTGATGTGGAATGTTATGGTTGTATGCATTTTTAGACTGTCCTTGGTGGAGGGGTGGCCATGGAGACTCATAGTTTGCTCATGCAGTTTCAAATTTATCATCACATCACTGGAGATACTTACATAAATGTTCATATACTAAGCCCCAGTCATTCAGTGAGTCTACTGTACAAATAACAACCAGCGATGAGATGGAGCCACATCTTTTGAGGTTGAAGCTTTGGAACCTTCTAAGTATCAGGGGCTACGACATTACAGTATATACTTTCCTCTTCTGCTTTCCCTGTTCACAGTTGTCCATACAATTGCTTGATTTTTTTCCAGCAACAACATAACTGTTCCAAGTCTTTCTCTGGAATTTAGCCCTTTGACTCTAACAAAAGCCAGACACGAGGAAAGAATCTCTTACTGAACCACTGAGTCATGTTTGGACTGCTAGTTGAGTCTCTAATAAAAGATCAGATGACCGGCAGTTCATTACTATTACTAATAATATTAATGTGCTGTCAAGTCAGTTCTGGCTTATGACAAACCATTTCAGGGTTTCCCAGGTAAGGAGTACTCAGAAGTAGTTTTACCCTTCCCTTCTTCTGGGGGCATCCTAAGACTGTACCATTTGCCCAAGGCCACACAGAATAGCTCTTTTTCCAGGAGACACATTGGGGAACTGGACTCCTCCCAACTTCTGGCTCTGAGATATCCAGCCACTGCTGCTGTTGCTGCTGCTGTTACTACTACTACTACTATTGCAAAAGGATGCTTCAGAAATAGGTTATTTTTTTTTCGCAAGTGTTTCGAATGATCCAGTAAGTAGGTGTGAAAAATCCAGGAAGTTTTCTAAATTAGTGGTTCTCAGCCTGTGGGTCAGCAGATGCTCCTGGACTGCAACTCCCAGAAGTCTTCATCACTAGTTGAGCTGGCCAGGATTTGGGGGAGTTGCAGTCCAGGAACATCTGGGGACCCACAGGTGAGAACCACTGTTCTAAATGGACAGGCTTTCTCCAAGGAGGCAATCCCAGAAGAAAGAAAGAGAAAAGTTAGATGTACTGGGAGACAAGGTGCAAATATCAGAATTTGCTGTGAGTCTTCAGTGTGATAACAGCTACTGTTACAAATGATCACTAACAGCAGGGGAGTGCTGTGAGACATCTAGAAATTACAGTCACTTGGCAAAAGTATTCTATCAACTCCACTATGAACAAAAGCAAACCCTAAAGGTCTAGGTGAATATGTTCTCTTAGGATCATAAAGAGGAAAACCTCTGGAACAAGATCTTGACAAAGCAGACCAGGAGCTAATGAACAATTTATTTAGAATCAAATGGCATGATCATTCAACACAAATGGGATGCTGGAGCAACAAGAAAACAAACTCAAACACAATGCCTGTATCAGAGTGCTTCTGCACAGTTTTGAGTGGTGTGTCAGCTGTACCCTTTCCCATGGAACAGATTTGGCCACAGTGATTCATGACTTATTAACCTCCTGATTACATTGTTGCAGTTTCGTAACACATTCTGCCTTTGAAACATGTTTCAAAGCAGCAACAACTGCAAAAACAGCTGCTAGGTTGTTGATCTACATGTGCTATACAAACTGTGTTTCACCGGTCATGAACCAACTTGGGGTGTGGTTACACTGGTGAAATAAATCAGAAGCTAATTCAGAGTTTTATAAATCGTGTCCATGTCATGTTTTTGTTTCAGTGTGCGCATCCTCATGAGCACCCATAGCAGTGGCATCAGTGGCACCACCACCAAGGGCTGTATTTGAACTCTTGGGGCAAGAAGGGCTGGTTAGCTGGGAAGGAGCTAAATTTACGCCTCTTTTGCTTGTGCTGGATGAAGGAAGGCCTTGCCTCACTGCCTTCTGCAGCTGCGGAGGCAGGTTGTTATGATGATGATGATGCGGAAATTAGAGCAGGTGGCTGAGATAGCCTGCCTGCATGGCGCCTCTTGAATTTCCACCTTCCTCTTTCTTTCTGCTTTGCTGCTTTTGCCTCCGAGAGCTGCTCTCTTTGTGGCCTCTTGCATTGCCTCCCCATCCTCCACACTGCCAGGATCCAGTTTCCATTCTCACTGGGAGGGAAGGGGAAGGGGTAAAGGAGAGGTAAACCAATTTGTTTTTCCTCTCCATCAGACCTGGCATTCATAATTGAGACTCTGACACAGGCATTCACACATGCATACAATTCAAAATCAACTGGATTCACTATCAAATTAAAACAAACAACTCCTTCCCAGCTGTTGAAAAGAACTTGCTTTCCAGATTGCCCCCCCCCAAAGTATGCTGTGCAAAGTTTTGTCTAAGATGTGCCATCACATATGTGCATGCCTTTGCTCCCCTCTGCACAGGTCTTTTCCTCCTCTACAGTCGCCACAAGTGTTTTTGGTTTGGTCACAATGGAACCTATGCAGGGATGGAGTTGCATGGATGTGCATGGGACAGAGCTCTGCACAATGGGGACAAAAATTAGAGGCCACAGTGGTGTGCTGTGTGTCTGTAAACAGATATTTTAAAACCAATTTTAAGTCCACTTAACTTGATTCAAAAACAGTGTGTGTTTCTTTCTTTCTTTCTTTCTTTTGTTCATTGGAACATGGTTCTCAATTGGTCTCAGATGGCATAGTAGTTAAATGCCTGCATTGCAGCTAAAACTGTGCTCACAACCTGGGGTTCAATCCCAGGTAGCCAGCTCATGGTTTGACTCAGCCTTTCATCCTTCCAAGTTCAGTACATTGAGTACCCAGCTTGCTTGGGGGGGGGAGGGTAGAGAGCAATGTGTAGCCTGCACACTGTAATTAAAATGTACACTGCCCAGACACTATTTGAAGTGGTATGGGGCAGTATATAAGCAGAACACTTTGCTTTTGCTTTGTTAAATTCATGTTGCTGGTTTTGACACACAATGACTTGTGATCGGGAATGCTTACTTTTGTCTTTAAGGAATATTTAAAAATCTAATTATTTTATACCAGTTTTTGAGACCTAATAGGCAAAATGATTATTAACAATGACTTTTGAAAAGTAATAATAAAATGCTAAATAATGAATAATGTTTAATTTGTATAATTGTACCTGAACTGGAAAATTTTTTTGTCTCAAAACTGAATTGCGTGCTTTTGAAGCCAGATCTATTGTGATTTGATGTGTAAGCAAATACTATAGTGTGCAAATTTGATGGCAACATTAAACTATTTTCATTTCATTTCATTTTTGCCAAATAAAAAGTAGTGGGTTGAAGCAGAGGCTGTGGGAAAGGAGAAGTGAGTGCATGAGCACCAAGTGTACTGATTTCCAATTTATTTCTGAGCTCAGTTCAATTGTTTTGATTTATAAACTGCAAAATAGCTGTCTCCATGAGTATGGGTCTGGCCAGAATTTGAAGTCCTCCGTGGAACTCTTGCTGCATTGATTATTGCACAAGGTGGGCTGATGGGCTTTCTCTATAGCGTCATCTCCACTGTGGAATTTCACCCAAGATAATTTCACCTTGTTCCCTCCCTGTTTTGCTTTTGGAGGAAACCTGTGACGGTGTTATTTTGTATGTATTTTGTATGTGGTAATTGTGAAGTTTGGCTTTTGGATTCATTTTTAAACATGGCTCTTTTAAGATGTTTGGCTTTAAAAAAGCTGGTTCTAAAAGTTTACTGTAGACAGGTTTTTGTTATGTTTCTCTTTAGAATCCCTGGATAGCAGACAATATATACTTTTATTACGTACATACCTACTGTTCCAAAACTGATGCCTGCTGAAGGCAAAGGAAGTATGCAAGATATTGTAATGTAGGTGTGGTTTCTACAGTGCTCAATATGGCTTGTAGGTAGATTTATATATGATAAGGCAACTATAATGAGGGCCAGCATCAGGATATAGAATCATTCTTATGCATAATGATTATTGAATGCTAACTTGAGATAGACATGAAGCAACCTTGCCCACTTCATCTAAATTTGTATGTGCAGAAATTCCACTGGTGCCACATGTTCCTTCCCCCACCCCCAAGCCACCTGCCTCACTCATTTGCTGGCACATGCTGGTCAGGTCCTCCTTGTCGGGCAGCAGGCTAGTATGGGTAGGAGCAAGGACTTCCCTTCCCTGTTTCCTCTGGCAGCCACCCATTTCTTCCTAGTGCTTTTAGAGCAGCTTTCACTTCACTTTCTAGAACTGCAGGTAATGCATTAGCAAATCTCTTTTTCACCCCTTTTTCATTTCACCAAAGTGAGGAAGAGGAGGAGGAGGTCGCCGCGGCTGCCACACTCCTACCTGCCTGCCTGCTTTGCTGCTTGCCTGGCACGCTGTGGCGGAGGCCGCAAAGGGGGTGCCATTGCCAAGCCTTAGGGGAAAGGAGGACTTCTGGGTGGTGGGAGGGTGCACAGCTTCCTCCTCCTGCTCCCCTTCCAGGGGCCCCCATATGTACCCTTCTGCCCCCCAGATACACCCCTGATGTTGCTGCCAAATTACATGAACTATAAACCAGAAGCTGGAAAATAGAGAAAACTGAAGTTGCCTCCTCCTTGGAGATCCTAAAAGAGGTGGAAAAGTGAGTTGGGGGCAATGGAGGGAAAATTAGGGTGCACATTGCAGGGAAACCACTGGCCACAATGGCTGAGGCCAATAGAATTTTGTAGTCCAACACATTTGGTGACACTCAGAATGAGGAGATATAGTTTGGTGTTGCTGTCACCCACCACATTTAAACTCAGAGACCTCCTTGCTCTTCTTCTAATGCAATATTGCTAATATATTTGCCCTTTAATTTCAATTCAGTATGTTTATTCATTTTTTAACTTAGAGAAGCTATGTTCACACTATTTCAGGCAAATATCAAAGAAAAACAAAACAAAACAAAAGAAAACAAAAGACACAAACGTGGCACCTTAAAGACTTTCATATTTTAATGTGATGTTTCGTGCATATGTGCACTTCTTCAAGACATAGCAGCAGCATGAGGTGTGGGATATAATATGTTCCCACTACTACATTTTCAGAGACAAATAATGTGCCTGGCTGAGTTGGTGCTGGGGAAATAGTTGCAAAGTTAATGGGATAAAGAAATAAATAAAGTTGGAATGACTTGCCTGTAATTAAATGACTTAACATACTGTAAATGAAATTAAGATTGAGGTTTGGGATGCCATGTTGTTTTTTAAAAAATTACTCAGCGTGGAATAGATTTTATGATTGGTTGGAGAGAAGAAACAATGCATGGTGGTACTATGGAATGGTTTGTAGAAGTTAATTTAGAAATATGAATTGTTAAGATGATGGAATATTAATACACTTATTATTATCATGAAAAATGTCAGTAAATTGAATTATATTTTAATTGATGCTCGTGCATCAGCACAAGAGTGTGTGTGCTTGCTTAGCTCTAACTAAGGCTGCGGTCTCACCTGGTTTTGATCCTGATATTCTGAAGGTCCGGCTTTTCCTCTTCATCCCGTCATGTGATTTATTATGTGGGTCAGGACTCGGAGTTCCCACGTACAAAGCTGGTTTTTATTATTTTAAAGTGCAGTTCAGCCCCCTTGGCCAGCAGGTGGCGCTAGCATTTGAAATAAACGGACCATTTGGCTGGAGGAAATTATTCAAAGGACACACGAAGGAGCTTCCTTTTTCTCCGGAGTTGCCGGGGAATTTTAAAAAGCAGCGCTGATCAGCCGGTCGGTGTTCTGAGAAAAAAAAGAAGAAACCCGGATCATCTGCGTGGTCCCATGACGTCTGCCTCAGTAAAAGGTGGATTCTTAAGCGAGGCAGAAAATACCCTACCTCTCCGGTAAATCAAAGAAACCTCGCTTAAAGGGGCATTACCGGGTTTTCTTTTCTCCCCCCCAAAAGCCCAGTGGCCGTGGGGACGGAATTTTTGGGCATGATTTATTTAGGAATTTAAACTGCTTTTAAAGGGATGTGGGACCGGGGCCTAAGAAACTAGCATCAAGTTGTGCTTTTGAAGCTGACAATTATGCATTCCTAGAGAAAGGATAGGGAGTTAAAGGGCCAAGAAAGGATTGCTGAAGATGGCCATGCAATGAGAAATCCTGCTGCTGGGTTATCCTTGGTTTTTAGGCTGTTCACATAGCAGATTCAATAAGTTTTCAGCCAGGGGTTTCAGTTAAGATGATTAGCTGGTCTAGCTAGTACAATACTGCAGGACAAGATTAACACATGGGGATTTCTATATGAATAGAACTTGCACAAATTTATTTTGGGCAGAGGGTATGAAATGATAAGATATATTCCTTAATGCAGACTTTGCTTTTCTTCTTCCTAGTGGCTATCAATTGCATTTGCTTGTGGACTTAAGAACACAAACAGTCCTTTTGATGACATAAAATGGCTTTTCTTAGTGAACCAAATAAGAAATATCCCATCACTTGATATCAGATTACTTGAAATGTCAGATTAACAGTGTCTTTATATTATGTCAGGGTGTTAAAATAGTTAATATCACAATATGATTTGAAAATATATTTTGCTAAACACATCCAGTGAATTGTTTAAAGAATATGTGGTAATTCTGACTATTATAAGGCTGCAGTATAGTCCCAGTTGGAGAAAAGCCCTTATGAAGTCATTGATTCAAAGCTTTAGTGTACAAGTTGGAACTAATGATTGGATTTAGAATGAGATTATCATTTAGAGTGTTTCAAAATTTATATCTAAAATAATGCAGAATTGTGTGATCTTGTTCTTCTTTGGAAAACTTGGCCAAAGATCATTTTTTCCATCTTTTCCTGTTTAATGAATATCATATCTTACACGTGCCTAGATGGGCAAGAAGGCTCCATTTGTGGTAGCAGGTGCTACATAAAATGAATTTTTTTTAACAGCTGGATAAAAACTTACCAGTTTCTTAAAATTCTACCTATTTCTGTAATATAGTCACTAAATAATTACAGTTTATGGCTGTTATTGTCTCTTACCATAAAGATAGTTTGAAGAAATGTAGGATTTTAGGTGTGAATAAGAATGGTAGATCACCAGCATTATACAAGTACATAGCACTTGAAGAATAAGAATAAGAATGGTCTTTTGGGATCGGACAGTGGTCTGTTCAGTCTAGTCTGTCATCGTCAACCCCTTTAGGTGATGCCTGGTTTCAAGGACAGAAACAAAAAGCATAGGATGTTAAATGAGTATTAATACTACTCAGTCTGTAGCTTTTGGACTGAGTGTGATCTGGAGTGTTTTGTTATAAACTGTCTATGCTGAAGGGTTACTCTACTAATGAACATTTCAGTGTCTAAATTCATTGGGCCCTATATGTCAGAGTAGCATACTAATTATTATATCCATTCTTTAAACTACTTGGGAACTTTTTAAATCTAGCAGCTCTAGCATTTTTGAAGCAAATAAATTATTGAATATATTAACTGCTCTATTACACTTTTTGTAATGAGACTGTATAGCCAGGAATTCTAGTGTTCAGTGCCAACATCAAAGGCAATCTTTCATGCAGGTGTAGCTATAAAATATGTATGACTATTTATTGGTCATTATAGTGGGAGCAAATAGAACGGTTTTGGCTCACAACACAAGAATTAGTGATCAATAATATATTGACTGTATTTAGGATGCCAAAGAAGCACAACTATGCTCAAACATAAATGAACTAAGAGCCTTGTGGCGCAGTGGTTAAATGCCTGTACTGCAGGTAAAACTGTGCTCACGACCTGGGGTTCATTCCCAGGTACCAGGGTTGACTCAGCTTTCCATCCTTCCGAGGTTGGTAAAATGAGTACTTAGCTTGCTGGCGGGGAGGCAATGTGTAGCCTGCACACTGTAATTGAAATTGTAAAACCACCCAGAGACTATTTGAAGTGGTGTGGGGAGGTATATAATTAACTCCATAGTGCTGCTCTTCTTCTTCTTCTTCTTCTTCTTCTTCTTCTTCTTCTTCTTCTTC
>JAHTLZ010000015.1:41456936-41471871 GCA_023846285.1 Phrynocephalus versicolor | reverse complement strand
CTTCTTCTTCTTCTTCTTCTTCTTCTTCTTCTTCTTCTTCTTCTTCTAAAACAAGGGATTGCAGAATAGTATCTTATGGTAACGCAGCTTCAGTTCCGCTAAGTCAGTGATATGTCCAACAGCTCTGAATCTCAGCAACTCCGACAAGTGAAGTGAAGGTAGAAATGTAACAGGTTGGAACAGGTCAGAACGAGTACTATGTCAATAAAACTTTGTGGTTTTAATTTTTTAAATAGTCTTGCTATGTGTGTCCATTACATCTCGCTAGTCTTCACGTCCTTCATTTTTCTTTTAAAAATTCATTCTATTTACTAACCCTAACAAGTGCAATATTCTTGTGTTACATCCCCTCTCTACAAGTCACATTGACATAGGACTGTTTCTTTTTTCTTTTTTGCACTACAGTTCTGCTCTCTTCCCAGCCACCATTCTAAGTGCTTAGAGCAATCTATATACAATTTCTAGATGGCCTTCATCTGCATAGCTTACAGAACAGAATCTGCTTAGTCAGTTGTGGTCTTCAGTCTTACCCCTTGAGCAATTAAAAAGAAAAAAAAACATTTATTAGACCATTAAACATTACAAATAGAAGCTAGCTTTCAGTCCTGTACAGGTCTTCATCAGATTGGGCAATGTAAAGGTTTAGAAGATCATGCAGGGTCTGGGGATGGGAAACACTTCCAAAACCCATGATTATGGTTTGCAATTTTTGCCAGATTTGTTTATTAAAAGTGAGTTTCAAAATGGGGGCTGCAAAATGAGATATGGAGGCTTCCAAATTCCAAATTCACCCTTTAGTGCTGTTGACTGGAATACCTCACCAATCAACATTCAACAATTCCCCTGCTCACAGATCACCCTATGGTAAAACAAAAGATTGTTTGTCGTGCCCTGTAATTTAACTTTAAATAAAAATGAAGAAAATTGTAACAGGCTTTTAAAAAAACTCAACACATCAGGCAGACAACACACGTCATTCCTTTAAACCTTCCTCTTCTATAGCTGTGACTTACATTTCTCAGGCAATATTGATGGGTAGGGATGTGCATTAGCACCAGAAATTCAGATTTGGATTTTAAATACGGAACTACAGTACAGTCCTGTTTCTGCAGCAGGAAACACCTGATATCTTGGCATTGTAAAATTTGTTGAAGCTCTGTCTTCCCCATCCAGTCTTTTTGCTGATCTTACATAACTTTTTCTGCTGCAGCCCCACATAGACACCTAGAGAATCTGGACTTCAAAGGTATCATCACCAAGAAAGACTATTTTGACGTGTATGTCATTTTAATAATCGTACTGGAAAAGTCGTTCCTAGGTCTTCAGAATATATCGTTACTTTCCAGAATGGGAGCTTTGGACACCCTACAGAAAAGTATTTCTAGTAGTGGAGTTACCTTTCAGAGTTATCATTTGGAATTTCAAAACTCCATTGTAGTCAATATGAATACTGTTCAGTTTTTCAAAAATCTCCGGTTTATGAATGTGGGATATTGTGCTTCTATACTCATGATTCAGAAAGCTAAGAAATAGCCTGTTGTAGCTGCACAATATCCTCCTGCAAGGAGGAAAAGGATTCCAAGCTTTACATAGGTAAAGGCAGCCTTGTTGTTGAGGATGCCAATGGCAATGGTCAGGATGGTTTATGCAGTGGTGGTGGACCTTTGGCACTCCAGATGCTTTGGACCACAACTCCCAGATTCCAAGCTTGTATTGCCAGTGAGAAAAGACTGTCGGAGTTGTGTTCCAAAACATCTGCAGCGCCGAAGGTTGGCCACCACTGGATAGGATATCCTCTGCTGCTCACTAACAATCAAACGGTGGGAGCAAGCAAGTGTTAGTTCCAGAAGCTGCCTCCTTTTTAATCACTTAATCATTCCTCTCCCAAATATACAGGAACTGCATCTTAATGTTAAAGTTAATCAAGATTAAATTAAAAGTTATGGTATATATTGCAAAAGAATGGAGATCTAGATTTACTCAACATTAACATGTAGTATATAGCAAATCAGATGTGTCATATTCCTGGCATTATAGCAAACAATAAAAATACAATCTGGATAGAAAGGGATTTTTTTCTTCAGGGGGGTTTACGAGAACTGTTTTTATAAAGAAAATATTAGATGTTATTGAAGAAATGAACAATTCCATTACAATTAATATGTTGGAAAGTTGGAAGGAGCATAGGAGTATGTAATTCCATCACAATTAATATGTTGGAAAGTTGGAAGGAGTATAGTCCATTGATTTCTCCACTGAATCAGGTGACTGAACTAAAAAAAATTCTGGAGAATTTAAAGAATAGAAAGAATATATGTATCTTTAAGCCACCTTGGGTCCTTTTCCAAGGAGAAAGGTGGGATAACAATACTCTAAAATAAAATTAAAAAATAAATTCTTCCCAGGTTCTTATCTATCTAGTAGCAGTTAAAACAGAAATAACTGGGTCATCCAAGTCAGGTCATAAATATGGGATAATGAGAGCATTACATCATGCCTGGGCAGGTGTGGGCCTTTGGCTTATGTGAACCAAAGATACAGCTATACAGTTTTGCATCTCTGTGTGTAGTTCAAATAATACTTGAATATATTGATTACACATGGACTATTCTGATAAAACAAAGGGGGAGGGTCTTGTAAAAATACATACTTTTAAGGGTGTCCCAACAAGATATTTCGCATCTTCTATTCTTTGGTTATAGAGTTCTTACCTTGTTCTGCTTGAAGGTTGTCTGTATCCATAGAGGACTGGAAAACTTCTGAGGAGACTCCTACATAAAAAAAAATTACATGTCAAAGGCTTAAGGAGAAGGAGACATGTAAATGACTCTTGCTGGTATCCATTTCTGATTTATCAGATAAAGTGTAATTGAGAAAATGAACATTATATTCAGTTAGGTTAGTAGTTTGAAGAGAAACAAGGACTCTTTTACCAGGAATGGAATATCTATGTGATTTTGCTTCAGAAACAAATGCAAGTAAAATGTCTGTAAAGATCTCAGTCATCCAGGTGAGGTTGTCCGGAAGATGAGTCATGGCAACTGGACTTCTTTTCTTGTGAGATTGAAATGTTTCATTAGTCATCCAAGTAGCTTCATCAGTCTAAGGAAAGTTGATGTGATGCTTTTAATTTATAGTTCACCTAGGTTTCACACCATTCTGGTCTAACAAGCCTATTCAGACAAGGGTTGTATGAAACCAAGGTGAACTATATATTAGAAGCCTCACACCAACTTTCCTCAGATTGGCAAAGCTTTTGATCTCACAAGGAAAGAAGTCTAGTTGCCATGTCTCAACTTCCGGATAAATTCAAGTAAAAGTGAAATTGGTAGAATTGCATATTAGCTAAACAGTTAGGATTTGGGGGAGACCTTATTTAATTCAGTTTTGCTTTTCTCAGCATTTGCCACCAGGGGGTATTAGAGTTTAATACAGTTTGCTATCCAAGTCAAAACACAGACCTTTTTGTCTTAGTGAATTGTCCTGTTGTTATTTTTTGCCATCAGTTGCCTTATGGAGAACCTCTGAATAAGTGAGCTTCAAATGGTCCTATATGCATAACAGCGCTGCTTGGGTCATGCAAACTAAAGGCTGTATCTTTATTGGGTCAGTTCATCTCATGAATGATTCTAAATCTTTATTACACATAACATACACACAGCTGCCTGCTCTATAGGGTAAATAAAGAAGCAATAGAGGGGCAGTTATCAACCAAAAAGCCATACGTTTATGCAAGCATTAGAAATCTCTAGATACCTGTTAGGCTTAGTAGTACCAAAAGTAGAAAATGAGAAAATAAATATTGGTTTCTGCTGATGGCCTTCCTGGAAATGAATGGATCTTCCATATTTCTGGGACCTCAGTTTCTGGGGCAATTCATACACCTGTTGATTCAATATATTATATATGAATTTATTTCACTGAAAAGCAGTATTTGAAGAGACATTAATACTTGGTTTATTATAGTTATTTAATACATGTCATCTGTTGACACTTCAGAATTAAGTGATGAACATAGATGAGTGAACCAATTTCATGTCTGTTTTTCTTAGCCAAATGGTCATTTTATAGTTTAAAATGACATTAACATAGTTGAATAAGTGTTGTATTGAGTAGTATTTAATACCTCATTTCTTTTGTATATATTACCTCTATCACACAACCCTTAAAAATAACTTTTTTATTCCTTTAAAACCCGCATCCAAAAATCTTGTCCCCACCAAGAGCTGGTTAAAAAATAAAATAAAAGCCTGCACCATTCCCTCTGAAGTGTGACCCACCATGTTTTCCTGTTCTTGGCTCTGGGGGTAGTAATTATTTGAACCGCTTCTTATTCTTTTGGCCATCCTAAGCTTCCCTCTCCTTTCCCCCACCAAGGATCATCAAGCCTTAGCCCTTCTTGCCTGGCAAGGCACCGACCCACCCACCTCCTGAAGCCTTCACTACAAAATAAAACACAGTAGGACTCTGTATTCACTGATTCAGTTATCCACGGTTGGCAGAGGAAAAAGATTAAATAATTCAGCCGCCACAAAGCAAGGTATAAAGCAAGTGTTGTCACAAACAGCAGCTGTAAAGCAAGCTATTGTCACAAACAGCAGCCATAAAGCAAGCTACTGTCTCAAAACAGCAGTCATAAAGCAAGCCACTGTCAGGAAACAGCAGTTTAGGGGTGGGTGAGCAGGCGTTCTCTCTTATCCATGGTTTCCATTATCCACAGAAAGGCCTGGAACCAATCCCCAGCGATTACTGGGGTCCTACTGTAAAATAAAACCCGAGGTGTATGTGAGTGTGTGTGCACAGTGGAGGGAGATCAGAGGAGTTTGCAGCAAGCCTCGCCTGGGCAATCGGCCAAAGAGTTAGCTCGGCTAGGGCAACCCCGAGGTGAGCTGGTGTTTCTTTTCTGTGGGTAACCCTGCGTCCTCTGCTTGGCTGTCTGCCAACATACTTGCCACTTTGAGCCAAGCATCATGTTGGCACAGAGCCAGGCAGGGGGCACAGTGTCACCCACCATTGTTTGATCCACCACCACCACCCTTCCTCCATTAGATGTTCTGAGGCAGCACCCCAGGGAACATCAAGCCACCTCCTGCACTGGATGCCACCGCCAGGCACTGAGGGGGAGAGAGGGGGGCATATTTACACGTGCACACTCCCTCCCCCTCCTTCCCTCCCCCTGCCTGCACAGCTTCCTCACTGCAGCCACACTGGACACCCCTTTTGGCTTCTGTACTGCCTCCTAAAAGCGTGCTTTGATGTGCTTTTCGGCAATGGGGGCACACAGAATGCGGCTCACTAAACTGCTGTTGTGGGGACAGAAAGTGTGCATTTTATACCACGTGGCCTGTAGCAGAGAAGAAGCACACTTTAACATCAACGGCATTTTTCAGTCATGTGATAGAGGTCTATATAAAAATGTAAAGTAGCATGTGAAATTCTGAGAGAAAGCACAGTGAGTGATGGGGAATGGGGTGGAGGAGAAGGTGTCAGTGACTGAAAGAGGGAGAAACTGGAGCAATTTGAAGTGGTGTTTGGATCCTTCTTATGGGAGAAAAGAAAATGTCCCATGCAAATGGAAGGATTGCTCAAGTGCGAAATAAAATAGATCTTGCTGAAGATAAAGTCCCTCACCCCAGCTAGTTATGCCCATACAAATGACTACATATGTTAGATAACTGACATATCACACATTTCCCATGGATCTCAGATTATTCTCTGAAGTGGTTTTAAAAACAAGGGAAATCTAACTGGAACCTTCAAAGCAAGGACTCTGGGGCATGGCTGATTCCAAAAGGAGGACAGGAAAGCCAATGTGATTCTTGGTTGCATCAACATAACCATAGTGTCTAGATCAAGGGAAGTGATAGTACCACTCTATTCTGCTCTGGTCAGACCCCACCTGGAAGTGTCCAGTTCTGTGTACTTCAGTTTAAAAAGGATGTTGACAATCCTGAACGGGTCCAGAGGAGGGCGACCAAAATGATTGAGGGTTTGGAAGAAATGTCTTAACAAGGAGCAGTTTAGGGAGCGGGGAATGTTTAGCATTACAAAATGAAGGCTGAGAAGGGATATGATAGCTATGTTTAAATGTTTGAAAGGATGTCACATTGAAGAAGGGACTAGTTTGTTTTCGATGGCTTCAGAGACTAGGACGCAAGGCAATGGTCTTAAACTACAAGGAAGGAGACTGAATTTGAACATTAAGAAGAATTTCATGACAGTTAGAGCTGTTCGGCAGTGTAATATGCTGCCTCGGAGGGTGGCGGAGTCTCCTCCTTTGGAGGTTTTTAAGCAGATGTGGATGGCCATCTGTCGAAAATATTGTGATGGGGGTTCCTGCATGGCAGGGGGTTGGACTTGGATGGTCATTGAGGTCTCTTCCGACTCTATGATTCTATGATTCTAGGACAAAACTTCCTAGGCAGTTTATCATTGCCAAATGATTCATAGCTGTTAATTGCTACATGCTCAGAAAACCTAATCCACAAAAAGGGCTCCTCCTGGTTACTTTCATTCTGACGTAGTTTGTATCTTTTCTGGATATCATTTGATCCCTCATGCATTTTCTGCTATGTTAGCAACAATGATGAGGTTTTTATATTATAATGATAACTTTCTGTAGCAGAGGAAGGTAACCTGTGCATCTCCTGGTGTTGTTGGATTTCAGATTCTATGAGCTCCCTAATAACATGGACAATGATAAAAAGAGGTTATCACAGGACCTGGAACATGGTAGGTTTATAGCTTCTACCCTACAGAACAAACATTATGCCGATTCACCTTATAGGTGACTACGAAACCAAAAAAAAAAAAAAAAAGGAGGGTGAAGGGGAGTAAGGAGAAAAAGCTTACACTGATTTCTGAGTCCAAAAATATGCAAATAAAAACATATAATAGAACATTAACTTGGATATTGCTGAACAGTCTATTTATCTCTGTTGTTTAAAGAGAGTAAACCTTCATTTTCCAATGTCAGATGTCTTGAAAAGGAGCTATGTTTCCTCACTGTTATTCATATAACCCAAAATTTGGCTGGATTATACAGTGTAATTATTAAAGAGTTGTTTTATAAACATAGGAGCAACTGAAGGATATTTCAACTGCTCGTATTTTAAAGCTGGCATTGAAAGTTATTTTAAAGCAGGTGTTGAAAATTATCTTAGAGCTCTTTATGATTGACTGTCTTTTTCCGTAACTCTGCCATACTTGGTTTATGTGTCCTGAATTCTGCTATAGTTTTAAAATTTTCCATAAATAAGTGTAGTATAGTCATTGCCATCTTATCTTATGCTGCTTTATAATCTGCAGTTTTTAGTTCATTAATATGGGAAGAACAAATTCACACCAAGGAAGAGCTGTGATTTCTATCTTATACTTTGAGGACATGCCACCAAAAATGAAAGGGAGCTAAGAAAAAACTTCAGTGAATGTTATTCATCTACATGGGGGATAATATTTCTCAGTCCCTCAGAGATGCTTCTGATAATGCAGAGTCAATTTGTCATGAGAATGAACACATTAGGGCAGGTATATTTTTAGCTTATCAGGAGAAAGCAAACACACTCCTATTTGGAGCTAAATACTTTAAAAACTTCAGAATTCCATTATCCCTTCCATGTCCTCTCTCTTCTCTTCCTCCTATTCTTTTTTTATACAGCGGTACCTCTACTTACGAGTGGCTCTACTTATGAGCAATTCAACTTACAAGCACAGCTGTCCGCTCCACACTACAGCTGACTTGGACAGGTCCGACCTGTCACCTGTCTGTGCAGAGCCGAGAACAGTGTTCACTGCCCATCATCACTTCATCCTTCTTCTTGGTTGCTTCGATCTCTGCAAACGACATGGAAGCAACCAAGAAGGATGAGGTGGCCATCGTGCCTCCCTTTCAACACGCCCAGGCGGCGCAAACATGCACCAATCGGATACATGCTGGTGTGGCTCGGGTGGGTGGAAGAGAGGCATGTGCATGGTCATGTGGCTTGCCACTTCCACATGCCTGATCATGCACATGTCCCTGGGATCGGTGCATGTTTGCGTGGCTCCGTCAGGTTGGGAGGGAGCCATGCTTCCCCTCAACCCATTGGAGCCGCCCAAACATTCACATATCACACAACCTTCTCGCGGTGGCGGGAGGCAGGTTTCAAAGGGTTAGAGACCTTTAAATTTAATGATTGGATAGATTTATATAGAGAGAGGTGCTCTTTGGGGATGTAGCTTTTTGTAGCACCATGAACGCAGACTGGAAGTATTATGGAAGTTAATGCAAATCATTTAGAACAGATGCCATGTAGGTTCTACTACTATCAAGGCATGAATGAATGCCTTAGTTCTTAAGGCTCCGTTTTAAAAGGATTCATTTCCTTGCCCTTTCCAATATTCAGCAGCTCTCTACTATGATCAGTTTCCTTAACCACAAGGATGTAACTTGTGATTATCAGGAAGAATCCATGGCTTCTGGAACATTGCAGGGCATATTGTTTTAGCGATGTATGAGGGTTGGGTCTAAGAGGCAAGACTATACAGTATGTAATTTGTTTTTTGGGAAACAGTTCCCTGACTCATTTTCAGGGATCTAGGTTCACCTCTAGCTATTCTGCAGACAATACAGTTTCAGTCTGATGCTATTTGGCCATAATCCAAAGCTCTATCTGGCTACAACCAAAAATTATTCCAGTATATTTTCTCCCAGAAAATATATAAAAGAGTCTCACTGAACCAAGTGCTTAGACCTGCAATGTTCTGTTGGAGGGTCACAGAGCCAATTTGTTTGGTTGACTGCGTTCTACTAATACCTGCCCTGTGTATTACTGTGAAAAAAGCAGAGGTGGTTGCATGGCGGGATGCATCAGCAGTGATGCAGTGTATCATTGGTTGATGCTGGGCATCTCATCCTTCCAAATGGACTGTTTTTCTTCACTGTTGACTGAAATACATTTGTTCCAGGACCAGGAAAGAATACCTTTTCAGATGTATTACCTAGCTTGTGGCATATAATATAAAGGGAGGTATTTTGCACTCCACTTATGTCTGTTTATCAAAGATCAAAGGGAACACTTATTTCCTCTGATTAATATGCTTTTCCCACCTATAGTGGGATTTCCTTGGAAATACATGGTGCAGTACTGCAGGTAAAACTGTGCTCACGACCTGGGGTTCAGTCCCAGGTAGCAGGCTCAAGGTTCACTCAGCCTTCCATCCTTCTGAGGTTGGTAAAATGAGTACCCAGCTTGCTGGGGGTGGGGGGAATGTGTAGCCTACATACTGTAATGAAACTGTAAACCGCCCAGGGACTACTTAAAGCAGTATGGGGCAGTATATAAGCAGAACACTTTGGTTTCTTCAGGAATCAGACTTAAAAAATAAGCCTGTATTTACAATCCAATGTCCAGTCACAAAAAGCCACACTGAATAAAGATATTGGAGGCAACTATAAGAAATGATAAAGCAAATTGCCAGTTTAATTCAGTGGGCTGCAATGTTTGCCTGTGGAGTCAAGAGTTGTAAATTTGAATTCCGACTGTGCCTCCTAAGAGAGGAGCCAGCTAAGATAATTCAGAATGTGTGTGGCTTATAGCATTGTGTGTCTGCCACCTATGTGGCCTTAGCTAACCCACACAAATGTAGAGTTAAACTAGCAGGAAGGACTGGTAAACTACATTTGGGAACTTAACACCAAGAATACCCTAGGATTGGTTGCCATAATTCAGAATTTACTTCCCAGTACCTCATCATCAGAGGGGATATGCTGTTTTTTTGTTTTTTGTTTTTTTTAAAGATCTAACTCTCAGGATTCTCCAAATATCCTCCAAACAAAAAGGACCCCACTGGCTGGGGATGAATAGCTTTGATTCTTAGCCTCTGGGAAGACAGATTTATCAATGCCTTTCCAAATAATTAAATAGATAAGGTGTTCTTATTTTGTAAACAGCGCAAAAGGACTTCCTTTTGCCTAGCATATGATCAGGGTTACTTTTTGCCAACTTATAGAACAAAGAGCCGAGAATTTGTGTTCCTTTAGAGTCCTGTGATAGTAAATTGTTGTGGAGGATGAGAATAGACCCAAATCATGGTAAAGGGAGCAGCCAATCTTTGACAGTTACTGGCAAATCTATAGGCTTTTTTTGATAGTGAGGAAGAGAACTTTCACGGGTTCCTACTCTTCTCAAACTTGTTAGCTTTGACATACTTGCTGACAGCAAGTCACTCACTATTTTATAAAAAACATGTTGAGAAGTAGTCACAAAACTGTCCTATAAACAGTTCTGGATTACTCCCAAATAGGGATACACAGATGTTTATTTCACCTGCATACAACTCACTCTTGGTAGAAATATGGGCAGACAGATATACTATTGGACCATTTCCCTCCATATAGCGGTTGCAGCTACTGCCAGAAAGGCAAGCTAGACACAGTGATAAATGTTACCAATGTCTTTATCTTGGAAAACACCTTCAAAGTGAATTATTTTCTCTTTCTTTTTGAGTGCTGCTCTGTCAATAAAAATGCTGTTTCCCTAAAATACCACAATGACTATTACTAGTAGTAATAGTACTACTAATCTAACCTATTTTTTAAAATTTAAAATACAGTTACCCAACCTCCCTCCCTCCAGAACAAAACCAAACCAAACCTGACCTGCAAGGTGGCTTGCATAATTAAAAACACAAAATTAAAGGTTAAAAATCCAAATTTTTAAAATATTTATAAAGAATTAGATAATCATAATATCGAAGAGTGAGGTAAAGGGATTGCTAACATGGATCTAAAAGCTACAAAAATACAAACCATTCCTTTTTGAAACCTTTGTCACTAAGGAAAATCTTGTCTGAAGAGAAAAGTCTAAAACAAGTAGCTTAGCCCTAAAAAGTACAGAAATTAACTTTAATACAAAGGAAATGCTTACCTCACCATACTATTAAAAAAACATTTTTCACATGAGAAATGACAGAACACGGCATCATTTATACCAAGAGTGCCCATTTATTTTGGAATGAATGATAACCAAACTAAATGGTGATCATATAAACACATTTTGTTACATTATGAAATGAAAGCAATTAGAAATTTGCTTACAGGAAATTTGAAGAAGGGGCATGCAGCTCAGATTTAAAGGAGCATTTGGAATTAGAGATGAGGACAAATCAGAAAAAATGGTGATTCATTTTGGTTTGTGATCCATCAAGGTCAACAAATAACCCCCTCCACAAATTTACTATTTTCGCTGATGACAGGATGAATCAATTTGTACATGTTTTTAACCCTATAGGATGGGCTCCAAATTTTCAGGGAGGCCTCCCATGACTCTCTTCTACAATCCCTCCAAGCTGAAGATTGGGTCTCAGATATCTGAGTTATACACCCTCAAAATACCCCCCCCCCGAAAGTACCCTTTAGCAACCACCTTGAGAAACCCAATCTTCACCCAACTTGGAGGGATTGTAGAGAAGAGTGAGAGGAAGCTTCTCTGCAAGTCTGGAGTACCTGGGGGAGATTTTCCTAGGGGTGTTCTTTGAGGGTAAATAACTCAGAAACAAGAAATCCTATCCGTAAACTTGTGGGATTGTAGACGACAGTTTGGGGGAGCTTTGCTGCAAATTTAGTTTCTCTAGGTGCCCTGGGAGCCATTTTATAGCCCAGTGAATTGCTGAACCAAAAATTTGCTAAAAATCCATCAAATTGTATTCTTTGGGGTATCTGTTCATATGAATAATAAAGCACTGCATGGTCAGCTCCTTGATAAAATCAAAGGAAAAGTAGATGAGGAAAAGACCTGGTTATGGTTCACCAATGGAATACAGAAAAATGAGACACAAGCCCTGATTTTTGCAGCTCAAGAACAAGCTATTAGAACAAACACAGTTAATGCTAGAATAGAAAAATCAGCTGAGTACCTCACATGTAGACTCGGTAAAGAGGCGGATGAAACTATCGACCATATATTGAGTTGTTGCAAGAAAATTGCTCAGACTGATTACAAACAGCATCATAATGTAGTTGCTCAAATGGTCCACTGGAATTTGTGTCACAACTGTCATCTGCCCGTAGCAAAGAACTGGTGGAATCATAAGCCTGAAAAAGTGATTGAATATAAGCATGCAAAATTACTTTGGGATTTCCCAATACAGACAGACAGGGTTTTGGAGCAAAATACCCTGGATATTATGATTGTGGAGAAGAAAAAAGTGTGAATCATTGATATTTCTATACCAGGTGATAGTAGAGTCACCAAGAAACAACTTGAAAAAATTATGTTATATCAGGATCTGAAAATTGAACATCAGAGACTCTGGCATAAACCCGTACAGGTGGTCCCAGTGGTAATCGGCACGCTGGGTGTTGTACTTAAAGAGCTAAGCAAGTATTTAGAAGAAATTGGAGTTAATAAAGTCACCATCAGTCAGCTGCAGAAGGTCACCTTATTAGGTTCTGCTCACATAATTTGCTGATACATCACGTAGTCCTAAACGCTTGGGAAGCGTTTGACTAGTGATTTGTAATACAAAATCCAGTGTAGTGATCTTGTTTGCTGTGTCATCGTCATCATCATCATCATCTAAACCTTTTCACTTAAAACATGATATAGATACAGACTTTCCTCTTGATATTGCTTCTATTGTCAAAGGAATTGTTTAATTGAATTTTGTTCTACATAAACATTTTTCCTAGTATACTTCTACTTGACCTTGTAATGTTTTCAAGACTAATTTAACCATATTTACTACCTCATCATTAACTGTCTAAATGCCTTGCATATATGATGCTAGGAATTACTGAGAGAAGGTACTTTTACTTCCCATAACATGTAATTTATCATTGCACCATAATGTAGTTGAACATATAATGGTTTCAGAGTTATACATCTGAAATATTTGACCTTTAAAAAGTTCAGTTTGGTAGGGGTAAAGGTATTAATTAAACTGCTTGTTCCGATGTATAATTTCTCTGCTTAATTGGTGTGTGTGGGAGGATATTTCTATCACTGTCAGGTATCTATAACTGAACTGGGCCTTTTTGGATGTTCGAAACTTGTTTAAATTTCATGAGGCACAACTGGAAATCTAGCCAAATACTATTTTAAAATGTGATGATTTCAAAGGTATCAGAACCACAGTAACAAATATATACATGTCAAGGACATTATTTATTTATTTATTTATTTAAGAGTATTTTTACCCCTCCTTTCTCCTTGGAAAAGGACCCAAGGTGCCTTAGAGCAATGAGAGGTAATATACAGTCCAGTACAATTAAGACATATTCAGGTATTGAGAACAGGGAATTGAGACACATCTTACAGCATTAATAGACAACATTATATTAAAGTTACAAGAGAACACGAGCAGTTAAAAGAAGAGTAAATTTCCATGTAAAGTGATGAGTGATGGAAACTATCATTGAAAACATAGTGTCAGTGCAATCACATAAGATTATAAGTACTGTAGTTATAAACACAAAGTCTATGTGATCCCATAGATTCATATAAAAGACACATAATAGGTAGTCCATCATTCAGGGAAAGGTCTTTGCCTGTTTCTGGAAAGACAATGAGGCAGTCCTGGCCTCTAGTGGGAGGGAGTTCCATAGTTTGGGTGCAGCAGCCAAGAAGCGCTTTCATGGTTTCCACAAGATGTCCCTGTGAGGGTGGTGGGATGGAGAGAAGGGCCTCTCCTGATGACCTTAACACCCAAGTTGGTTCATACCAACAAATATACAAATGAGATCATACAAATGGTATACAAATGTATACCAACATACAAATGAGATTTGATCCTTGAGGAAGCTAGGATCCAGGCCGTACAGTGCTTTGTAGGTCAAGATCAGCAACTCGAATTGTGCCCGATAGCTGATTGGCAGCCAGTGGAGCTGCTTTAATAGGGGTGTAATGTGATCTCTGTACCCCACCCCAGTCAGCAATCTGGCTGCTGCAATTTGGACCCATTGAAGTTTCCTAAGACTTTTCATTGGTAGCCCAACAGTAGTGTAGCCGGGGTCTTACTAGGTTATATGTCACCGTGGCCAGAGCTGGTTTCTCAAGAAACGGGCATAACTGGTGTACTAACCTTAATTGTGCAAATGCATTCCTGGCCACAGTCATTACCTGGACATCCAAGCTCAAGGATGAATCCAAGAGCACCCCCAAGCTGTGTACCTATTTTTTTCAATTGGAGGGTGACCCCATCCAGTACAGGTTGCATCCCTATCCCTTGTTCTCCCTTTTGACTGACCAGGAGCACCTCTGTTTTGTCTGGGTTTACTTTCATTTTGTTCATCCTCATCCAGTTCATTACTGCAGCTAAACGCTCATGTAAAGTTGAGATAGTAGCTCCCTTAGAGTCCAGAGGTGACGAGAGGTAGAGCTGGGTATCATCGGCATGCTGGTGACACCTAACCCCAAAGGACCTGGTAATCTCCCCCAGTGGTTTCATATAGATGTTAAAAAACAAAGGAGACAGAACAGAACCCTGGGGAAGTCCACGGGTCAGCGTGGCCATGGTGTTGAACATGAATCACCTAATACCACTTCCTGCAGGAAGGATAGGAGGCACTTTAATGCAGTGCCCCCAATTCCCATTTCAGAAAGACGAGTCAGGATGCCATGGTCTATAGTGTCAAAAGCAGCTGAGAGGTCTAGTAAAACAAAAGAGACACAAATCCCCTATCCATATCCTTGCATAAGGCATATACCAATGCAACCAGTGCTGTCTCCATTCCATAGCCAGGCCTGAAGCCAGATTGAAATGGATCCAAGTAGTTTATCTCATCCAGAAACCTCTGGAGCGGTGAGGCCACAGCCCGCTCTAAGACTTTCCCTAAGAATGGGATATTCTGTACTGGTGGGTAATTGTTCAGTATCATTGGGTCTAAGGAGGGCTTTTTAAACAGTGGTTTTATTTATTTATTTATTTATTTATTTATTTATTTATTTATTTATTT
>JAHTLZ010000015.1:41380551-41452753 GCA_023846285.1 Phrynocephalus versicolor | reverse complement strand
TATCTATCTATCTATCTATCTATCTATCTATCTATCTATCTATCTATCTATCTATCTATCTATCTAGAGTATATTTACCCTGCCTTTCTCCTTGGAAAAGGTGGCTTAAAGTAATGAGGGACAATATACAGTCCAGGAAAATTAAGACATATTCAAGTTTGAGAACAGGGAATTGAAGGACATCTTACAACAGGCATGTCCAAACTTTGGTCCTCCAGATGTTTTGAACCACAACCCCCACAGTCCTTTGTCATTGGCACAAAATGAACAATTTTTCATTTCCGTTTCCGTTTTTTCATTTTGTTACGCAACGAAACGACAAATGAATTTTGTCTCTAAAATGAACCGAACTGAACAGAAACACCGGAAATTTTGTCGTGCGTTTTGTTTCCATTACTGCAATACAAGTGAATTGTTTAAAATCCTAAAAAAATCACAAAAAACTGAAATAAATGGTAACGAAATGGTAACGAAACAAATGAAAACGAAAACGATTTTTTTGCAAAAATTCATGAAAAACAGAAACGAAACGAAACGGACCCTCCAAACGACAAACGACAAATGAAATGCCATTTTTTTTTTATTCGTGCCCATCTCTACCTTCAAGGAAAAATAGATGGGAAGCATGGTCCGGAGCATAGAAGCACTTTCTGGATTAATACTCTGTGGAAGAAATTCTGTAAGCGTGGTAGCCTGGAAAAGGAAAGAGAAGGGAAATGAAAAGTCTTGATCTTAATAACCGACATGCTAGTATGAGATTGCATTTAGTCCTGCCTACATCATATTAATTGTGTTATCTTTTCAGTGCAAACCTAATAGCAAGACAGTTGCTTTCAGAATAATAATTTTATTTTTCCATTATGGTCACTCTTATATTCAAGCAATATAATGATGAAATACCATTTCCTCCTCTTAAATCAAGTTTTCTGTGCTATTGAATGTCTATTGCAGGATTGCTGTTTCAGAATGGAGGAATTACAGAGGTTTTCTGCTTCCCAGTTCCCATTGTTGCATGTCCTAAATCCTCCATTATTTTACTAGTTCAATTATCTCTTTAGCACACTGTATAAATGCAGGCTTTCCAGGGTTATAGACAGGAAAGATACAAAGCCTTGATGTCCATATAAATTAGTAGAAAGATTTCAGGCTGTCTGAGCTGCACAAATGACTATAAATCTCAGGATTTTAAAGCTGCGCAATATGCTTATGGATTTCATGTCACTGGACCAACTGAGTAAGAAAGAAGGTGAAATCTGTTCTTCTGTTCCTGCTAAGGGAACTGAAGGATGTCTCTGAATGAAATCCAAGATATCTTTTAGGTATGAACAAATCTGGTCAAGTATAGCATTTATTTCACAATCTTTTTCTGATGACAGAGGTGGATCTAATATTAACCATGAAATATTATGTAAAGTGCCATCAAACATTTGAGCTGTGGTGCTGGAGGAGAGTCTTGAGAGTCCCCTGGACTGCAAAGAGATCAAACCTATCCATCCTGAAAGATATCAACCCCGAATGTTCACTGGAAGGACAGATTTTGAAGCTGAGACTCCAGTACTTTGGCCACCTCATGAAGAGAGAGGAGTCCTTGTAAAAGTCCCTCCCTGATGTTGGGAAAGATTGAAGGCAAAAGGAAAAGAGGACGACAGAGAATGAGATGGTTGGACAGTGTCATCGATGCAACCAAAATGAATTTGACAAATCTCCGGGAGGCAGTGGAGGATAGGAAGGCCTGGCGAGCTCTGGTCCATGGGGTCATGAAGAGTCGGACACGACTGAACGACTGAACAACAACAACAACAACAACAAGCCATCAAACATAGTGGGGTTTTCTTATGAATAAACATGGGGAGGATATGGATAGAAGTAGTCTGTCTGCTACTGCAAATCTGTGAACAGAACATCGCACAACAATGTTATACAATTTGTAATGTAGAAACATTTAGGCATCTTGAAACAGATAACACCATTCTGAAATAGAATTTTGCATCTTTTCTCCATATAGTTATTAAATATCTCAGCTGGGACAAACAAAGGAAAGATCAGTCCTGAGTTTGGGATGGGGAGTGAACCAGGGCAGCATAGGTGGCAAAAAGATGAGTTCTATGGGTGGGCTCAAACATTTTGTTTTGTTTTAATTAGTTTACCTTATTTATAACCCACCTTTCTCCAGGTGAAGGCACTCAACATAATGAACAGTGGCTTAAAATGCATATGTTTAAAACCACAATAATTAAGATAGTAAAATAAAAGAAAAGCTAAATTATGTTTTAAAACCCCAGGAATATAAAACAATTAAAACTGATCAACAACAGCATGATTAAAAATATGTTGCATTCCCCTACTAGTTAGAGATGTAAATCCTTTTTTGTCTTTCCATTGCAGGGCAGAATGAAGCACTGCAGTTCTTAAACTCTTGCTGTGTGAAAGGGTGAGATTATTCTCTGGTGGTGGCAACTTGCATGGCAAACTGCAAGGCTACTAAAATGCATGCAAGTTACAAACTGTGATGGGTGCTTTATTTCTTGGATTTTTAAAAAAATGCTGAAGATTCTCCTGTGTTCTGTACCTCTGCTTTAAAAATCAGCTCACTCGCTGTACTTGCTTCCTCTGTGTGATTATGCTGTTTGCTTCTTGAAAAGACACTAGATTTACACAGATTGCCCCAGAGGAATTTTGTTTATAATGTGATAAACTGCAGAGAGGAAAGAAGCAATTCCTTGTTTTCTCTTGTTATTTTGATGGAAGTGAGGAGTCTTATGCATCTTAAAAATTCTTGCTCTGGATGTATCAAGACAGCCTGCATTGACAAGATTGAGGAATTTATGATGTAAGAAGATGCGAAGGGATAATTTAGAGTGTTTAAAAGACTCGTATCTGCAGTGTGATCTACTTTATCTTGCACTTGAGTGATCATTTCACTCACATAGGAGGCATTTCTTCTCCTATAAGAAGAATCCAGAGAGTACTTCAGATTGCTCCAGATTGCTCCCCTTTCCCTGTCTTTTGTCATGGCTGCCATTCCATAGACTAAGGCAACTTCCTTTTTTGTTGTTGTTTAATTTAGCACAGCGCTAGAACAATAGATCAGTTTGTCATTGATATTCATTATTTTTCAAATAGCACTGCATGATTTAGGAGAATACTTTTTTAAATTCCAAGAAGAAGAAAATAGAGGAGAAGATTTCTCCACTGCCCCTCCTGCTTTCACAACTCACTCCATATCTCACACGTTTGTTCACAGCTCTCTTTAGGAGCAAATTAAGCAACCACATAGGATGCAGAAAGATAAGAACCTGAATTACTACGTTTGACGATTGTTTCCGGAGTGGCAAGGTAAACAAAGGCCTATGGTGGCAACCACATGAGCAGGCAGGAGAAAAAACAACATGTTCAACAGGTGGCCAAATATTCTCCCAAAGACAAAAAGAAAACGGGTGTCTTGTCTGAATATTCATATACAAGGTAGAACCTGGAGGCTCAGCTATAGGCAACAGTGAGATAATCAGGAGCACTCTCGATCACTCAGGTTAAACTGCAGCCCTAGCATTGTGCAAGCAAGGAGTGGAACAACTGGAACAAAATGGTTGAGATGGATCACTGTTTCTTATACCACATGTGGTTACTGGACAATAGGGAAACCCAAACCACACCCAAAAGTGAACCAAATGGGTGATCACCTGATTGCCTTCTTAGTGAGTAGTCTTTCCATCTGTAGATCTAGTGGAGCCGATGAACTAATGGAAAAACTTCTCTCAGTAGAAATGGGAGAGAGAATCACTCTTTGCGTTTACATGCCCCTTAAAGTCTTTTTTTTACTAGGCTGCAAGGAGGAGGAGAGAAATGCAAAAAAGCAGCAGATCTGCAGCGAAGAAAACACTATTTCAGTGATATGGTGATGCTACATCAGAAACTATGGGAAGGACTGAAGAGACCTTTGTTTTCCAGCCATTCACTGCTTCCCTCAGCAATCATGAACAACAACAACAACAACAACAACAACAACAACAACAACAACAACAACATGCTGTCAGGTCCAATTTGACTTATGGAGACCCTTTCTGGGGTTCTTTTTATATATATTCACAAGTCAATGACTTCTGCATTTGTCTGACTATGCCTCATGGTAGTGCTGAGCCTTCTGGTGGCTTCTAAGATGATTACCAGGATTAAAACAATGAACTACTAGTTGCACTTGTTAAGGAAGTTCCATTGCTAAGATGAACATGCCATGAAAAGAAGGAATCTCTGGAAACAACAATAATGCTAGGAAAAGCTGAAGACAGGAGGAACAGAAGGGGACTAAATATGAAGTGGACTCAATAAAGGAAGTTACAGCCTTTGGTTTGCAAAGATTGAGAAGTATTGCTAATGTAAAACCTTCTGAAGGTTCTTCATTCATAAGATCATCATAAATTGGAACCCATTTGATCTAACACAACAGTTTGTTATTGCTTTAGTGCTGCAGTTGTTTTCCTTGGATGTTTTGTCTTGTTTAAGAACCTTTGAACCATTATTGTCCAGAGTAAAATTGTTGATCCTGACAAACCTTTCGCAGCAGCCTCCTCTAGTTGTATAGCTCAGCCTGTCCCTCAACTTTTTTATTTTGCTGAGAATTCAGCTGTAGGAGCTGATAAGTGGTTTTGGCCTCATGCCAAGAAAAGGATCTCTCAAACATTTTTCCATCTGCCCCTACAGTAAACTAAATCTGTACTAAATAAAGGCCTTAGTTTTCCACAGACTGATTATTTTCATCCCTGGAGATAAGCAACCAAGTCCATTAATTATTCCTGTTTCATATGTCTGTTGAAGCAAGTGTAACAGTGAGGGAAAACAATCTATTTTTCATAATCTCAGCATTCTTAGTATTTTAGAAATGTGTACTGTACTGCAAAGTTACTCCCCCCTCAAAATATGGACCTGTAAGGTTTTACTGCCGTGGGTCTGCAGATTGAACAACCACAGGCTACAATATTCATGGGACTGTGCTAGTCTAGCAGTGCTTAATTTTCTGTACAGCAGATGTGATCATTATAACCCTGACACAATAAACATGGTCTTATTATCCCTGTTTGGGCCAACCTTCGTGATATGGCAAGTCCTGGTTAAGAGGGTTGGGGAACTGCAGAAAATGCAAATGGTTAAACTGGGCAATTAGGGATTCCTGTGCTATGCCATTACACATAGGAAGGAAAAAAGGGGACTATTTATTTATTTATTTATTTATTTATTTATTTATGTATTTATTTATTTATATATGAAGTACGGGAGGAACTGAAACTGACATATTTCCTCTTGGTCTCAGTTTAGATTGCCTCGGTTTATTTTTGTGTATTCAACCATGATAGTGCTGAAATCTCCCTACAATCTTTGACTCATGCATTGTGTGTGTGTGTGTGTGTGTGTGTGTGTGTGTGTGAGTGAGTGAGTGAGTGTGTGTGTGTGAGTGTTTCTGTGTCTGTGTGTTCTGTGCCACACACCTGGAACTACCTGTAACCTACAGTGACCCAGATAGGTTAAATGTCAAGGTAAGTGAGCTCTTTAAGGAGAAATTTAAAGTTCTATTTCCTACAACCTCCTATTTTCCATGGCCAAGTGGGGATTCAGAGTCCCTCCCTGTTCATTACTCGATTAACTACACCACACTAAATTTACATGTCTCATAGGTGGGATGAAAACTATATGTTTTAAAGAATGACTTTTAAAAATCTGAATCTGGGAAAAGGCAAACCTGATAGATTCCCACCATCCTTACTCTTATATGATAATGTAGTAGATAGAGTGATGGACTAGGACTTAGGAAGCCTGGGTCCAAATCTCCACTCAGCCGTGGAAAGCCATGGGTGAGGTGGAACTGGTGCCACCAGTCTTTAAGCTCTTCAATCTTAGAAGTGCGGAGATGGAAGGGATCCTATGCATCATCACAACCAGACCCTGTTAAGGAGGCACAATAGGGGAATCCAGCTCTAACTTCTGGCTCTGCACCAGATGCCTAAACCACTGAGCTAACTTCTGAGCATTGCTGTAAGCCAGCACATATCAACAACAACCCATATATGTGTGCTAAGTAAAATGGTGAGCATAATCAACCCTATTACAAAAAAAAAAAGGTCTGTTAGGTATGTGGGGTTGAGTTGAGAGAAGGAAATGTTGGACTCTAGTTTTCTGCCTGCTGAACCAGCCCTTGCAGCTTGGAGTCTTTATTAGAGATGGACTTGAGCTAATCTCTAGTCTTTATTTCTGTGTCAGTCTGCCTGTGGATACTGCAAATACGGCAATAGATTTGTAGCTTTTTGCAGCTCTTAGACATTGGGAATTTTTTTGTGTACAACACTGAACATATTAATCATGTTGCATCTTGTAATTTTTGAGTACCAAGTGCCATAATTTTAGATACTTCATATGGCCAATTTGATATGATAAACACTCATATTTTATTTTATAGCAACCAGTTAAAATACTTTTTATTATTCTTGTACAAAAGGGTTTATAAAAAGGGGGAAACACATCCTTTATTAATATAACTCATGGCGCAATCTAAGAAACAGAAAGATATATTTGGATAAAATTTTCAGGAAAGGGTTAAATTAAGAGGATTTAAGTGAAGTACTAAGCAGGTCAAGGAGTAGGTGCCTTAGAAGCTTCACCATCAAATATGAATGTAACAAATACAAAAATTCTGAAGCTGCTTGCACCCGTGCATGAGAAGGTGGCACTGGGTTCAATTCCCTTTCAAGATACTTATGTTAAATATCTATGATTCTGTTCATTTTTAGTTTTGATAGTCAAGGTTGGCATTGGTGATATTGAGCCAAGCTTTACCAATATTGGAGTCTCAGAATTTATTCTCGGTTAATAATAACCATTGTAATCGGGAAAAACAAAGAAAAGAAATGTGTAATTCTGATGTGACCGAAATTTCCCTCAATATATTCATGGAAGAAGATGGGATTTGTAAATCGTCTGCTGCAATAAGTAGCCTACTGGCACTGTTTTGCATAACAGTGTCAGCTCATGATATTGCATAAAGTAAATAAAGTAAAAATCTACCTCTTAGTTCAACTTGTTTGCATCCTCAATGTTGCAGACTATAGAAAACCACATTACTGCTGTTATGCAGCCTAGTTCAACGCATTATGAGTACATCCGCGCAAGCTGCTTAAGGGTGGCAGTAGTTAGCAGGACATTTCAGATCTGAAGATGTAATTAGCCAGATGATAGCTGTGGCAAATTGCAGAGTCTGAAATAGAGATGGGCACAAATAAAAAAAAATGGCATTTCGGTTTTTCATTTTTTTGTTGAGAGGTCCGTTTCAGTTTGTTTCTGTTTTTCGTGAATTTTTTGAAAAATTTCATTTTTGGTTTTCATTTTTCCATTTTTCGTTTCTACCCGCTTTTTGCACGATTTTTAAAGCATTCCCATGCGCGGGCATCCCCCAACGCCCCAGACCAGAGGGAAAACACTAAAAAAAATTGATGCTGGCAGAGACACAGTATAGACTAGGTACGCAGGGAGGCTGCAAAGGCAACGGCGTCAGTTGCCCAGGGTGCAAGGCAGCCGCAGTGTGACAGCACTGTGGGGCAGGGGACGGTACTCACCAAGAGGTATGCATGCACGCACACAGGGAGGCTGCAGGACTGAAGCTAGAGTCGCAGAGACAGCAATCCAACCCTAACTCCCACCAGAGAGTGCAAGGAGGATGGGGGCTGCCAGAGCTTTTTATGCCTTCTGTGGCTGCCAGACCTGCCCAGTCTGCAACCTGGGCATGCTATTGGTTGAACATGATCCCATCACATGGCTTGCCCCCATTTCGTGGCTGGCAACATCCATTTTGTCATCCTTAAAGGGAAAAGAAAAATACATCACGATGGTAGAAGACAAAAACAAATGTTTTAAGGACCCCTGTAAAGAATTGACTTTACAGAAAGTAATTATTTTTAAATGATAAACATTAGTTCTTGCCAGATATTAAGAAATGTGCACAGTTGTCTATTTTGTTGGTTAAGTACCAAAAACAATATCATTGTTTCCTGATTAATCTGCAAGTTAATAAGCATTCTGACATGTTTATCTAAGCAATGCATGGTGAAACTGGAGGGAAGTAAAGAGTATTGTCATGGTTTTTATGATGCCCCAAAGTCCCTCTGTCTCACTTCTAATTATGGGAATTTGCAGGAGGGATGATATATCAACTGCAGATAAGCATTTGTGTTAAGAGTGAAAGCAGTAAAACATCTTCAGGCACCTTTAAGACCATCAGATGTATTTATGACAAACTTGGGAATGCAGACTTACAGTATATTGCTTGTGGGTTTTACTATATCAAAGTTCATAGTACAATCAATCTCATAGACTTTAAGGTCATATAAAGTTCCTTACTGTCTTTGCAGCTATGTGAAAGTGCATTGTGAAAAAAGTACCTCAAATAATCGCCATAACTATGTATGTCTGTGTAGAGGGGTTGGTAAGAATGAATTCGTTAATTAAATGAGGTACTTAATGCAGTTATTTCAAAACTTGCAGTAAAATGTATGGCAAAAAAGAGCATTGCTGGATAAGACCCATCCGGTCCACTACTTTGGACAGCTTACAATAGTACAATTTAAGTACTGTATATAATTACAGTAATAAACTACTAAAACACCAGAGAAGACCAAATCTCTAAGAATAAAATAACTAATGTGGTAAAATAAAATAAAATACGCAAAAGAGAGCGAGCGGGAGCGAGCAGACCCATGCACCCTCAATTTCCTCTTCCATTATTCCTGTAAAAGCAGTTCCATTTCCCCCATGCATGCACTCCACCATCTGTGATCCTATCATTCTGGCTGTTCCAGTGTAGCAGAACCAGTCTGATGCCACCAGCAGCTCTTCTTCTCATGGCTGTGTTTCAGCCCCTTTCCACACTTTAATTGCTAGCTACTATTTGGGATAAAAAGACCAATTAAGTCAATTTAAGATATTAGATTTGTAGCCAAACTAATTAGGATATACAGTAATTCAGTTAAGTCACAATGTTAACTGTGTTTGGCTCTCATTAGGTTAAAATTTAAGAGGTTAGCTGAATTAGTTTAAACAATACATTTATTCCATGTTTTGCAAATGGTTTGGTCATATGAATTGGAGCCATGGCTTCCATGATCTAGATCAGGAATGCAAAGGGTTATCTGTTTACTTTAAAATTTACTTAATCTCCATCTAGAGATGACCATGAAATGAAAAACAAAACACTGTTTCATCATTTCATTCCATAAAAAATTGTTTTGTTACAAAACAAAAAGGTGGGATGTATTTCATTACAAAATGAAATGCAATGCCATTTTTTTCTCTAGAAACGAAATGATTCATCCTAGATACCACAAATTTTGGAGGTAGCTTCTTTGGCTTCCTTCCTGCAAGCACCCAAATTTGGAGAGGTTTGGGATTTAAGGGAGCTGAGTTATTAAACTTCAAAGTGGGTTCCCCAGGAGAAATTCATTTGTAATTGACCCAGGAAGTGCTTACCAGCCCTCCCCCCTGGGAGCAATTAAGTGCTTCCCTAGTCAATTAAAAATGATTTTCTCCTAGGGGACCCACTTTGGAGTTTAATAACTCTACCCCCTGAACCCCAAACCTTTCCAAATTTGGGGGCTTGCAGGAAATAGTCCAAAGAAGCTAACCCCCCATGCAATTTGGTGCCTCTAGGATGCAGGGGAGTCAGTATATAGCGTAACAAATCATTTTGTTTCATTCCAAAAATTCTTTTAAAAATTCATTAGTAACGAAACAAAATGAAACACTATGTTTTTGTTTTGTGCCCATCTCTATCTACATTTACCCTCCCCATAGTAAAATTACAGTCTGAGTTCCTTTTCCTGTTGCACATTGCGCAACAAAGTATCATGTAATTTGGCTCTTCTTCTTTGGGAATATGGCCAGGGTGTGGTAACTATTCTAGGTTAATTTATGTGATCATTTATAGTGTAATCTTGTGCATGCGGTGTTAGAGTCATTTAAAGTTTCTTCCTTGCCTGAGAAGCCTTTCTAGAAATATGCTAGAATTGACAGCCTCAGTGGCTGAATATTTGGCCACTGTTTTAAATATCAGTAAATAGTTTGGGGCCAAGGCCTGCTATTAACCCAATTTTTAATTCATTTTAAACCTATTTATTTACTTCCTACCTCTTATTTTACATTTTGCTGCTTCTGTTTTATACCAATGTATGCCAATAAAGGTTCTTGTGATTGTAAATATGCTTTATATTCTATCTTCCATTTTTGGAATTTAATATGTCTTTGTACTTTTTGTGTTCTGTTTTCAGTATTTTTCCTACTACAGTTTGGATCTGAATGATTCCCCACCCACCCAATTGCATTGTTCTGAAAATGCAACATCATGATTGTACTATATGATGTATAAGTGAATGCTAACATTAGGAATGGTGAATATAAACAATAGTTGTGGTGCATATTTTAAAAAACCAATTGCAGTTTTCTCCTTGAAATCTTAGGAATTACTCCTGAATCTCTTATTACTTTAAGTAGAAAATACATTTAGATTCTAGGTGGGAGTGGAAGAGTACATAGTGTACTGATTTTTGTGTTCAGAAGACAAATAAATAAATAAATAAATAAAAATAAAGTCAAAGCAAACTATTTCAGCTTCTCCTGCCTACACAACCTTTCCTTTTCATTAAAATTCAGTCAACTCTCTGTGCTTTATCTATGATTTGTATAACTGGCTGACTTTAATTTGATCTCTTGGAATGTGAAGCGGTTTCAGACATCAGTTAAATATGAGGGGTGTCATTATTACCAAAGTGTGTGGTGGGAGTGGGAATTAAGGATGGGAAAAACACCTGCTTGAATTGGAACACAGCAAGCTGAAATAGCAGTGGACATGACTGTTAGCCGCTCCCTTTGCCATTCTGAAGAATATGAGAATAACTGTAGTTGTGAGAAGCTATCTAGCCGAATGATAGATATTTATTACCCCTGAAGTAATTATAAGTCTGAGCTGAGATATAACATTGGCCATTCAGTCTCCTGCATTTGAGATAGATTTTTTTTTGTACAAAACTCATCATTTCCAGATTTTGTGGCAGAAGCATTTTAATGTGTTTGGCTCTCAGCTGGAACATTTTAAGAATCACAGTCACCTTGGGTCAGAAAAACAGAGCTGCAGCCAAAAGCTGACATAGCAAAACCTCAATTCTGAAGCACTAGAATAGGTAGGCACAGATATTTGATGGATTTGGGAGATAAAAAAAATAGGGGATATTTTTTAAGATTCTACTCTGGTGCCAGTACTGGGATAATGTTTTCTGTTTTGACAGTCATGATGTGAAGAATTAATTAAGTCTTGCTAAAAGAGGCTAGCAGCATTTGTGGCTCTCCGGACTGAATATAGCCTATATCAACCACCTATTATGATTAACAAAGGCTTTGGTTATACATTTATTTTGCACTCCCAAAGAAGCAGGAAAGCCAAAAAACCGATGAAGGATATGGCTGGACATCACACACATTTGGTTAGTCTGCATTCAGGTTAAGCTGGCCAGAAATGTGGATATGAAGGGAGGGAAAATAAATAATTGGGTTAGCATTTCTTTTTGAAAATAATTATTTTACCCTTTCTGAGATTTGCAGTGGGATAAAGCACATCTCCTCTCAAAAAGCCACCCATTTCCAATATTTGCACTGCATTGCATCAAAGAAAAATATGCATTAAGCCACAAGTATATTCAAAGTATATTCTTCCATGCCTTTCTTTCCCATGTAGTAAGTCTCTCAGGAATTTGATGTTCTTTTGATATTATGACTCTATGACTCCCTTCTCCTTCCCAGACGATAAGCAGCACCTGTAATTTTTAATTGGAACAAGGAGAAAACAATAGGCCAAGACATTCTCTCAGAGATCCTTACTTGCTTCTCCTTACTTGCTTCTCCTTAACCTAACTGCAGCCATCTTTTCTGATTCCTTGACACCCTGTGAGTCTGTCTGTTTTTGACCTCCCAGCCTTTCTAGATTTGCTGTGAGCTTACACCTTATGTATAATTTAATGCATAATGTATGCATTAATTTAATGCATAATGTATACACCTTATGTATAATTTAAAAGCATTTATTGAGGCTATTGGAGGTTACACAAAATATTGCTCTTATTTAGAAAAAACAAAGCTGATTTCTACACTAACTTTCATGAGGCCAGAGGTGAAGGCCTCCCTCTAATTACCTAAACTACATTTTCTAAGCTTTTCTTGTCTTCATGCACCGAAAGAATCTTCTCGCCATCTCTTCCTCTGCTCATTCAAGACTGTCTGTTAGCATGGGAAATATCAGTTACATGGTATTCATAGACCAATCAGATTCTTCTTGCTTCTCCACTGAAATCTGTTTACATCTCCAGCAAGATCATATTTACACACACTACAGATAAGCACACAGCTACTGAAACAAAACTACGCTTTAATATTCAATGTCTCCTTTTGGCCTAACTACTAGATGCCCTAAGCACATCCAATCTCACCTGATTTTGGAAGCCAAGCAGGGTCGGCCCTGGTTAGTACTTGGATGGGAGACCACCAGGGAATACCAGGTGCTGTATACACCTGGAGTAGGAACTGGCAAGCAACTCCAGTATTCCCACCAAGAAAACTCCATGGTCATGGAGTCACAAAGAGTCGGTCATGACACAGACACAAGAAAGGTCATGATCAAAGACTGTACCTTTTGAATTTCAGCTTCCTGTCCGTCCATACTGCTTATATCCTCTCACCTGAATTTGCATGCAGTAATTTTAAAACGAAGGTCATACTTTGTGCATTTGATGAAGATGTGAATCCACAAAGCATTATGTCAAACAATACTTGTGAGTCTGTGTAAATACTCATAAGTATTTAATGTGCTGAGTGATGTTTTTACTGAACAAAATTAACACCCATGAGACTTGCTCCTGTGTGTATTTCACAACAAAGGCCAGTCCAATGTGGAGTAACACTGTTTCCCCATGCTTTGTTTCCACTCTTCTGTAGCACAAATGCTTTTAAATCCCCACACCATAAATAGCTGCTGTTCTGTTACACTGCAGTGGGATGAGAAAATATAGTAGAGAAAAAGATTGATATCACAGCTTGGGAAACTTGTATTGGTCAAACAACTGTGTCTGGTATCCCTCGGCCAGAATAATCATTCATCATGTTGGCTTGTAGATTCAGGAGTTATAGTAAAAAACAAAAACTATTCCAATTTCTGCTTCTTGATATAAGAAAGTTTACTAATTTATAAGACCCTTTTAGTTTAGGGCTTGACTAGACGTTGCAATACTCCTGTTTTTGCACCAGATTTGGCATATCAAAGTGAATTTAAAACCTCCAACTACATGATGAACAGCTAAGGATGCATTTTGGGGGCTGGAAAACAGATTTTTTTTAAAAAACAAACCCATATGTGTGTGTTTATGTTATTTTAAATTGCTTCTGGTCATGCTTTTTTAAAAATTCTAAAATATAACATAAAAATTGCATTCTATTCACACAAATTTCAGTACATACCTAAATTTATTTATTTATTTTGATTTGATTTGATTTGATTTGTATACAGCCCATCTAGCCAAGTGTTACTGTGGGTACTGAAAAACAATAAATATAGTACAACCCCCAAAATATCCTCAAACAGTATAAAGATCAACTGTTTTAGCAACAATAATAAACCAAAATGAATCAAAACAACAAAGATGAAAAATAAGCTGAAAAGGACAAAATTGTGTTATTTTATTTTGTTTGTCTTACTGTTTGTGTTATTTTAACAGTTTGCACCTTCAACCTAGGTGCTAATACATCTTAAATATTTCTTCCTCACTTATATCCAACCTTCATTCCATCCTTTAAATGTCCTCATATTCCTTCAAGAAATACATATAGTCTTGGTTTGCCATTCTCTCTTTTACTTAGTACAGCATTTATACATTCATCCCATATCTCATTATTTCTATTGGTCTTTAACTCTCCTTTTCTAAATTTAATTTCCAAAGTCAAATTTTCATTAATTGCAATGTTCCAAATTTCAGTATACCATTTATGCACTAGGAAAACCTAGTTCTGCTTCCAGGTTTTTTGCAATGAGCAGTCATGCTGCTGTTAACATATTCATTATCATCTTTTTTGCATTACTGGTATCATCATTTTCTATTAAAATAATGATCTCGTTTTTTGTGACATTTCAATATTATTTTTAAATTTTTCTCTAATATCCTCAAAAACCTTATACCATACATTCTGTATCACTTCACAATCCCACCAGAAATTCCAGTAAGTTTCCATGTCTTTATCACATCTCCAACATTTTTAGAATAATTACATATATAATACTTAATTTTGTTTGAATTAGGCACCATCTCCATATTTTATACCCATTTTCTTTTTTCTAATTGACATGTCTTTTAAAACCCCTTTATTTCAAATTTTCTTCCAGTCCTATTTTGTATTCTCCCCACATCTGTCTTCCATGCTTTTTTTAAACCTTCTGACTGACCTTTTTCTACTGTCAGAATATGTATAATATACCTACTTAGAGAATCATAGAATCATAAGAGTTGGAAGAGACCTCAAGGGTCATCCAGTCCAACTCCCTTCCATGCAGGAACACCCATCACAGTACCCCTAAGTTCAACGTCGGCCCGGCCCACCAGAACATCACAGTCCCTTTCTCTTTGGGTCGCCACTCCCTGGGAGGCGTGTAAGACCATAACCCAGAATCGTGCCTTCTCTGTAGCAGGCCCCACTCTCTGGAATCATCTTCCGAGTGAAATTAGGACTGCAGAGCCCCTCTTGGCCTTTAAGAAGCTATTGAAAATGTGGCTGCTTAAGGCTGCTTTTGGCAATCAGGGAGGTTGATCTGTTTGATGTTGTTTGTTTCTCTGCTTGTGTTTTTGCAATCTTGCCTTAGTATTCTTGTTTTTGCATTTTTTTACTTGATTTGGGTTTGTTTATTCTAATGCCTTATTGAGGATGTGGGTGTACTTCTTAGATTTGCTTTTGTACTGTTCACCACCCCGCCTTCCTTTGGGAAAATCAGGTGGTAAATGAATGAATGAATGAATGAATGAATGAATGAATGAATAAATAAATAAATAAATAAATAAATAAATAAATCTATGCAATTTATTTTTCTGCCTGTATGCAGGACTCTACATTTCTCTCTATTGAAACTCATTCCATTAGCTTTGGCCCAGCACTCTATTATGTCAAGGTCATTTTGGATTTTTATCCTATCCTCTAGGGCAGTGGTGGTAAACCTTCGGTACTCCAGATGTTTTGGACCACAACTCCCACAGTCCTTTGTCATTGGCAATCTAGGCTCAGAATTCTGGGAGTTGTGTTCCAAAACATCTGGAGTGCCGAAGGTTCACCACCAATGCTCTAGGCAATTATTAACCCCTCCCAACTTGGTATCATACTTGTTCTTTCTCCTTCCTTTCCTCCTTTGCATTCTCCATATTCTTTATAATATTATCAAATTTGGTTTATTCCCTGTCTTTAGATCTGAATATCTCACTATATTTTATCCACTGTTCCAATTGCATTAAACTTGACCAATTTAATTAATATCTTGGAAAACATTCTAACTCTATCACTGTGGTTAAGGGTGAAATTCCAGAGCAAAATAATTGTCTCCATTTATCCCAGATAGATAATACATTACAGTGGTACCTCGACTTTTGAATTTAATCCGTTCCGAATGCATGCTCTTAAGTCAAACTACTCTTAAATCGGGGTACCTATCTAAAAATTGAAAAAATAATTAAAAAAACAAAAAAAATTAAAAAAATGTATGTCAAGCAGACCATATCTAAAATTTGTAAAGGCGGCAGTTAAAATGTCAACAGTTTTCCGCTCTTAAATCGAGCTGCTCTTAAGTCTGGGTACCACTTGTATTTATAAAGTGTTTTGGATTGTTTTTATTCTTCAATCCCCATCCCCCCCATACCAGCAGGATTCTTGCAACTGTCCCAAGTCCCATGTCATATAACTCTTGCAGCTCTATGGCACTTCGTAGTATCTTCTTGTTTCAAGTTATACCTGGAATGACTCTTAGTTGGTTTTCTATGTAATATTTACTAATATTTGGTAGCCCTAAAGCTCATTTGTTGTAGATACAACATAATTTTATTTAACCTTGTTCTCTTCCCTCCATTACAAAATTCATCTATATAATCTGTATGTCTTTCAATTCCTGTTCTGAAAACAAGACGTTAAATTTGGGTAGTCTTTTCATTTTACGAAGTACAGTTTTGCAGAACCAAGATAATTTAACATTTTAATAATTTTCTCTCTTAGTTTTTTTTACTTTTTTTTACTTCTTTACACATTTGTTTTCTTCAGATCCTGTATATTTTTGTAAAATCTATACCTAAATATATAATACTCCCTGTTACTCTAAAGTTAATTTTATTTTTGAGTTTATCCATTTTCTCTAATTATACTGCATCATTTCAGAGTTGTTCCAGTTTATTGTTAATCTAGTAAATTATCCAATTCTATTATTTATTTATTTATTTATTTATTTATTTATTTATTTATTTATTTACCATCAGTCTTCCAAAAGGAACTCCAGGCAGTTTACAATAAACATGAAATATAAATTTTTAGCTATTAAAATAAACAGGTAAAAGCACACAATTTGCATCAAGTCATCATGCTGCAGTTGTTTGGTGCAATTAAAAACTCCTAGTCCTCAGGTTTCCAAGGGAATGCCCTTAGGCTGGTTATCTTGAATGAGTCCCCTTGCTCTTCAATCCTGTTAAGAATTAATGTTGTGCAGTCAGGTAGAGTCCAGTTTATGTTCATTGTCTTGTCTCTTCTTCTGGGTCCATTTAACTGACCTGATTCTTTCAATGCACAACAAGAGGCTTGTATAAGTCCTCTTGTTCAGTCCTTACTTTTTCCACATAAAAGAAACAAGTCTACTGAGGCAAGAGTTCTGCTCACTTTCTGATTTTGGTTCTCCATGGGTAAAAAATGGTGACAAAGAAGAAATGCCTGACTGAATTGTATTAAATGGAACAGGGAAGTAGTGAATGAACAGGTTCCATTACTGTGTGCCTACAAGTGTTTATTGCTAAGCATTGCACTGAATGACAAAGCCTGCAGTTTCTAAGAGATTCATAAGAAGTACATTGGAGCTAAAGAGTGTTAATGTGTTTTTGAAACATTGTTGAGGTAAGCATAACTGCCTCATGCATCAAATACACTCTTAAGAAGAGCTTCAGTATTTTGCAGATATATTCTTAGAGGTAAATGTGGCATGTCTGGGAATTTAAAATGCGATAAAGAAACAGTGTATGTTGACATGTTGGATAAAAGATTGCAACTGCAAAGAAAACTCACTGAGTTTGTCTTGACACAGTGTTATTATTTAGTATCTAATTTTGTGATATGAAGTACAAAATTAAGTTTAGAAGCTACTCCTTCTGGACATAGCAAGATCAAACAGGGAATGCAACCCAATGATAAATGCAAGGTTCTGCTATATACATGATGGCATTTTTTATTTTAAAATTTCCCCTTTTTTGTAAAATAAAGGTGTTATGCACTTGTTAATCGTTATATATTGCTCTCATTTTGAGCATGGAAGTGGCATTGTGATTTTGTCTTAGTTATAATTTTCTATTCAAACAAGAAGGAACATTGCCTTTAATTATAAATTGATTTCAGATAATTCTTCATCTTCACTGCATTTCCTAACATTTATATAATGCTGTAATGACATAGGAACCAATTTAGAAGTTTTCGTGTCCTCCAGGAGACCTTTAAAGTGGAAACAGGATTTATTGCTACCAAATGCTGAAAGAGCTCTGTGTTAATAGCAGACAGTAGAAGTATTATCACTTTGTTAAATTTTGACAGAATGAGCTATGGGTAGGTGCTAGAGGTGTTGATGGTGATTGTTCTTCTGTGAAGAATAAGGAGACTGGTGCATCTGAGTGTAAAACAGTAGAATGAGAGATTATTTGTAGTCCTTCCATTCACTGTATAAAAAAAAATACAACAGATACCCTAAACCAAAAGAAGTAATCTGTGGGCTTCTTTAAATATATATGAGGTACAAAATGCAGAACATCACATAATTTCTCTGAGTTTCATTTCTGAACAATTTATTGTTTTCTGTCCTTTAATACAGAATAGATTCAGTTCCTCACATCATAAAGTATTCTGTTGTATTGTTCACAATATAATGTTTGGATAACATTTTCTTTCTTTCTTTCTTTCTTTCTTTCTTTCTTTCTTTCTTTCTTTCTTTCTTTCTTTCTTTCTTTCTTTCTTTCTTTCAATTTTCCAGTAAAAGGAGTGACACAATTCATTTGCTTTATGCCATTTGCCATCTCTTTGCATTTATTTCCCAGTATTCCAAAAGATCCTCCAACCTTCTGGAGTAGATTTTCAAGGGATATAAAATGCAGCAGCAGCAAGAATTGTTGAGCGACACTTCCTTCTCTTCCAAAGTTAGGAGACTCCAGTGAGGATTGTTTTGCCTTTGGTTTCAAACTCAGCATTCCATCTATTGCCAAAGAGCCCCACTATACTTGCAAGTAGTAAATGAATTTTATCTAGAATATTATGCAGATGAGGTGTATTAAAAGCATTCTGCTTATATATTGCCCCATAGTGCTCAAAGCACTCTGGTCTGTATACAATTTAATTATTTTAAATTACATATTGTCCCACCAGCAAGCTGGGTATTCTTTTTGCTGACCTCAGAAGGATGGAAGGGAAAGTCAACCATGAGTTGTCTATCTGAGATTGAACCCCACGTTGTGAGTACAATTTTAGCTGTAGTGCAGTAGTTTAAACACCGTGGCATGAGGTTCCTAGTATAATTCAGAATTATCAGAATTATCTGTGGAAGGGAAGCACATGTCTTTAGGCAAATATCTGAGAATCATAAATTTGGACAATGTCCACAAACTAATAGATAGGGGTAATTCGGTAGTCATTGCCCTTCAGAAGTGCTAAGTTAAATCACATCATCAACAACTAACAGCAGTGGTCCTGCTGTATTACCTGCAGCTAATAGCTCTAGAAATGGAAACAGTGAGAACAAGACTATGCAAATAGTTGTCATGGAGGCGACGAGTTAATTTGTCTCTGACCATCTGCACTAGGACCAGAGTAAGTGATAAGTTAGTGACTTAATTCCATAACTCACCTGAGAGTGAATATGAAAGCAGCCATGTTTGTGGATATCCGATTTCTCAGGATGATGAAAACAAATGAAGACAAGACTAAAGTGAAGTAATAAACAATAAATGTTATCTTCGGCTGCTGTCTCACCTGGGTTTCGATCCAGATCTTCTGAAGGTCCGGCTTTTCCTCTTCGTCCTGTCACGTGATTGAATAAGTGGGACAGGAGTTCCCACACCCAAAGCTAGTTTTTTATTTTAAAGTGCAGTCCAGCTCCCTTGGTCAGCAGGTGGCACTAGCATTTTCAGCTCAGGAAGCACAAGAACCACTCATTGTTTCATAGTACCAGATATATATTTTTGAGCTGCTAAACTTAGTGCTAAAATTAAGTTGGCTTCCACCTTATGGTATATTTGTTTCATTTAGGGAAAAATTTGCTATTTAAAAACAACATTTATTGTATTTTGGAAATGTGTTGTGATGAATATGTAAAATAACAGACAAATTACTGTTGTGTAACTTTGCACCCGGCACACACCTCATATTAGGTATCTGAAACACTTCAAGTTACATTAACTTAAAGCTTCCTATTTCCCCCCAGTATTAGCTTCCAAGGTTCCTTGGGCTCCCTTTGGCCCGTGGGAAACCGTTGGGAGCCATGGGATGGGAAGAGCCTTTAAAAGTCAAAAATTGCTGTAGGACTGGTGGCAAATGCAAACCTGGTGGTGAATTTGCCCAGTGATGATGATGAAATGAGAGTAAATTTTATTTTGAAATATGTGAATATTTGCAGAAGGCTCTTGAAAAAATAATGTTTACAAAGGCAGGGCGGAGGTTTGACTGTACCCTGTTTACTTTTTATATTTTAAGGCATCTGATTGGTAGTAGTACTTTGTTTTTACCAAATTATTTAACATCAGTTCAGTGCCAGCTGACTGATTTATATGAAAGTAAAATATTTTCATTTTGAGTGTGTGCTGTCAAGCAAGAGAGAATAAAATAAAATAGATTGTGGCCAATAAAAAATTCCACAGAACATGGAAGGATGCAATGAACCAATGTCTATAAATCATAATTTTATTTCTTTTAAAAGACTGAACCTAAATGCAGTTTTCTAGTAGAATTAGTTGCACAGCCTTATGCCACTGAGGCTTTGAAACTAAGAAAAAGGTCTAATGTCTTTTATTATATGACAGTTCTAGAACAAGACAATAACTTTATGAGAGCAATGATGGATTTAACTAAAACATCTCAGCATTATTTAAGATTAGTCCTTTGTAAGGGTTGGGGAGAATCAAAAAGCAATTTATTTAATAGTATTGCAATGGGCATACTGAATAGGAAATTGTTATACAGATTTGGGCCAGTTCATGTTACTGCTTGGTGACACCATAGCAAATGCTATTCCTGAGAAATTCCACAAATAAAGCAAGCAAGCAAGCAAGCAAGGAAGATCTGTTTGAGCTGACACACTTCCTTTTTTTTCAGACACAGAGGTTATGTCTTTAAAAATGCCAAATTTAGCCTGAAAATCTTCTGCAGCCTCAGAATCCAGCATGCAAGTTTTAAACTGAGGTGCATATTAATATATAATTGTATAAAGTTTAAATAGATTATTTGAAGCTGTCAAAAAGATGAGTGATTTATGATATGCAAAGGGGGGAGGAACTGTAATTATGTTCCACTTAACAGTGTGATGGAAAAAGAATCTTACCATAGCATCAAAGGAAACTGCAATATATCCAATTCAGTTATGAAAATTAGCTAAATGTCTTTGTAATAAAAATGCGTATATATAAAAGCAAAATGAGGACTTATTTTTAATGTTAAGTCTTAATCTTTTCAGAGCTCAATAAAGCAATGTTAAATGCTTCTATGGAAAGTTATAATTATGACTGCTTTTACTGTAGATTCCAAGGTGAATTGCACAACATTAAACAGTATAAGAAGTCTTTTATATAGTCTACATGGAAATGGAAGTTCTAAAAAAATACAGTAGACGTTTTAAAAACAATGTTTCTTTTTTGTCATGGAATTAAAATGCTAGAAATTAGAAATGCTAGACTGACATATTATTTATGTGTGCGCACACACCTACAAAATCATGACATTTGCAATCATTTGTATGCCTGGTTACCTGGGAGGTAGCCTTATTGAATTCAGGGAGCCCAACTTCAGAGTATATAAATATCTACACTGATTTATTACGTTTTGCATATTATACTGTGCTATTTACTTCTTGTTATGGCCTCACAATCTGTTTGATATAGGATGGTGCCGTGAGTGACCAACAAGAGTTTATCTTAAAATATTTACAGGCTGCACAGTTCTAGAATGTCTCCTGAACAAGGGATGGAAAACCATTTCCACACAACATTTCCATATAACATATAAACAGATCCTGGCCTCAGAGCCATAAAACTATACAGCTTTATAGACCCTGGCCTAATGTTCCCACCATTTTTACTAATCAACTCCCCCTCCTCTTCTTCCCTCTCCTCCTCTTCCCCCTCCCCTATCCACCACCCCCAACTCTATATACTACAGCCAATGAATATCTGGTATGAAATGTATATCCCATCCCACATTATATTGTACACCTCATTCTGCTGCTATATGTCTCTACGTGGGAAACCCTGAAAAGGGTTGCCATAAATCAGAACTGACTTGACGACACATGATTATTAAGGTCTTAAATTTGAGAACCTGATAGATGAGCAAAGAATAATTATGTGAGAGATTATAAAATCAAGGGAAAGTGCTCTCTCTCTCTCTCTCTCTCTGTGTGTGTATGTGTGCGCACGTGCATGGATGCATGTATGAGAGAGAGAGAGAGAGAGAGAGAGAGCAGGAGGGAGGGAGGGAAATGTGAGGTTTTACCCCTTTCCAGTAAAAAATGGTACAGATTTGTGCCAAACATTTGCAGACTTCCATTCTTGATGTTGAGGGAACATTTTATAAGTTTGATCCACTGGAGATGTTCTGTCCTGTGCCCGAGGTGTCACATTCATGTAAGTCTCCCACTGTGAATTAGTGGTTGATCTTGCCTTCATCTCAGCGATGCTGAGCACAAGTGTCAGAGTATTATCCTTTTCCAACTTAAAGACCCCTGACTTCTAAAAAGTTCTTTCTTCCTCCCGCTAGACTAGACTATTTCTGATATGAAATGGTAATACATCTTCAAGTTTATTTCTAGGTCATTTTTTGAATCTAAAACCATGGAGAGAAATTAATTTCTCCTTTTATTTAGACTTCTCTAAATAATTCTAAATAACCTTTATCATTAGTATTTTATAACACAATATACACTATTTTATTATACATCACTGAAATTGGAAATTTCCCCACTGGAATTTTTTTTTCATGAGTCACTAATATTAAAAATATTGTTAAAATATAGAAAAGCCAAGTCTTTCTTTCATTCTCTCTCACAAACACGTTCCTTGCAAGTGATCAAATCCCTCATGTTTGAGGTTTAAAAGATGTTATAAAAAGATATACAATAACTTGATTTAAGTTTAGCTTCGTTTAAGAGTGTTTTGAAAGACATATTTCTTCTAAGTTCTGCCTTGATCAACAAGCAATGCCTTAATATACAAGCACTGGAGCAGGTCACATGATCACAAGTGCGCCAGTAGTGGCTCTCTCTCCCTCCCTCCCCCTGCTGGATAGTGTGTGTTTGTCTGGAATGCTCCCTCTCAGGCAGTCTCCAAAGCAGAGGGAGGAAAGAGGTATAGAGGTTTCTCTTGTACAAGCCAGGGATGTGCAGGTTATGGTTTTATTTCTCTTTATGTTTATATTTTTATTTAATTTGTTTTCAACATACTTATTTTTTTCAAACAATTTTTAGTAATGGGGCAGCTAGTCAAATGTGCATAGGGCTACAGACTGCACTTTATTATTGTCATATTAAAAATACAGAGTAAAATCCAGTTGTTAGTCCCAAGCAGAGCAGATTTTGCAGCCAAGTATGTAAACTATGGAGCGGATGTGGACTTCTAGTCAACTTCTTTTGTGAGTTTTGGCATTTTATATGTACAATATGTGGCCTATGGGACCACCGAACAAATCACCCGAGTTTCCATTATTTTTATAGGGAAATTTGCTTTGCTATAAGTGTTTTGGTTTACAAGCATGTTTCCAGAATGGATTATGCTCGTAAACCAAGGTATTACTGTATATAAAACCTAATCTAGTCACGGTCTCCTTTATGGTAGGCACTTTTCATTGTACCTCACATGTTTTGAGGGGCCAGTTTTTTTATTAGCTGTGAGTGCATGTTCAAAATACATGCTTCAGAAATGTACATACGTGCTTAATTGATATCAGGCTGTATCGATATCAGGAATTTGCTGATGCAGGCATGTCCAAACTTTGGCCCTCTAGATGTTTTGGACAGCAACTTCCACAGTCCTTTGCCATTGACAATCTAAGCTTAGAATTCTGGGAGTTGTGGTCCAAAACATCAGGAGGGCCAAAAGGAAAAAGCCAAAGGGAGAAACAATTACAGTGATTAGAAATGCTATTTTAGTATATGGTGGTATACTGTCTATTAACGTTCTTTCATGACACTGTGAAACATGTGGCAGTTTCAGAGGAATAAGCATATAACCATAAGATATCTTGATATCTATTTACATTTCTACAGTAGAACTGAACATTTAAAGCAACATAATTTTTAAAGAAAATAGCCCAAAATATTTTCTATAAACTGTCAATCAAACGAACTAAACTATTCGGCATGAATTCATCTAAACTAGAAATCATATGGGTATTACAATTGAAGTTTTCTGTATGAAAAAAATAATCATGCTTTTTGTGGAGGGGGGCAACTCTTTCATTTTTGTATAAAATGAAATACAGGTTTTTGAGGGAAATTTGCTCTTCATTTTTACTCATACAGAAAAAACAAGGCATACAAATAGGAGAAAGCGCATCTAGTAAAACACCGTCTGTAGGAAGTCCGACTTCTTTCAAACCTCTCAGTATTGTGAATGTGATATTGAGTATTTTACACATATCTGGAAACCTCTGGCTCCTATAAACTTAGGTAACTTAATGTGTAGTGTTTGTAAATGGGATACTCATTTTGAGTCATCCCAATGCAAAGTAAATTTTAGCTAAACTTTGGTGCAACCAAACCATCCATTACTGAACTGTTGGGGGGTGTACCTTGTACCAATTTCCCAGGGAATCAGAATGGTTTTGCAACCTGTGTCTTCTTAGCCTACTCTTTCCTGTAATTATGTATATCAAAATTTCCCTTAAGATACTTGACTCTCCAGGAACTGATAGTAACTTGGTACATTTAAATATTTTCCGGAAAGTGGGGGAAATTTTAGCAGTTGCCTATGCATGCAGTAGCAAATAGTTTCTGAGAAGTTCTCTGTCTGTGGGAGATTTCCAACCTTACATAAAAGGGCATGAGAAAATGTTGGTTCTATTTCGACCTGGGGGGGGGGGGAAAGAAAGTTTAACAGTGAGGAATACCAAATTCGTTTGCAATTTATTCCTCTGCTTCATAATTTATTAAGCATTATTGGGATGGGATAAAGATATGTTTTAATAGGCTATTTTTTCTCATCATGTTATTAATTTTTAATAATTCTACACTATTCTTTTTATTAAAGAAAGAGGGGGCACTAAGGTGGACCCAATTAATTCTAAAATTAAAAGAATGAACTGCAACAACCACAAAAGGAACTAATAAAACCATAAAAGCTTTAAACCAATAGAACTGAGAACAATTTAGAAAGCTACATTTGAAGAGTTGCACCCTAATACCTTTTCTGAAGGCAAAGACGATAGGGTCAAATTGTCATTCCAGAAGGCATTCATTACCCAGAATTTGGGGGTCATACTTTCACACTGAAAACAAATCCTTTCTCATATGCCCAGTACATGTTCTGCTATGAGCAGCAGTTTCCTCAGAAAAAGTACACTGGAAATCTAACCACACAGGTTTATAATGAGAGAGGCAGGCTCTTAGAAATCCAGGTCCTAAGCCATTTAGTGTGTGTGGTGGGGTTGTTTTTTTATTGCAACCAACACCTTGAACTAAGTTTGGGAGAATAGGTGAGATGAACTGTTGCTTGTACCATACTTTCAAGCATTGCTGCCAACTCTGTTGCTGCCCAAGGGAGCTGCTTCAGTCTGCCAGGTGATTAGGCCAGTCACACTGCATTGGTATCAGATGTCATCTGCTTTAAGAGTAATGACATAAATGAACAGAAGTGGTAAGGGAAACAGAAGTGGTAAGGGTTCTGTGCCTCTGACATAGGTCAAGTAACTGGGTTTTTTAAAAAACGCATTGCCGTGAATTCAAAAACTCCTAGAACCGCTGCCACTCCAGTTATGGAGTGCTAATGATACAGTATTGGGGGAAAGGGGGAAATATTTTTGGGTGGAATTAAATGTGAATTTCATACATGACCAACATGATTAACCATTGCTGTGAAATAATGTATTTCTAACATGCTATCTGCTGACGACATACTGTATTTATTTCAGGCAGTAATTTAGTTAATTAAAGTAACCACCAAGGTTTAAGTGTGTAATGGTTTAGTTTTGTTTGGCAGCAATAACAACAGAAGAGTAGAATATTAAAGCATGTTAAAAACCTAATAATATGAACCTTTATGGATTACAATTCCAAACATGGAAGGAGGATTAAGCAATGGACTAAGGCTAGTCAGATATAAGGGTAGGAACAATAGTGAAATGTTTCCCACACAATTCCTGCTTATTTGCCAAGACATTTGCCAAAATATGTCTTGTTAGAAGGAAGTGTGGAGTTTTGCTCAAAGCAAGATGTTGTTCTCGTAGCAGAATTATATTTCATTTTTTGTAGTAACTTAGCATTTCCAAAGCTGGGTGGCTTGACCCATCAACTTTTCAGGTCATCTTTATTTAGAATAATGAGGTCTTTCCAGAATGCTGTTGGGACCAGTTCCTGCTGTAAATTTTTATGACAATATATCAGATAGGGCATTTTAACTTGGAAACCAGAGCAGCTTTTGGATGGAGATGCTGAAGTGAGAAGCATGCAGGCCAGGGAAGCAAATCCTCTGCTAGTTCTTGTGAGCCGCCAATGATGTTAAGATTATAGTGGTATGAATGGATTTATGCTATGGTTCAGAGAACTGGAGGAGTGGGTCTCCTCACTACTGATTTTTTTACTTTTAAATATAGATAGTAACAAACTTTCAGCCTCACATGCCAAAATTGCAACCTGCTTTTTGTACCCCTCCCAGTTTCCCATGTGACCTTGAAGGTTGATGTTTGAGAAAAACAAACCCATATCTCTCCTACATGCTTCGGATGTCATGTGGTACGATCCCAGCCTGAGTTCATATTCGTGCTATAATGGTTAAGGCTCACTTTAGCCTGCACCCACACAGATTGGACATTTCAGTATCCCAGAAGTCATGTTTCTTTGATTATATTATAGTGAACTAGGCTGACAAGTTAGGCAATTTATGGTATAGTAAACTAAAGTTTTGTAAGAAAATTTCCCGTGTTTCAGCCACTTAATAGATATAATTTCCTGCCCTTTGAAAGTGATAAAAAATTTGGGGACAAAAGTTAGCCAGGAAACCTGTTGCATTTTCCACTGCACTACATTTTCATCTCACATAATGTAATGTATATAATCCTTATGTTCTGTCCCATAGTGTTGAAACTGCTTTCTGCATGATTTATAATTATGAAGGGTATACATTCTCTCCTACATCAAATGGTTTACTAACAAAAGAATATAAGGCTGAGTCAACCTCAAGCCCATTGGGGCTGAACTCAGGGCTTGAGTAGAGGCTTGAGTATAACAATGCAGTTCAACCCCTGTGCAGTGAGGCTCCTTTTAGATTTTCCACACGACTCTGAGCTCAAATATGATGTGGAGAAGCTAGTGTGAGTCATAGACTGCTTATTATCTTCTGTGTTATGCAAAAATAAATAAATAATGACAGGGTTTTTTTCTGAACAAGAAAGCAATTTATTAAGGAAATGAATTTTTAAAAATTCATTTTTGATTTTTTTTTTCTACTGTTCCTTATCAGGTCACTGCTTCTATTTCTGTTCAGAAGCTCAGTTCCAAAACATTTCATGATCTGTTTCCATTTGATACTTTTAAGTAAAACAGGTTAAACATATTCCTTTATTTCATCCAATGTAAGAGGTAATAAGCATCCATTTAACAGCATTCTTTTTTAAAATCATTTTTACTGCACAGAACGAGCACCTGCATTCTACTCTGATTCTTTTTCATACAAGGAACATCCACATAAGGAAACATCAAAATGTCAGTTTATTTCTGTCTCCTTATACTGCTTATGTGCAGTTAATAGCAATGTTCTTTAACCCATGTTCATTATGCTTAGAAGCCAATTGATTTTGCTGGCAGTATTGTTCCTTATGAGGAGCTAAATTTGCTCATTTAATATAAATTTTTTCCCTAAAACGTGTTCTGCTTCAAAAAAAACACGTAACAAGAAACAGTTAAAGTTTAAGAGTAGTTCTTAATCAGAAGAACAAATACTTTAATAACAAGCACGTTGCATTTGTATGGAAGCTGCTCAGCATCCAAATTGTCAGGAAAATTATTTCATTCTTTAGCATAGATTATGGATGTTATACTTCATAATTTAATTCAAAATTGATTAGAAGGTTCCAGAAGTCTAACCAGCCCTTGTCCTAAATTAAATGATAAAACAAGTTCTGTGGCTGTCCAAGTTACAGAATAAAGAAAGGTGAGGGCCGAACTTGTACAATTATCTGGTGATATCTAAGAACAATAAGTGGAAGCCTTAATCTCATGGGAGTCCAGGGGAGAAAGATGTGGCATAATCATCCTGATGCAGTTCACCGTGGAGTACTCAGAAACATTATTCAGAACAGCCAGGACCAAAGAAAGCTGCAAACAATGAAACAGTATTAAAACTGTGAAGCTGAATTCCTACACTGAACAGCCACCTGAACTGTGACCTACAGGAAAATGGCTATTCCAAGAATGAAATCAAAAGGGCCATCAAACCAAAAAAACACCACCACCAAACTGAAGAAGAAAAACAGCCTCCAACAAACATAAAAGGAGTCACGGACCGTACGGACAAAGTGTTGAAAAAACGCAACCTACAAACAGTATTTAGATCCACCACAAAAATACAACAGATGCTAAGGTCAGCAAAGGACACAAGGAACTCACTCGCCACTGCAAGGGTATACTGGATACCTTGTAGTTGTGGCCAGGTATACAGTGGTACCCTGATTTACAAGATTAATCCGTTCCGAGCCTATGCTCGTAAGTCAGTAAGCTTGTGAGTCAGGGAGCAGGATTTCAATCAATTTCTATAGGAAACCGCTTTAAACCACCCGCAGCTTCCCCCCCCCACACACCGGGCGCATTGGGGGCAGAAGTGATGGTTGGTTTAAAATGTCTTTAAGTCACCGAGGCAACCACTTGGCTTGGTGGCTCAAAGACATTTTAAACAAGCCGCCCCTTCTTTCCCCAAACCAGGCGTATTGCGAGGAAAAATGTGGGTTTTTAAAAAATGTCTTATAGCCACCGAGCCAAGTGGTTGCCTTGGTGGCTCAAAGTTGTTTAAAACAAGCTGTGCTTTTCCCTGCAATATGCCTGATTGAGGGGGAAAGCTCAGGTTGTTTATAAATAGCAAAAAAGGGGGCCCGGGGGGCGGCAAACACGCAAAAAAACCCCCACCCCACAACAGATTACAGTACAGCTGTTTTAGAAGGTCGCTATTGTAATATTCCCTATGCTAAGTGACTATGTGCTTGTTGTGATAACGTAGTTCAGTCAGTCAGGTTTTTATTGCGGTATAAAACCATAAAAATCATTAAAATCATTAAAACATGGTAGCAAAATTGTAAAGTTACAAAAACAGTGTGGATATAACGATATACATAGAAATATTAAAATGCAAAAGGAAACTAAACCAGTAAAAGAAAGTAGAGAATTTTCTAGTTAAAACTAGCCCGCAATCTTAGAATGGAATTTAATTAGGTATAAGCAAAATTTGGCTATTTGTTTGGTAATAAAAGAATTTTCATCACTTAAAAGTCTTTCCAGACCCATCTCGTTTGGGTCTACTGTAAGTCTCTCTAAGCATGGGTGAATGAATCTCTTTCTATAAGGGTTGTGAAGAGGGCAACAAAAAAACATATGCACCATAGATTCCACCTCCCTTTGGGAGCACATGCAGCGTCTATCTTCATAGGGAATTTTCTTATATCTCCCTTCTAAAACCATTGAAGGAATAACTGAGCAGCGGGCTAAAGTAAAGGCTCTCCGGTAAGCAGGCTCTTCCAGCTGTAAGAGATAGTTGGCCAATCTCATAACATATCTGGTCTCCATGGGAGCCCTAAACAAAGGGGATTGTGCTATATCTCGTTGGCGCTCAATGTCTTGGATCCTTTGTTTAATAAGTGCTTTGGCCTGCGTAGTACTCTGAACCAATAGGTCATCTATTGAGAGCCCCATAGATTCTAATTTTCTTTTTAAAGTTTGTATCCACCTAGGTTGGAAAGGGTCTTGGTTTATTAAAGGGAGAAGGCCTTTTTGGTCTGAGAAGCTCTTAAGCCACTGACAAACAGAGGCAATAAGTATTCTAGCTTCTAGTTTCATTTGACCCAATTCTAATCGTATCAAAGCATTGGAAACACCTGGAGGGACTTGTAAGATAGAGCGGAAGAACTTAGATTGTACCTTCTCTAACACAGCCAGATCAGCCAGAGATATTCCTGTATAGGTGCCATATAGGAGCTGAGCTACGACTTTATGTTGGTAGAGCCTTAATGCTGCTGGAACAAAGAGACCTCCCTTTGTTCGGAAGAATCTCACAATAGCATTAGCAGACTGCTCAGCCTTCTCAGCTCTCCAATTACAGTGTGCATTGTTGGCCCCTGATTCTTGCACTATCACCCCCAGATAGGTGAATTTATGCACTTGCTCAACTTTCTTCCTTTTTATTAGCCAAGATCTTATTTTTGGCCGTCTGCCGAAGGCCATCACTTTTGTTTTATCACAATTAATAATCAGGTGTTCTTTATCACAGTAAGCTGAGAAGCTATCCAAGGCCCTTTGGAGACCTACTGGAGACCTCGATAGAATAACAGTATCATCAGCATAAATCAGTATTGGGAGGTGCCGTGAAGCAAGCTTTGGTGGGTGAAATTTTAAGTTACTCATATGCTTCACCATATTGCTTATATAATAGATGAACAATGTGGGGGCCAACAGGCAGCCTTGCCTGACTCCCTTGGAGGTTTGGATAGAATTTGTTAGTAAGCCTTGAGGGTTACATCTTACTTTAAGGTATGTTTCCTGATGGAGGGCTTGGATAAGGTAAAGAAGTCTTTTATCAATGCTAGAAGAGCCTAGTTTTTGCCATAACCTCTGCCTTGAGATAGAATCAAAGGCGGCCTTCAGATCTATAAATGCAGCATATAGGGAGATTGGGCCTTTAGAGGCATATTTTTCAATTAATTGTTGGAGTATTAGACAGTGCTCCATTGTCGCTCTTCCTCCTCTAAAGCCTGCTTGTTCTACTGGAATGCATTCTTCTTGCTCAAGCCATAATTCTAGTTTTTCTAAGAGATGTCTTGTGTATAGCTTACTAATGATGTTTAGAAGGCTGATGGGTCTATAGTTCGCTGGGTCTTTCTTATCACCTTTCTTATAAATTGGAACCACAATAGCCATCCCCCATTGCTTGGGAATCCGGCCAGATTGGTCTATAAATGTGAATAATTCTGCTAGATAATGTGCCCACCAATCAGCATTTTCTTTGAGGACTTCAGGTGGAATTCCATCCGATCCTGGTGCCTTTCCTATTTTTAGACAGCCAATATGGTCTTTTATCTCTCTTGGGCTGACTGGGGACCATATAGGCAAATTCCTTAGGTCTCCTATAGGAGTGCCTTGCACAGAATCATCATAGAGATTTTGAAAAAAAGTGGCCCATTTATTTGCTGGAACATGCATATCTAGTGGCGATGAATTCTTCGCCCTTCCAGCATTAATAAGTTTCCAAAACTGAGCTGAGTTCTTTTGTTTGGCTGACTGGATTAGCAACTCCCATAAGTTCCTTACATACTCTTTTTTCTTCCTCTGAATGGTGGTTTTATATAATTTCTTTTGAGCTAGCAGCTGAAGATGTATTTCAGGTCTTTCCTCCAGACCTTTGTTCAGGGACAGATGGTACAAGGTGTTAAGCTCTTTTTTAACTTGTACACATTCGTGGTCGAACCAAGGTTTTGTGTTCCTATAAGCAGAGTATACTTTGTTCTCTGAAGGGACAGACAAAACGGCGTTTACTTCCTGGGTCAAAGCCTGGAAGTTTACAAGAGGGTCTTGCTCTGGACTTAAGTTACTAAAGAGCAAGAGATGATATTGCAATTTCTCTGGAGTTAGTATTTCTTTTACTTTGGTACTACGGGTGCTAGACCATTTTAACCTTTTTCCGATAAGTTCTAGCTGTGGCGTATACTGGTCCTCTGGTTGTGTTGGATTCAGAGGAAGAGACACTTTTAGGCTTAGTGGTAGATGATCCCCTTCCAAGAATGGCAGAATTTTAAAAGTTTTAATCCTAGGTAGTAATACATTGCAGACAAGCATATAATCAACAGAACTAGCCCTCTTACCTGCCATAAAAGTATATTCACCTGGGCAGTCCCCATAGAATGCCCCATTAAGAATATGAAGCTCCCTCCTACGTGATAACTTAGCAATGCATGCACCTGCATAGTTCGCCTTTGGGTCTTTAGATGTGCGTGTAGAGAGGAGTCCATATGATTCCCCATATAGATCTTCTAAGACCAGATTATATTTCTTTGCTAGAAATATATCATTTGGTCCAACTCGGGCATTAAAATCACCTGCCAACAAGATTTCTGCTTCGGGGCACCCAGCTAACAGATCTGATATATAATTATCTAAGGCTGACCAGTTTTCTTCAATAGAGGATTTCTTTGTTCTAGGTGGAAGATAGGCATTTATTATAAGAAGGCTGCCATTCACCCAGCTCATCAGTACGGCCATTGCCAGGTGGGCTAAGGGAGGTTTCAAAACACATTTTACCTTTAAGGTAGTTGAAACAAATATAACCAGCCCACCCATTAATCTTCCCGGACCTTTCCCAGCAGATGCCTCTAAGTTAAAGGAATAATAGCCATTCAGAAGAGGCGTTTCTGCTGTCCATGTTTCCTGCAGTAGGATAATGTCATATATTTTCTTTATGGAAGGAACATCCATATATGAGTGGAGGCAACGTTGCCATCCAGCTACATTCCAAGAGAGAATTTCAATTGTATTATCATCTGCCCTCATATGTTGTCTCAGTGACAGATTATTGTTTGAATCACTTTGGGGGAACAAAATGTGGTCATAATGAAAGGAAGCTTGGCTCATCTGGTGATTTAGATCCCTCTGCTTATGAGTTGAGGGAGAGGTAAAAGGTACTGGGGTTGAGCCAAGCTCACAATTGGAAAAATTTAAAAGTTCAGTTTTGCACATGGAAAAATTATTATCCCCGAGTCAGTATCCCTGGGACCAGCCCCCATTATCCTTTACATAATGTCTCTGCCACCAATAAGGAGGAGTTTCAGTAATTTGGTTGTTGAAGGTGTCCAAGCTTCTCTGAGTTTTGTTCCAGCTTGTGTGTTTTGGTTTACTCCACACATTCTTCTTCCTTCTAGGATATGGGACAGTGGGTCTAGGTCTGATCAAAACTGGGATAGGCTTACTCATATAGGTGTCCAGCTTTGTAGGTTCTTGGGAGGCTCCTATCGATTCAAAATTCTTCCTTAATGCAGACTGTTGTTGTTGATCCTTTTCCTGTAAGTCTTGCTCCTTTGGGTGATTACCTTCCTCTTGCTTCTGGGCATGGCTGGCAGGTAAAGGCATCTCTTCTACTGCTGTCCCCGACACTGGCGAGTGTCCCCCCTGTCTTCCTTTTAGCTTTAACTTCTTATGCTGTGAGCTGGATTTACCCTGTTGGATCTCTTAGAACGATCTCTGGTCTCTAGCCGTTTGAATAAAGGTTTAAAGTCCATCCTCCTGTTCCCCTTGGCGTAATGGTTGCTATCTATTTTGCTTCTGCATTTCTCCATCGTTGGCAGGGGTAGCTTCTTTTGTGAGGAGAGATCTTTCTTCTTGTCTTTTGTTCTTAGCCCTCCATCATGCATCTCCACAGTTCTTTTTGTGGGACCCTTTACCTCAATGAGGGTGGGGCTGGTATAACTGGCAGCATCCCCTTCCGTGTCAACAATGGGTGGGATCAGGAGAGGTGATCTGGTTTGCATGATAGTTGATGGACCAGTACACAAAAGCAGCTCTTCCATATTTAACCCTGTGATTTTGTTGATAGTTTCAGGGGATAAGTTGTAGAATTCCACTTCGTCTGTTGGAGGCAGGGGGTCAACAACATTCTCCTTTTGCCCTGTACTCTGGGTCATCAATTCAGGTGATTTTTTGGCTTCTAGCAAGCATCCAAGCATAGTCACAATAAGCTCTTTAATGTCCTTTAGTAGATCTCTAATTTCATCAACAGATTTCTGGTTTAATGAAGAGTCATTGTCCCTAGTACAGGAGGGCGTGTTTAGGTTTGTAAATGATGCAGCGGTGTCTTTTTGCAAATTGTTGACCACAATATTCTCAATTGGACCCACAGGGGAGTATAACGTTTCTATTGTCCTTAGTTCACCAAAGTCAGCATTTAAATTATTTTCTAAATAGCTGCAATCCAGGATTTGATAGTCCTTCATAACACTTTCTGGTAAGTCTATTGACTGTGTTCCATACATCCCAGAAGGGGTCACTCTGCTTTGGTCCACCCTAGTTGTAGCAGGTTCCCCTATTTTGAGATAATCAGTTATAGTGGTTTGCTTCATCTTGCTTGTTATTCTGCTGTAATCTTTAGCAGCAATCAGAGGCTTGTTCTTCCTCATAGATTGCATATGACACCTGAGCAGGGGGGAGGGAGGTGTAACAGGTCCCGGGTTACTCGCCCTGACTTGTAGGGGAGTGAACAAATGCTCTCCACTACTGGTTTCTCTAAGGTCCGAGATAGGTGTAATGGCTATTGACATGGTCCTCTGAAGCTGGGATAATACTGGAGTAGGGAGGGAGACATCCAGAACTTCCTCCTCTTCACTGGGTGCAGAGGTTATCATTCTGACTACTTTGGTGTCTTCACAACTCTCTCCCCTCTTGGCTATCCTGCTGAAACAGCTGGCCCTAACCTCAGGGTGGAAGTGTCTGTCTCACAGAGCTTTAAATTAGTCACTGCCAAACAGCTAATTCTATAACTTTGAGACAGTACCTTGAGCTTCCAGCTTTCTCTCTCACTCGTGCAGCACTTCCCGGTCTCTTCTGCGAAAAAAGCAGCTGCGGTAGTAGAAGGCTGCGGAAATTAGCAGGAGCAGGAGCAGTTAATGGCAACCCGGGTCTCGAGAGATAAAACTCCTCCAGACATTCCAATGTCCAAACACTCTTAGCCTTGAGTGAGAGATAACTTCTTAGCAAGATCTTAGGTTGAAGAAAAACTAAATAAGGAAAACTGTGCAAGCAGTAGATATCTTAAAAGGGAGAGACAAGCAATGCTCCAGGCTCAAAACGCTGCCAGTCACACCCAGCCGGAACCGGAAACTCTGATAACGTAGTTGAGTCTTTGGATCATGTTTTGCTTGAATGCAGTTTTTACTTAGAAAAATGTAATACATTTATTGTTCCAATTTTGAAGAAGTGTCCTGGAAGATCCAAAAGAGAGCATTTGTCTCAATTATTGGTGGGCAAAACTCAACTAAATACGGAATCTGTGGCTAAATTTTTTGCTTCCATGATCAAGTTTAAAAATAAGCAACGTCTCAATTATGCTACTGTACTGATTTCCCTTAGCACTGGGTCTTACGGTTCTCTGCATTTTTAACACGTCCTGGTTTTAGCTTGTATTTTAACATTTTGTATTACAAATTGATTTTATTTATTTGTTTTTACCAATTTTCCTTCTGTGCTTTTAACACATCCTGGTTTTAGCTTGTATTTTAACATTTTGTATTACAAATTGGTTTTATTTATTTGTTTTTACCAAATTTCCTTCTGTGCTTTTAAATTGGGTCTATGACCGCATAATAAATAAATAAAGAATGAATAAAAATAAGAAAGGAGAAATCAACCTACCTTTCCAGCAGTAGAGAAGTGCAGAAATATGGTGTGGGTATTTTAAAACCTCCAAAATGCATAGTGTCACAGGAGAAACAGTTTTTAAAAAACAAAACAAAACAAAACAAAAAAGGTAAGTTGGGGAAACCCTATCTTTTGCTAGTAAGGCAGTAGGATTTAAAAATCAGTGGAATCACGCTTGTAAGTCGGGATTTCCATATGTCGAGCACATCGTAAGTCGGAGTACCACTGTATATTGGGACCACAAAGTGCAGCATCCAGACCAGAATCAAAGAGCATGAAAGACACTGCAGATTAAAGCAGCTGAACGCAACCTGAAACAAAGTGGACATGAAATCCTCTTCCAGGACAAGGAAGTACTGGACAACACTACCAATCACTATATCAGACTACTCGGGGAAGCCATTGAAATCCACAAACATAAGCACAGTTTCAAAAAAAGAAGAAGAAGAAGAAGAAGAAAGTCTAAAAATTAACAAAGTTTTGGCTACGTATTCATTTTCACCCTGACTCCAACTCCCTTGCATACGAGCTATTAAGAGACCCCTATGTCTCAAAATGGTATCAATTTATCCAGTCCAAAATTCATCATATTGGAATTGACCTAGACTCCCTAATCAACTGTGAAGAATCCCAAATCCTCAAAATCATCCATCAAAGAATCTGGGATATAGAGCGCCAAACCATCTCATCAGGGCTCAACCCAACATGTTCTCCTCACTTTTATGGTTTGATGCCAACTCCAGGACTAGGAGCAAATTATATGAAACATCTCATTAACACTTGTCTGCGGCATGCTTTTATGCTCGCCAGACTGAACATCCTTCCCTCAGCAGTTCTTTCAGGAAGATACTACAACGTTCCATTTGAGAATAGACTCTGTAAACTATGTTTACTGGAACCGGACTCAACCTCTCATATCCTTCTCTCTTGCCCCTCGCACCACAAGCTTCGCCTTCGCCTTCTGACCCCTTACATTTCTAATTTCTCTGGATCCCCGGAGAGTATAACAAAGCGTCTCCTTGAGGACAAACATCCGCAATTGACAGCCTCAGTGGCTGAATATTTGGCCACTGTTTTAAATACAGTCATACCTCGTACAACGTAACACTTGTACAACGAAAAATCCGTACAACGTAAAATTTTTTTGGCCCCCCTCCTTCCCCCTTCCCTGTTTTCTCTGCCTCTTCCTCCGCTCCCAACGGGGCTGAGTGGGCGTGTGTGTGGTGGGGGAAGGGGCAGCCCGTGTTCTCCCTCCCCCTCCCCTCCCCCCTCCCCAGGCAAGGTGTGTGTGTGTGTGTGTGTGTGTGTGTGAGAGAGAGAGAGAGAGAGAGAGAGAGAGAGTCGGGCGCACACGTGCCTTGCCAGCAGGAAGCAGCTCGGCATTGGCGCGGTGTGTTTGTGTGTCTGGGGAGGCGCGAGCGGAGTTGTTGTTGTGGCGGCGGCGGCGGGTGGGCGCATTCGCTGGGGCGCTCAGCCTGGCGGAGTGTGGTGTGTGTGTGTGTGTGTGTGTGTGTGTGTGTGTGTGTGTTTGAGAGAGAGAGAGAGAGAGGCGGGTGAGCCCGGGGAGCGAGGGTCCTCTGAGGGAGGAGAAGCCGCCTTCGTTGGCCGGGGCAGGGGACGCACGCTTGTTGCTTTTTAAAAGGCGAAACCTTCCCTCGGCCTTTTCTCTCCCCTTCTATTGTGTGGGCTTGGTTCACCGGGTGGCGGCGGTGGCAACGCGGCCACGCCGGTCCCACCAACCACCGCTGCTGGCGGGCTCCTCGTGAGCTGGGCTTAAAAAAAAAACAGGAGGGTGCGACGAGCTGGAGAAGGAAGGAAGGGAGCAGCAAAGAAGGGAACCCGAGCTGTCTTTGCCTTCGCTCTATGTCTCAATGAGCACCAATTCATTCCTCATGTTGACCCACTCCTCCCCTCCCTTTCCCGTGCGGGTGGGGGGGTCTGCTGCTCCTGCCCCCTCCCCCCTCCCCTCGCTGGCCTTGGCACTTCCCTTCCCGGAATGACGGCCGGTTCCCCATCGAGTGGGAGGAGGAGGAGGAGGAGGAGGACCGGGCCGGCCCCCCTCCCCCTCCCCCCTCGATCGCTCGCGGGCGGGGTTTCGGAGGAGCCTTCTGTCTCGGAGGGGGCAGGAGGAGGGGGCGGGTGGCAGAAACCTCGCACAGAACATGGAGCAAAGCCAGCGCTCACCAGCTGTAGCACGGCTTTGTTGAGAGCAGAGACAAGGCAGGAGGCTGGCAGGACCTTCCATCAGTGCCTGCAAACACCCCCAGCTTGGGGCAACAGGATTTCTCCTTCTGCACTCCCCTCCCCTCCCCTCCCCTCCCCTCCCCATTCCCCCCTCCCTCCTTGCCTCGGCTCTCAGCGGCGCCCGGCGCCCGATCCTCCAGGAGGCGGAAGAAAAGCGGCTGCTGGCCCAGACGCCTCCCCTCCCCATTTCTCCCTCCCTCCTCCCCCTCCCCATTCCCCCCTCCCTCTTCGCCTCGGCTCTCAGCAGCGTGCAAGAAAAGCGGCTGCTGGCCCAGACGCCTCCCCTCCCCTCCCCAACAAGCTCAACTCATAAAAGAAAACACGCCTCGCGTTCTGACATCCTCCATTCCAGTGCAAACAAACAAAAGACCTGCGAAGTCCTCTTCATAACACGAGGGGCTCTCCGGTCTAGGATGGAGAAGGTAAAACACACTAAGTCTCTTGCTCTCTCGATTTTTTTGTTAGATCAAAATAGGGGTAGCCCAGTGGTGCAAAGAAAAAAAAATGCAAATGCAAAACATAGGCGCCCGATCCTCCAGGAGGAGGAAGAAAAGCGGCTGGCCCAGACGCCTCACCCCGAGGTGGCCATCGCCATGCCATCGCTGGTGCTGCTGCCGCCTCCAGCTCCCCCACCACTACCACCCACGAGGGAAGCACCCGGAGGCAGCCCGGAGGTGGCCAAGCAGCTGTGCCGGGCAGGGCCAGTTGTGGAGTCACCCGGGTGGGGTGAAAGAAGCACCAGCACTACCACCACCACCACCATCCTCACCCCTTGCTGTCTGCAGGCGACAACAATGAGGAAGAGGATGATCTGCACCGGCTCCTGCAGCAGCTCAAGCTCTTTGGTAACCTTAGTCTTGCTGTGCATTGGAACGGATTAAATATGTTTTCAATGCATTCCTATGGGAAATAGCAGTTTGTACAACGGAAAATTTGTATAAAGTAATTTCATTTGGAACGAATTAATTCCGTTATACAAGGTACCACTGTATTAGTAAATAGTCTGGGGCCAAGGCCTGCTATTAACCCAATTTTTAAATCATTTTTAACCTATTTATTTACTTCCTACCTCTTATTTTACATTTTGTTGCTTCTGTTTTATACCAATGTATGCCAATAAAGGTTCTTGTGATTGTGTGTTTGTGAACAAAGCCTGATCCAGTACTAAAGCTGTAGAGTTCAAAAGGTGAAAACTCAATGATTCCCCACACAGCCACAAAGGTGATCAATTCACACAACCGAACAGCTAACAATACCCATCTAGGATCATTGCTACCCCTGATTACATTGAAACTTCTTAATCTGTTCCTCACAATACAATGACTAACACCTATTTTCTTGCCTAGGACAAGTTTCCACAGCTTTAAAACCCCAGCCTCACTCACTTTATAACCCAGAGCACAGACAGAACTCCTAGTTCCCTGAGCTCCTTGCCCTCTGAAGATGCCAACCACAGAGTCTGGTGAAACCTCAGGAAGAAAAAATTCCAGAACACGGCCAAACAGCCTGAAAAAATCACAACAACTATCGGATCCCAGCTGTGAATGCTTTCGAGAATACACAGTATTAAAAACCTTGGAACAAGAGTCTTTAGCACATAATATATGAGTCAGAAGTTCTTGGCTACAGAATCCAGTTTGGTTTCAGTGGAGTGATGACACTGGTGGCGCCCTCTTTCCATGCTGGATGAAATGTGGTGAGAATTGCTTAGAATTGCCAGTCAGACATCCCTTCTCCTAACCAAGACTTGACATACTATACATTGACCCTTTTTGGAGAGGTAAAGGATTACATTATCTCTCTTCTGGCAGTTATCTCCACACTAGGTCAATAGATAAGAACACTAGTGTGATATTCCTATGCTGTGCCCCTGGCCCTTTCACACGCTATTCACAAGCACCACCTCTAATTCCCTCTTTCGCTGCCACCAACTAGTTTCTCTAGCAAATTAATGTTTTCCAGACTGATTTAAATTGAATAAAGACAAAGGAATTTGATTTATAGCAAAGTAAAAGCAAAAGCATAAAGGGTAATTGGTTCAGGTACAAACAAAAGGAAGAATATAGCTGAAATACACTTAAGTTAGGTTACAGATGAGATTGGTTACTTGCACGCCCTGTTCTTAAATTTATAGACACTCAACACTTATGTTCTCTCAGAAGTTTCTAAAACCCTATCTCTTCTCTCTCTCAGTTCCTTATCTGGTCCCTATCTTTGTAAGTCCCTATTTGACTCCCTCTCATCTGACCAATTCAGTGATGGGCTGAGCCTCAATAACCACTCAGGCTTCTCCCCCAAACTCTCCCATTGGTCAACAAACACAAAGAAACACAAACTCATATTTCATAAATTATTCATTACAATGAATGGAAAAGCTCTGGAGCTCAGCGAATTTATGACCCACAACTGCTGACAGAGAGGGCCTTACACCATGGCATTGATTTGGAGAAAATCAAAGCTTACATAGACTCTTTTCATTTTGGAGCACCTCCCCATGCTGGTGGTGGCATAGGGTTGGAAAGAGTAACCATGCTATACCTTGGGTTAGGCAATATCCTGCAAACCTCCATGTTCCCTCGTGATCCTAAACGTCTGACACCTTCAGAAGACCAGAAGAGTTGTGTTAAAAATTGTTGGAAATGTTTAATGTTGGAAAGTTTGCTTGCAAGGGACATCAAAGTGGCATGCTCCATAGATTCATCAGCCCTGTCAATCTGCCTGTGGAAGGCTGAATAACTATCAGAGCAACCTTGTTCCCTACAGTGCTGGCTGATGTGGTTTTAATTATTTTATTTATTTATTCATTTATTTAGAATATTTTTACCCCACCTTTCTCATTGGAAAAGGACTCAAGATGTGCCTCAATCAGGAAGGATGAGTTTTAAGGACTAGAGGTCCATGTCCCCACTCACAGCCCCACAGTACACCTTCTCATAGCACATCCTTTGAGAGTGATACAAAACAGAGGGAAATATCCAAGCCTCTGAAAGCAACGCACAGTCTATCAGGCACGCACCAGGCTGAGACACCAAGTAAAACCCTTCCCAAGCCTAGCAAGCCTTGAAAGTGACAGATGATGTTCCATTTCTCTCTCTCTCTCTCTCTCTGTTTGTGTGATGTGGTTAGAATAATTTGTCACCCGAAAGCAAATTGCTATTTTAATGAGTTCCACAGAATTGAAAAATAAGACCTCAGGAGGCTTTTTAAAAAGAATATTTGTCTTTGCTTTCAAGGTTTGCACTGGAGCCTGTACTTTTAAGACCTACTGAAAGAGACAAGAAGGCATAAAAAAACGAAATGGCACATGGATAGACTTGCCATTTAAAAAACTGAATGGCTACTCACTCATTGTTTGCCATGATAGAAACAATATTAACTGAAATGCCAATAGCACACAAAGTTTTGCCTGCTACGTATGCGTTCCTTATTTGGTTTATGGCTATACATTTTATTTTTGGATATGAAACTTTACAGTAGGATGGAAAAGCTCTAGTAATATATAAATCATCACATTCCCCTTTAAGCAAATATAAACACTTTTCACCATGAAAGACTGAATATATATTTTTATAAATAGATGAATTTTAAAATATAAAATCGTTAGGGTTCACAGGCTTATCTGGCAAATAAATATGTAGAAGCCTTTATTATTATTCTGTGCACAAGGTCTGAAGCTATTTATTTGGACTGAAATTCTGTTTTTCATCATTCATTGAACAGGAATGTATTTGTTTTTAATAAGGTCATTGTGGAAAATAATGTTTAGACAGCCTGTTTCTAAACTAAGTTTATGTCTTGGAGAAGGCTGAATTGTTTTTACCCCATAAGTTCATTGTAGGCAGTAGCCTAGTAGTCTATAGTAGTTTACTGAACTATACATTTTTATTTTGTCGACTTAAATGGAAATTATTTTTGTCAATATTTTGCAAACTTGATTGATTTTACTGCGGGAAAACTCAGAGGCTCAGGTCTCTGATTGCGGATCTAGAGGTTTGGGGTTCAGTTCCCCACTGTGTTTCTTAGAGAAGGACTGGATTTGATGATCCACAGGACTTCTTTCAGCTCTGCAGTTCAAAGGTGGTGTTGGTGGTTGCCATTAGTTTGCGATCGGGCTCCTCTTTTATTGATTCATTCGCCCAGTCCCTGAAGCAGAGGGTTCCACAACAAGGATGGTGGACCTCTTGTCCCTCTGGCTGTACTTTCAGGTCTCGTCTCCTCAGCTGGCTTTCTTCCCTCCTTCAAGGACACACTCTCTCGGGACAAGCATGCACTGTGTCCATTCAGGCAGTTCTATTTCTCTTATTGACGACCCTATGCTTATTGACAACCCTTCTGCTTAATTCTCATCTCTCATCTCTCTCTCTCTCTCTCTCTCTCTCTGTCCCCAATATGAAGACTTTTGGGGTATTCTACTGACTTTTCTCCTTTCTATCTCTTCTAGTGGTAACTTCATCCAAACTATCTATTTCCTTTCTGGATCTTCTGTCTCTATCCAACCTCATCTGAGTGGTAGTTCTCCCATCTCTATCTTTTTCTTCTCCTTTCCCCTCTCTTTTTCACTTCTTTATCCCTCATCCCCCCCAGTCCTTTATCTCTTCTGTTATCAGCACGCTTTCTACTATTGGAGGATCTCCTCCTGCCTTTTCTTCTCTGCTTTTTCTTTCCTCTCCTGTCATTTCAAACTCCTTTTGAACTTGTAATTTGGCCGATGGTGATAAGGTGATGTATGACATTTCGTAGCCTTCAGTAGAGGACAATGGGAGGAGTGACTCACTCCCACTGATGTTTTTATCCTGGGATGTTGCCTTCTCACACCTAGTTTACAAAGACTGTAGTGTTTGAAAATAGGATTTCTTGCACACTGGATTTTAATTTGCACACAAAATCTATTTGTTTTGTGGTATTTTAGTCATAGCTCTTGGTTACAGATATTGAAAAATCTCAACTTTATCAACTGGACATGGAACATGATAATATTTTTCAAATATTACTTGCTACACTACAGTGACAGAACAAATCCATGCTAAATTCAGAGGGAAGATTTAGTAAATCTTATAGAAGGAATCTGTTTTTTCCTCTATCATTGTGTTTCTCTCCAGTTACTATTGCAATAGTTCTGGTGATGATTCACTGTCAATTGAGTTTAGTAATGCACATCTATTATTTAGATGGTGTTTCATTTGATCAGGAAGATTATTTAAATAATATTTTTGGCACTGTAATAGTTTTAGCAGTATGATTCAGCTATAACCTATTTTTTGATATTAAATGTTTGTGGGCTATATAACAGGCCCCTCCTGGTCTTGTTGCTACAGAAAGATTTGTGCACAATTGTCAATTGGGCTGCCTGTACTGAGTGTGCAATAAAAGTGTTGGCTTTTATTGCACACTCAGTGCATAATTTCTGCATAATTTCTGATTCCTAGGACAAAATTATCAGCATACTCTGTGTTGGTGTTTGTTCAGTTTCCTGCTCAACATTTGCATTTAGCATTTGTTTGCATTCAGCATTTGTTGTTTGAGCATGATGTTCAATGATGGTTATGTCAATAGACTTTTTGTGAAATGTGATTGTGAGCAGCAATTCCACATCATGACACAATCGTACTTGAGGAAACAAGCTCTTTTATTGGAGCACCAAAAAGTCTAAGGTGTTAGGAGGTGGGACTTTCACCAGCAGGTGCCAGTCCCACCATGATGGATATTATTTAACCCACATTTTTATAGGTACTAAACTGCTTTGGTTCCATCTCTCCTCATTACCACAGCCAAACAATTTCTTCAGAGTCTGACATTTACTAAATAAAACACTGTGATTTTCTTATTGGAAATGTCCTATTCCAGCCTACTTTTCACTTATACAAATATTACAGACTTAAACATTCTATTTCCTGTTTTAAAACTCCTTGAGTCATACTTCTCACATTCCATGTTCCAATGCATACCTCATCCATCATTAGCGTTTCCTTTTGCTTCTGTATTCTTGAGCAACCTGGCATTTATTTATTTATTTATTTATTTATTTATTTATTTATTTATTTATTTATTGAATTTATATCCCGCCCATCTTCCCGGAGGGAACTCTGGGTGGCTTCCAACAGCGGACCAGACAATGGTCGTCAATACAAATACAATAGACAGTTCAATAGCTAAAAATACCATACACACAATAAATGCAGTAGACAATCAAACAACATATTAAAAAGAGCAGTGCTAGCACCCTTAATACTTAGACAAAGGCTCAATAGCCCAACATCTTACTCAGCGGGTAAGCGGTGATGGCAAATGGCGGGAAAAAAGAAAAAAAAATTAACTGAATTGAGCTAAATTACAGTTGGTCACCAAAGGCCTCTCGAAAGAGTAAGGTTTTAAGAACTCTACGAAAGGCCAACAGGGACTCTGCAGAGCGCATTTCACTCAGGAGGGTGTTCCATAATGAAGGGGCCACCACCGAGAAGGCCCAGCTATGGGTGATAGTTTTCTGGGCCTCTCTAGGGGTGGCTACCCGGAGCGAGTGCGCTCGCGACTTCCGAACCGGTCGGGCTGAGGTTGATCGCTGGGCGATCTGCTCTGCCAGGTAGTCCGGGCCCAAGCCATGGAGGGTTTTATAAACTAAAACCAGCACCTTGAATCTGATCCGGTGCGCAATGGGCAACCAATGCAAGCGAGCCAGGACTGGGGTGATGTGGTCGTAATGACGCACTCCAGCCACCAGCCTGGCTGCCGCATTTTGGACCCACTGCAAGCGCCAGAGGAGAGTCAAGGACAACCCATGTAGAGAGCGTTACAGCAGTCCAGCCTTGAGATCACCAGTGCCTGCACTACTGTTCTCAGGGAGTCCCCGTCTAGGTATGGGCGGATCTGGGCTATTTGTCGCAGATGGTAGAAAGCGGATCTGGTCACGGCCGCCACCTGGGCATCCAAGGATAGCACCGGATCCAGAACTACACCCAGATTCCTAACCCTATCCGCCAGCTGGAGGGAGATACCCTCCAGAGAGGGAAGAGGGCCTCCATAACCAGACGGGGAGCTCCTGAAGAACATAACCTCAGTCTTCTCGGGGTTGAGTTTGAGCCTGTTTGCCCTGGTCCATGCCATGACCGCCCCCAGTCACCGGTCAAGGGTCATGACAGCTTCCACTGCAGAGGTGGAAAAGGAGAGATAGAGCTGTGTGTCATCAGCGTACTGATGACAGCAGACTCCAAAACTCCGGATGACCCCCGCCAGCGGTCTTACATAGATGTTGAACAGCATGGGGGAGAGAGACGAGCCCTGCGGCACAACACATGGGAGTGTCCACGGGGCCAACAACTCTCCACCATGCTGCACGTACTGGGGTCGAGCCTCCAGGAAGGAGCAGAGACAACTGCGAACACTGCCTCCGATACCCACCTCGGAAAGCCGATCCAGTAGGATACCATGGTCTATGGTATCGAAGGCCACTGACAGATCCAGGAGAACCAACAGGGTACTCCTGTCGGCCGCCCGGAGTAGGTCATCTTGCAGCGCGACTAGAGCTGTCTCGGTCCCCCGGCCAGGCCTGAAGCCGGACTGGCATGGATCAAGGCAAAGCTGTTCCTCCAGATGAGATTGTATCCGGATCGCGGCCACCCCCTCGATTACCTTGCCCAGAAAGGGGACATTGGCGATCAGATGATAACTCACCAATTGGTCCAACGCCAATCCTGTTTTTTTAAGGATGGGCTTTATTACCGTCTCCTTCAGACGGGAGGGAAAAACCACCTCACTGATGGAGGGGGTGGCGATGATGGAAGCCCATTCAGGCATGGTCCCCCCAGCCGCTTTTATTAGCCAAGCAGGGCAAGGATTGAAGGGGGTGGCCGCGGGCCGGCAATGGGGAATTGCCTTGGAGGCCTCCAAAGGGGTGACAGGCCCAAACTTGACCAATCGATGAGAGCAGGGGGTGCCGCAACAGGGGATGGCGGGGAAGGACTAGTGCAAACGGAATTGAAGCCGGTCCGGATGGCCTCTATTTTTGATCTAAAAAAGACTGCAAAATGCTCACTACTGAACTCAGTAGGAGGAGGCCTGGCCAGACTAGGATTGGTGAGGTCTTGGACCACCCGGAAAAGTTCCGCCTGGCGGTTCGAGGCCTCACCAATTATCAGGGAGTAATAAGATGTTTTAGCCTCCCTGATTGCCCGAGAATAGCGCCTAGTCTGGATGATGACTGCAGTCTTATTAAATTCTGTCCGTTTCCTCCTCCAGCTGCTTTCCAGCCTTCTCTGTTCCTGCTTCATCTCTTTTAGCTCCGCCGTGAACCACGGCGAGGGTCGAGCTCCGCAGCGAAGGAGGCGCTTGGAGGCGATCCGGTCGATGATGCGGGAAGTTGTATCAAACCATCGATCAACCGCAGTCTCGGGCGGATCGTCAGCCAGGCCACCAGGAAGCTCCCCAAAGGCCTCACGGAACCGAACTGGGTCCATAAGCCTTCGGGGCCGAGCCCAAACAAGGGGCTGATGGTCCCCATGGGGAGGGGCCGCGATTGACAGGGAGAAGGACAGCAGGTGGTGATCTGACCATGACACAGGAAGGGAGACAATGTCCCCCACCTCCAGAGTAGAATCCCCTGACATGGAGGTAAATACCAGGTCAAGGGTATGCCCAGACCTGTGGGTGGAGCATAGAATATGCTGGGACAGGCTCATGGAGGTCATGGACTCCATGAATTCCAGAGCCGCACCAGACAGACCACCGCCGACCTGCACGTTGAAGCCCCCAACAACCAGAAGGCGAGGGGACTTCAACAGTGCCGCGGCGATGAACTCGGAGAGCTCTGGTAGGGATTGAGCTATGTTGCGGGGAGCACGGTAGCCCAGCACAATGCCAAATCTGTCCTGCTGACCCACCAACAGGTGAAGGCATTCTAACCCTGGCCTAACCAATGTTGAGGCCCTGCTGACAAAAAGAGAGTCCCTGTATACAATGGCACCCCCCCTTCTGGCCCTCCAACCTGCCTACTCCCGGAACCGAGAACCCAGGGGGGCACAGCTGGGTGAGCGAAGCCCCCCCTCTGCTCCCACCCAGGTCTCGGTGATGCAGGCCAGATCGGCCCTCACGTCGAAGATGGCATCATAAACGACAGGGATCTTGTTATGGACCGACCTGGCATTCATAAGGAGGCAGGACAGGTTGGAGGCACTGGTGGGATGGCTCCTGGGCACATGGCAGTGAGTCATGACATCTTTCACCTTTAATCAGTTCCTTAATTAGTGATAGCACCCATTTGTATTTATGATTTGTTCTTCCATAGTAGCTGATTGACTGCTTGCCGATCTGAGGAACTCATCTACCAGCATTGTCTTGTGTTTTATTGTGGACTTTCACCTCATAGGATTTTCACAATGTGGGATACTCAGATATGTGTGCAGCCTTCTGCACAGTATTGACTGAATTATCTTGAGCATCATGACCACTGTTTATGAAAGATCCTGACACCTACTACTCTTGCTGCTCAATAGCTGCTGTCTGGGGGAAAAAACACTATTGTAAATATGAATGCTGTTGTGACTTCCAATCCTTGAAGAAGATGGATGCTTTGACTATTTCAACACTGACCATTCTGCCTTGGGCGTTTTAATAATATCTAGCATCCTGATGCTGCTGCCATCAGCTTCCCTGACATATTCAACCTTCCTTACCCTGTTAAGTGTGAATCCAGGAAAAGGAAAAGACCCTTAGCATTAGGAAATTCTGCCTAACGGCATGAGACAATATTTGTAGGCTTCAAAATAGATAATTAGCCAAATCTAATGAGGAAGTTTTTACAGTCTTGTTGGAGACATAGAATTCTGTCACTTCAAATGCTTAGTAATGCTTTTGTGCTATTTAATCTCCAGCTATGCATTCAAAACAGAGCTTGTAAAAGTTACTTTTTTAGACTGCACCCTGTAACCAATTTGGTGTCTGATAGATTCTGGAATGTTGTAGATTGCACTCTGGTTTTGATGCACACTTAGTAGAGGATCAGATGCACTATGCATATCTGCTGACATGGATGAATGGTGGTGTGGGGGGATTAATTTTTTTGTTGCATGTTTGCACATTATTGATTTTATTGGAATGCAACAACAACAACATATGCCGTAGATTGAAACATGCAGATTACTTTATTAAAAATGGGAAAGAGTGAAAAGAACAACTACTGCCATGGTTTCTTGTCGTTTTGACATGAGCTGCATTTAGTTGTACAGGCTAGAGAACTCAGTGAATTGGGTATGTGGTCAGGAGTTTAACTCCTCACTGTGCCTCCTGGGAAGACAGCCAGCCTGTGAGCATTCAGCAAGCTGACCAAAACCCAGGATATCCCCAAAAGAAGGGATTGGTAAACAACCTACTCTTGCTAGGATATGACTGCTCTTTGAGGACCATATGAAAATGTTGAGTTGAGTCCTAAAGGACAGCAGATGGGAGCTGTTATAAGAGTGAAGGTGCCCCCTTTTCCTCTTGTTTTATTTTTTGGGTCATGATAGAAGATCTGAGAAGTGGGTCTTATTGGTTAAGAAAAGCTATCTGAGTGGCTTCCAGTAAATTCTTATTTTTCCCACTCCCGCTTTGAGTTTGATATTAGTACATTTTATTTTTGTCAAGTCTCTTAATAACGTTTAATGTATTTCATAATGTTAGTAATATAGATGAGTATGAACTGGAAAACCAGTGTGGTTCATGATGGTCTGTGTTTGAACCATGAATTATCTCCCCCCACCACCAACAAACCAATTTTAAGTTTGTTTTTCCAGGTTCATGCCAGTTGGCAACTGGCTGTCTATCCTTTCCCTATTGCTTCCCTATCTTGTCTTGATGCCGCCTCCTCCTCCTCCTCCTCCTCCTCCTCCTCCTCCTCCTCCTCCTCCTCCACTACAACTTCCATCCTGAGAGGCTACAGGCATAGGTCCATGCACCTACCTGTCAACTGAGAGGAGAGAGGGAAATGTTTAGTGCTTCATTTGATTTCAGCACAATGGGATCCACAAACTAACCTGTGAACCAAATCAAGATCAAGCACAGTTGGGGCTTTTTTTCTGGTTTATGATTTGATTTGTGCTCATCTCCAGTATACTTTTGAAAATATTACTATCCATTTGTTGGTATACAGTGATCTTATTTTAACTCATTGTCATGTTTTGCACGAATTGTAATGCCATGATTTATTATGACATAAATCCTTGACACAGTTATATAAATTTTAGATGTGATTTGCTGTAACTTAAGAAGTCTTCGTAGATATCATCTGTTGCATGCTGGGTCATGTGCTTTGTTTAGTGATGTTTTCTTATAAGATAATATCTGCCCAAATCTCCTTATTTGTATACATTTTTAATGGTCAACAAAATAAAAATAGTTTATGATTTGTGACAAGGATCCCTATGCTTATGAGAGTGGGATCTTCACCTCCTGGAGAGGAAGGATGAGATTCCCAACCCAGAGCTAACCTCCATATGGGACCGCTGGGGAGGGAGCGGAGGACAAAGCCCTTGAGACCTCAGGTGTAGCTATGGTCGGACTGAGATTTAAGGAGGAGAGTGATGCAGGAGAGGAGCTCTGTTGGAGTGATGCCATAGAGGCATATGAGGCCCAGGAGGTGCTGGCACTGCTGGATATGTTGATAGCTGAGTGGGAGACAGTCTGTCACAATGATCCTGAGACCAGGTGCTGGGTCATGTTACTAGTACCACTGGAGGAAGCTGCCCAGGACCATCAGGGTCAGACCAAACATTTGGAGTGAGAAAGCAGCAAGGGCAAGTAGCCCCATTGCTCCCAGTCAGCTTGCCTAAAGGTGTTCATAGGGCCAGCTTTTGGCTTCTCCCCACTCGCATTCTGTTACACAGAAGAGGCCAGCCAGGTATGGATATAGTCTGGTCATGCCTCTTGGGAAGGTGTTGTGATGGGAAGGGGCCTTCACTACTCACTTCCAGGAACAGATAACCACCTGCATACAGAATACTTTTTGCACCGCTTCATTCCTGGCATTCTTGCAAGGTGTCCTAGAACTGGTAGAGGAAGCGGAGCTTCACTCCTCCCAGTAAAATATATTTGAAGGGCACAAACCCCAAAGACTATGGGAGTAGGGGAAAATTCCCTGGTGCCCTAAGTTGTTAAGTTTTATGGTTTTGGCCAAGTTGACTCTTAACAAGTTCAGGCCCTCCAATCAATAGCCTGTTCGTGGAACTGCTCTCTGTGTCATCATGGAGGGAGTTGCATCACCATGCAGGGGCTGTTCACAATGACATTTATGGATGGACATTTTATGCACTGAAAAATGGCAAAGTGAGTCCTTCTGTCTACTCTGACCATGAGCCACCAGTGGGCAGACTTCCCCCTTATCTAATTCAGAATGGGAACATTTACTTTGTCAGTTGGATGCCAAGCACTGGTTTTGTTTGAAACGAGACACATTCTGAATTGACACTGTTACACTTCTTATAATGTAATTGGGAGCATATGCTGTGTCCCATGCTACCACCTTCCGATATACCCCTGCTTTTTCCTCTTTCAGTTTCCAAATTGATCAGAGCCCATGGTGGAGGTAATTTCAGACACTGGTAGAGAAGTACTGGGTGAAGATATTCAGTACATCTTCATTTATTTTGTTCTCATACATAATAAAAATAATCAGAAGTGTTATTCCTGCCGAGGAAGATCCTAAGAGCAGTTTTGCCATTGCAACATTATTATTATTTCATTTGCAGAAAGAATCCACAGAAATGTTTTTGCACAAAAAGAATGGCATTTTGTTTGAATGAAAAATTATGCTTCTTATATACAACCTTGAATTTTGCATGAAATAACAATTTTTAAAAGATGTAACATTTTCATTGATTATGTAAAAAAATACAAAAATTTTATTATGTAAAATACAATGTTGTAGAAAGATACAAAGCAAGTTCTCATGAATTTCAGTGCGGATGGAAAAAACTGCTTGTCATTTTGCTCTTTTGTGAGAAAAATAATAATCTTGTAATGTCTTCACACTTTTTCCTCGGTCAACCACTTTTTCACCAAGTACAAGAATATAAGTATTTCTTACATCCGTAGTACTTGGCCTTACCAAGTAGGTGCAGTGCATGTAATTCATGATATACATTCACCTTCCAAAAGTGCGGGGTTCCAGATATCATTGGTTATAAGTTCCCCATGAAACTGATGGGACTGAAGTCACACCTAACTTGTGCCACTGACTTCAGTGGAACCAGAGATCTGCTGTCTGTGTGTATGGCAGCTGGGTTGAATAAAGGTTATGATAAAAACCGAGATCCTGCTTGTGTTGTATGAGTACTCGTTTTGTACACAATGCACGCTATGTTATAAATGCCTCTCAAAAGTATCTTACGTAACCTCATGATAAAGTGAAGTTGTGGGAGGCTGATATAATGTGTATGCAATGAGCCATTCTGTGGAACTTTTAAAAATCACTTTGCTGACAAAATAAATAGGAGTCATTCTGCTGGACTTATTTATTTATTTAGGGTGGTTTTTTTGTGGAACATAATGCATCTTGAAAGTACTGCTCAGGGACTATTGCTGGAACATTATCATTCCATAACTGCCTTTGCATTGGTATATAATGCACAAGCTGCATTTTCTGTCTTGCTTCAAATGTAAAATGTATGAGTACAGAACCCATATTGTAGCAAGACCCCTATGTTGTCCAACAGAGTTCTCATTTCTCATCTTTCCTCGCTGACTCCACCTTCATTGCATGAACACCTAGCTATCAGGATCAGTAAGCTCAAAGAGACTGAGGCCTAGATAGCAGATTGTTGCAATGTGGTGGAATCTATTAAATAATAAAGGGGGATCTTTTACATGACTCTCCAAAGAAGTACTGAAAAATAAAAGACAAGTAACACAATGTCCTGTTCTTTATTAATACCTCTTTAGCAAAATTTACTTTCCTTGGATTGCAGTTTTTAATGTCACTCGTTTCCTATTTTGCTAAATAATTTTTTCTCATGGGACCAACCGGTGGAGTTTTATTTTGCTGCTAAACCCACTTTGTAACTTGGATATTTCCCTTCTTAGCACCTGATGTTGCAATGTTCCCAACACCCACTGTTGGTAGCCTGGCAACCCACCCACAAGAGACCTGTGATTCACTTTCAGGTCCTGACATACCATTTGAGAACTGCTGACATAAGTTCACGCATCGAGTATTAAATGTGGAATTTGTTGCCCTGTTTGCTTGTAAAGGGCACATATTTCACTAAGATGATTCCACCCTTGGGTGTTTTTTAGCTTGTCATACTGAAGGCAGCGGAGTACTAAAAGTTAGATTTGTCTTGACCAATGGGACAGTAATTGCTGAAGCAGTAGGAATTGTGAACAATCAGATATAAAACGGAAAACTGGAGTTCTCTTTCTAGCAAGGGAAACCACATATTTTTGTTCCCTGATCAGCACTTAGCTTTCTGAACGGATGGCAATTTGTACAGTATGGTAACTAGTTATCAACTTATGCAATAGGAATTTTGCCACTGTTCATATAAAATCAATCACTCAAGTCATGTTGCCTTACATGGTCACTTAAGGAAACTGCACAAGTGATGTAGCTATTTCCTAGGCTCTCTGTCATACACTGGGTCTGCTCTAAACTACACAATTGATCATGTGCTTTTCATTCCAGGGGCAGCCTAGAACGTGAGAAAAGAAATAGGATAAAGGGAATTTTACTAACAAAAATCTGCTTTTCAAATAAACGACTGTAAAACTGGATGACTACAAATGTTTCTGCATTATTGCACTCACATAGGCCGGTCTATCCATAAAGCAAGTATTTGGTCTTGACATTTTCCTCATTATCTACTGCCCAGGAATCATTCTTATAAGATAACCAATTTTTATTCTATATTCTGAATTGGAAAACTAAAAGTTACCTCGTGGAATACTAAGTTGGAGATCCAATCTAGATAAGCAATCATTGTGGCCAGATTTCAAGTAAGCAGATGTTATGAAATGTTGTCTGGAAGCTAACAAAATCTCTATACAGTATTTTAAAGATTTTTTGTTAGGCTGTCTTTATCTATTCAATGCTACAGTATTTGTGCTCTAGGTCAGATCCCCCAAAACCTACAGTGTGTTACCCACTGTACAGTGTCCATCAATAATCAAGGGCTGAATATCTAATTTCCTTTTCTGATAGTCCACTGTTGTATCATCAGCAGATCTGATGATTCTGTTAGTAGGGTGTGTATGGGTGCAATCAGAGGTGTAAATAGTAAACAATAGTGGACTCAGCACACAACCCTGTGGAGTACCCATGTTAAGAGTCAGGGCTGATGAAATATAATCTCCCAATCTAACCTTCTGAGAGTGATTTGATTTAAAAAATCCATGATCCTGAAACAGACGGAATAGGAGAATCCAATATCCTTGAGTAGCAGTTTGTAAGGTATAATTGTGTTAAATGCAGAGTTGAAGTCCACAAAGAGCATCGTTATGTAGGTCCCCTGCTGCTCCAAATGATTTAGAGCAGTAAGAAAGGTAATGTCTATGGCATCTTCTGTAGATCTAGTCAGTCTGTAGTCAAGCTGATATCTATCTATCAAATGTACCTGGAAGACAGGAAATGATGTATCGTCGGACTAGTTGTTCGAGATACTTCATAATGATGGAGGTAGTGCCACTGGTCTGTAATCATTAAGGCTGTTAATAGAAGGCTTCTTTGGCAGAGGGACAATAGTGGAAGCCTTCAGACAAGATGGAATAATGGACTGGGATAAAGACCTATTAAAGATCTCAGTAAAGAATCCAGCCAACTAGTCTGTGCACTCCCTAATCACCTGACCTGGAATGCCATCGGGTCCTGCACCTTTCCTTGGATTCACAGCTCTTAAGGTGTTTCTCACCTCCTGTTCCTCCACAAAAAGGAAGGGGCTATGTTGGACTAATGGCTGTGATATAGTTGCCTCTCTTGTTCTAACTCAAATCAAGCAAAGAATTTATTAAGCTCCTCGGCCAACAAAGCATTTCCAACAGTGGGTGTGACATTGTTTGTTCTGTAATTAGTAATATAAATCATAACCAATAGTTTTGTTATTTTTGGATCACTGTATTTTGGATCACTGTATTTTGCATTTTGGATCACTGTATTTCCAGTCCACTATAAAAATCTGGGCGAATAAATTCTGCTGATTTATTATCTTCACAATCTCTTCAAACAAGTCTTTAATAAGCACATCTCCCCTCTAACATCAAGCATCAGACAATTATTATTATCCATCTATACTAATTAATCTTTTCAAAGTGTGCCCTTTACCTCCTTGATTGTTTGTGCACATTAGAGATGTTACAGATACTTGGTTTCCTCTCCATGTACATTGGCTAGGCCTCAATTTTTCTTGGGCTTTGCGAAAAGTTTTAAATAGATCATACCTCTGCACAATGCCTGTAAATGTACTATTTTCCAAAACTAAAATGAGGAACATTAGATTTCATTAGATTTCATCCTGAAATTCATGAGAAATAATTGATTCTTATTCCTATAATTTATATAGCACTTCTAACATCTATCACTTTTCCTTGCTTGCTACATAGAATTTCACTTTAAGGCTATCCATTCAGACTGTTCCTAACCAATATTTTCCCCCTTCGTAATCATTCAGCTGTGCCACCTCTTATATCTGTATATATGTCCTCTTAGAGAGTACTATTTTCCCTAACAACCCCTTTGACTCATGTAACAGAGTGAGAAATCTTGGCACTTACGATGTTTCAAATTCATCGCCTGATGAAAGATGACATGACATGCACCAAAGCCTCTGAGAGATCTCTACTGGCAGTCTTTCTAACATATTGCAGTAGCAAGGCAGCTGTCAGATTTGTTTTGCAATTATTAACACTAAAATTCTAAACATTTTTATTGAAAGAATGAAATACAGTGGTACCTCGGATAACAACTGCCTTGGATAACGAATAGTTTAGATAACAACTGCAAATTTCTGGGTATAGGGCTGCCTTTGATAACGAATTTTCCCTATGGGCTGCCTCGGATAACGAATCGCAATTCCTAGGTATAGGTCGGCCTTGGAGAACGAATTTTCTCTATGGCCTGCCTTGGATAACGAATCTTCCTATGGGCTGCTTCGGATAACGAATTTTCCCTATGGACTGCCTCAGATAATGAATTTCCAGCATGCATCAGTAAAAAAATTATCCCAGGTGAAATTGCATCTGTACCTTTAAAGTGCACTTTTTAAAGAGTTTTGAGAAAAAACCAGGTGTCTGTGCCTTTTTCCTGGCTCCAGAATGGATTAAATGGTTTCCCATTCATTCCTATGGGAAACTGCGTTTCGGATAACAACATGTTTCGGATAACAAATAACCTCGGAGAATGAATTACCGTTGTTATCCGAGGCACCACTGTACTTTAAAATGATAAGAAAATACTTTATTATTAACTAGGATTGCAGAGTACGAAATAAAATAGCAAAATCTTTTTTTGGGGTGTGGGTGGAGGGACTGAAGCCATAAAGCCTGTTAATGAAAATGGAAAGTCACGAATCAAATGCACCTTATTTTATGAGCTGCATTTATATTCTGCCTTTCTCACATAATTTCAAAGTAGTGCACATAGCTGGTCTTGATCCCCACAACAGTCATGAGAAATAGTTCATCAAGTGGAGAGTGGCTGGCCACACATGATCATGCTATGAGCCTCAGTATCACAGTGGGATTAGAACTATGTCTCAAGAGTCCTTTGCTAGCACTCTGCATCACACTAGCTCTGCACATTGACATTACCTATAAAGTTTTATAATTACACATATATTTCTCTATCTTTTACAAATCTGATCTGCCTGACTGATCATGCCCTACAGGGATGCCAGTATTTATTTTATTTTATTTTATTTTATTTTATTTTATTTTATTTTATTTTATTCATTCATTTGAATTGATTGGTTTTTCTTATCTCCCATCTGGCAGAAAAGGCCACTTTAACAGCAAGTAATACAAAGCACAAATACATAATGAGGACTGTAGCGTTAATGTGCTTGCCCCCAGCTGTTTCATGGGCTATTGACAAACAATGCTTCTGATTTTCCTCTATCACTGCCACCAACTGGCTTAGCTAGTAAATTAAAGCCTCCAAACTATTTTTAAGTTGAACAAAAATAAAAACAGTATATTGGTTACAAAGTAGAATCAAAATAATTAATGGTTAAGTTAGTAACATGTTGAAATATAAACAAAAAGATGAAATCTTGCTCTAACCCACTTAAGTTTGATTACTAATAAAGATGAATAAATGCACGCCAAGTTCCTAAGTTCACAAACTCTAGACACTTAATTTTCCTCACAGACGCTCTAAAATCCTCTCTTCTATAGCCCTTTCTGATTCTCAGATTGTGCAAGTCCCTGCTTGCCTTATCTCCAGGTGTAGGTCTTTCTGTCAAACTCTATCTGACTAAAACAATGCGGAGCAGTGTCTTAAATCTGCTCACGCCACTCCACAGACTTTCTCATTGGTCCACCAACCAACCAATCACAAACACCTCCCATGCAGTATGCATCATGCAAGTAAATGCCACAAGGGCATCTAGTGAAGTGGAAGTAAAAATAAAATACAACAACATTAACATATAAATAATATCACAAGTAGCGATGAGCACGAAATGAGTTTTTTGTTTCATTTTTCATTTTTTGTTTCATTGCCTTATGAAACAAGAATGAACTGCCCCTTCAAAGAAAAATGAAACAAAATAAAATGAAAATTTTCAGTTTCTTCCGTTTCATTTTTCATTTTCCCATAGGAATGCACGAGCCTGATCAGATGGGGGAATAGCATGGGGTTTTTATCCTTTTTTTGCAACCGAAGCCCGCATGCCAGCTGATCGGCACTTGCTTCAGCAGCAAAAAAAGTTTTAAAAGCCTGCACCATTCCCCCCAACATGCCTGATTTGGAGGGGAAAGTGCAGGCTTTTAAAACTTTAAGTCCCCAAAGCAAGCACAAATCAGCTGGTGCACAGGGCTTGCTTAGGAGACTAAAAAAAAGTTTTAAAAGCCCCAGCTTCACCTCCAATGCATCTGATTGGGTGGGGGAAAGTGTGGGCTTTTAAAACTTTTTTTTAGTCCCCGAAGCCAGTGTCGATCAGGTGGCACACAGCGCTTGCTTAGAAGACTAATTTTTTTAAAAGCCCCTGCTTCCTCCATGCACCTGATTGGTGGGGGAAAGTGTGGCCTTTTAAAACTTTTTTTTTAACTTCCCGAAGCAAGCTCCCATCAGCTGGTGCTTGGGGCTTGCTTGGGAAACTAAAAAAAAAGTTTGAAAAGCCCCCACTTTCCCCCAATGCACACAAGCAGATGGGGGAAAGCATAGGCTTTTAAAACAATATTTTGGTCCCCAAAGTTTTTATAAAATTTAAAACAAGCATAAATTAAATATTGTGAATATGGTTGACTTACCTGTTCTTGCTAAAAGGCACTATAGGAGTGTTTGGGGTGTGGCAATACAAGTGAAGCAATCAAACTCAGGTTCTGTGCTGCCTCAGGCAGGTGCAGGCAATGAAGAAGCCAGAACTGTATTTAAGGAAAGGCTCTGGTGTTACTCTTTGCTGAATCTGCTTAGATTCAGTCACACCAGGTTGCTAGCTCTGTTTGAGCTGTTTGCTTGTATTATTCTGCCTACTGTATATGCTGTATACTTATTTGTTAAAGTTGAGGGCTATACTGTACTAGTAATATACATTTAAAGTTTAAGTTACAGTTCTGGGTTCTTTCATTGTGTTATGAAAGGGATTGCTGAGTATAAGCAGGTATAGAGCTGTTTTAAGTTGTTTATATAGAGCTGAGCATCAAGCATTGTATTTTTGTGTTTAATGTATATATCTTTTTGTCAAACAATACAAATATTCTATTTTTTCTACAGAATTGAGTGGGTCTATGTTATTTCTTTATTTTTAGTTTTCTTATGGGAGATGGTCATTCACTGTGAACTCTGTTGTTAAGGTTGAAGTTTTTTTTCTTAATCATTAACTTGAACCCATAGTTCCCCACAGCAAGCACCGATCAGCTGGCACACGGGGACTGCTTAGGAGACTAAAAAAAAGTTTTAAAAGCCCCTGCTTTCCCCCCAACGTGCACAATTGGGTGGGGGAAAGCACAGGCTTTTAAAACCTTTTTTTTTCCGTCCCCAAAGCAAGCACTGATCAGCTGGCATGCAGGGATTGCTTAGGAGACTAAAAAAAAGTTTTAAAAGCCTGCACTTTCCTCCACCCCTGAAACACACAAGACAAAGATAAAAAACACATACACATGCAACACAGTAGTTACATAAAACACACACATAAAACACATAAAATTGAAAAAGGAAACAAAACAAAAAACAATTTTAAAAAAGTATTGTTATATTTATATCCCGCTTATCTTCTAGACAGAACTCTAAGCGGCGTACAACAGACGACCAAGCGCCAAAACAAGACAGAGATAGTTTATAATACAACAAATGAACAGATAATAAACCATATAGAAATACATAAAATAAATAAAATCGTTTTGTGTCCCAGGACGCCAACATGAAACGAAATAAAACAAAGATAAATGAAATGAAAATAGAAACAAAAAACCATTTTGGCATTTTTGTGCCTATTTCTAATCACAAGACATTTAAAACTTTTGTAACAATGTTTAGGGAGGATGGGAGAATTGAGGATATGTACCTTGGGTGTTTTAATTATTGTCACATTTTTGTGGAGTCTGGTACCTCACAGGACACTGCAGTTTGTTCATTACTGGATTTATTAATTTGAAGCATGTATTTCTCAAATTAATCATCTGTTGAAACTGTGCATGGTGACCAGCAGGTGTAAATGATCACACTAAAGTAAATGATAGTTCCTTCTCAGTTGAAAAAAATAATTTTCATTTGGCATTTCAGCCTTGTGTTTCCATGTTGCAACCTTATTACTTGTTGTAGTACAGGATGAGTTTTATACCACGCAGAAGGCATGGGACCATCATCACTGGTCTTGTGTCCAAAGGGTGGTTGAATCCAGTTGGTTGAATTCCCTATCACTGCCTGTGAGAAAAAGATTCAAATTAAGATGGTGGGCAGTGAAGCCTCATCTGTTGGGTGCAGTAGTTCATTTGAAGTCACCTTCCTCACTTAGTCCCTTAATGGCTGTCTCTAGAGGCATGGGTGGCTATCTGCTTGCCTGGGAATTCCTTAGGTATATGTGTGTGTAGGATGACCTATCTCTTATCTGCATGGTGAAGAAAGATCCAGTGAAGGTATGCAGAAGTATCTTTTTCTTTTTTGGAGAGGGGGACAGAGAGGAAATGAGTGAATTAAAGAAATGAGTTGGGGAGGGGATCTGGAGTCTCTGGAGAATGTAATGGAAATTGATTGGGAAATTATTTGAGTTACTGGGTGGGATATTAATTAGAGGAAGTAAATTAGTTCAGGACTAGATCTTTTTATTGAAAAAGAATAAACTTTAGGATAATAAATTGGGCAACTAACTGAATTAAGTGGAAGAGAATTGTTCTGGAGGAAATCTCTTGATAAAACAACTGGAAGCAAATTGATTTGGACAGGAGCATGTACAACATAGAATTTGTGGATGTTATATGAATTAGAGCTTATAGCCTTTCCCCTGCATATTTTAAGTGCCTAGTAATGGCTACTTTCAAGGGAGATTCCAATATTATTTCTCCAGGTCTAATGCTGTTAGGTCAGTTCCTTAGTTCTCGCCAGGATCCCAAAAGACATGTACTGCAAGCAAGGCAAATCTTCCACAATCAAACAAACTATGAAATACATAACCCCCTTTTAAAGTACAGCTGTATGCCTATGTAGCACAAAGAGACTGCCATTGTTTACAACAGCAACAACAGCAGATAGGCACAGGTAACTCCAGCATTTTCACCCTAACCCAGCCATACCCTAGTATGGCTAGGGTTAGGTGTTAGGCCAAGAACAACGTATCTCCCCAAGTATGTGGAGTTCCCACTGTAACTGTGCCACCAAGCCAGTGCCACCTTGCCTCAACTTACATTAATTTTTAATCACTTGTTGAGTGAAAAGGTCTGCTTTAGTGAAACTCTCTGGCATTTTCTCCTTCTTCAGCATAGCCTACATAGATGTTATATTCCTTATTTCTTGACTACTAAATACCTTTTTTAAAGGGGAATTTTATAGGTATTAAAGCTGAAGGGTAACAACTAGGGATGGGCACCAAATGAAAAATGAAATGCTGATTCGTTCGTTCATAAAGAAATGAAACAAAATGAAACAAAGCACTAGTATTTTGTTACAAAAAAGAAACATCTTTTCATTTAAAATGAACTGTTTCATTCCAGTGTAAAAGGCCCACCGCCTTACTGACATTAGCTCGACACTCTCCTCTTAGTCCCATGCTGGCTCAGGTTTTTTGCCTGCTTCAGCAAGGCTCCACAGAGCAGCATAGGGAAGTGCAGCGACAGTGAGTCATCCTCGGACACTGTTCTCCGCCCACTGCCACTTCCTAGCTGGGGGTGGGGTGGGGAATCTCCTGGCAGGGGGCTGAGAGGGGAGGGCTGGCAGCAGTGCTACCCTCTCAGCCCCCTGCTGGGGGATTGATTCCCTTACCTCATTTTGTTTTGTTTCCTTTCGTAAGTAATGAAATTCTTTTGAAAATTTTTGTTATGATATGAAACAAAACACAGGGGGATAAAATGGAACAAAATGAAACTCATTTTTTTCCATTTCGTGCCCAGTCCTAGTAACAAATGTAAAATATGCCAGGATAAAAGAGCTGCAAAATATAAATGATCTAGTCCAGTGATGGCAAACCTTTTAGAGATTGGGTGCCAAAACTGTGATTCAAAACCCACTAATTGTTCTCAAAGCGCCAATACAGCAATTTAACCTGAAAACAAGTGGCTGTGAAGGGGCGATGTCAGATGCCCACAGAAAGGGCTCCTAGTGCCACCTTTGGCACCCGTGCCATAGGTTCACTGATACTGATCTAGTCTAATCAGGCTTCTACAGTATTCATGCACACTTCCCTATAAACGATTCTCTTCTATCCAATAAACTATTTCCATAGACTCCTCACTACACACTCTGTACAAGATCTCTCTCTTCAAACTACTCAGAACTGCTAACCTGACAAACTGATTGACCCTCTGCCTAAATCCCATGCCACTCAGACTGTTTCACATTCCAAGCACACCAACCCATCAGTATTCCTCTCTGGACCGAACATCCTATTACCCTATGCATGTATAAATCTCAGCTCAATTAACTGCTTAGCCAGTCACAGAACAGCTATCAGATGCAGGAGAACGTTTATAGTCTTTGAAGCAGTCTTCACATGACTGTCATGCATTAAAAACATACAGTGATAAAGAGGATATATTGTATTGGCACATCATAACTATCATTCCTGATATTCTAATAAGACATCTCTACTGCCACAAGTCATAAGCACCAGGAAGCTTATGAGTTTTGTGTGATTCCCTCCTCCTAGGAATGATTATCTTTTGTTATTTTTTTCAGAGTACTTATGTTTTTGTTATTGAAGTATTTTGTAGTCCTGGCTCAGACAACTGATACAGTACTTTTGGCATGAAGTTACATGCCATGACACTTGCAAATAACTCTGTTTTAAATGACATAATGTACATGTTTTTAAAAGACATAATGTATATGAAGGTTTTATTTATTTATTTTAGTGGTTGTTGAAGTAGATGATAAACCGGACCCTGGTTTTGTTTTATAGGATTATTGACATTACTGTTTACTTTCAAAATTGAAAGTGAAATTATGAGCAATTTCTGTGGATTGTGGCTGAAAACTGAAAATATTTTCTAAGGGCAGAATTTATTAGTCTCCATTAAATTTTAGTGATGTATGTTGCCTTTGCTCCTCTTAAGGAGAAAAGTAGATTAAACATATTTTAAATAAATAAATAAATATTCTAAGATTTAATTGCACTTCTTTTAAAAGCATAAAAATGAAAGAAGTCCTCTCACTGTTATGATTTAGGCACGACTCAGACATTATTGGAGGAACTTATGCTTCTTAGAAACTTTTGGAAATATTTTTCTTTTTGAAAACAAGGCATCAAATTTGAGAGGGGTTTCTCTCTTGGGAAAAACAAAGTCCTGAGAAAACACATGGCCCTGAAATAACAAAGCCCTGTGTTTTTTCCTTCTGGTTAAGAATGGCTAGGGCAAGGTCTTTACATCTCTTTTCTTATTACACAAACCATTAAAAAGAGCTGTTGCCTGGAGTCAGTAGGCCCCTTCCAACTTCACTATTCTGTGAAAACTTCAGTGTTACTTTGTGGGAAGAAACATCAGTGTTACTTTGTGATGCTTGTTCATGAGTATCTGAATTTAACTGTTTGGGAAAGGTCATCTGTTCTTTAAATAAGTAAGAGAAACTATATTGTTTGTTGATTGCTTTGTATTGTGGCAGGTTAAGGAGTACCTGACATCAGATTTAGATCTGATCTGCTGTGTCAGGCACAACTGTTGCGGTACAGCAGGAGTTTTTCCCCTCAACATAAAACCCTGTAATTGCCAAACCCCCATATTTGCAAAAAACTGATCATTTTAAATGGTCAAAAAACATATACACATATGCAAGACTGTCCTGTGTCAAAAATGCTTTGCATGCAGACAGATAAACAGAGCAGTTAGAAATAAATACTGTTTCATTTGTCAGTTTTCCATTTCAGCTCATTCTCATTCGGTCTTCCACTGCTTTCAGTCACAATCAGCTATTGTTCCTTCTGCTCCCATAATAAGGCCATTTGTATGCTGAGCGTTTGTCTCTACAGTAGCTTACTATCATATTGCAGTGCACTGCTATTATTCTTAGATGGGGTCTAAATCAACATTGTTATCCTTGAGGTGTTATGCAATAACATTACTTGGGATTATGCAAATCCCTACAGTCATCAAAACTATCTGAAATAAAATCAATAAGCTTTGTTTTCTTTAAGAAAGCGCCCAGATCACCAATATGTACATCATTATTCATGCTTTTTGCCAATTGCTTTTAGGTGCTGAAAGGCATTCAGAATGACTTCAATAAAGGTTTAAATGATCTAGTCTAACCATTGAAGCACAACAATTGTAGTAATAATAAAGTTACTGGAAAGTTATTAACACTTTGTAGGATAAAGCTGCACTGCCTTCCTAGAACAGGGCTTTTTGTTCTACTGCTTTGAATAAATGTCTAGAAGCCAGCAACCAGAGTGCATTCCTATGATATATACAAATAAGTACAAATCTCACTACATACCCTCCAGCACTTAGTATCAAATAGTGTGCTAATATGGCTTAATATGAATGGGATGTAAAGACTGTTAAGACTAGAGATGAGCATGGATTTAAAAATGAATTGCAAAACTCATTCAAAAATCACTAATCTATCCATTCATATTTGCACAAATCATTAACCTCTGATGAATATAAATTGATGGTTGTTTTTTAAGCAATTTTGATTGGTTGATTTGTTGGGCTATTGGCCCCACAGTCACATAGAGACTCCAACAATACAGAGATGTTTCCCCTCTCACTAAGGCATCAGAAAGCACCTTTTCTGTATTATGGTATGCTGTATTACTGTTCAATGATGTGTGCATCTGTGTTACTTTACTGATAATACAGCTGAAAATTAGGTGCACAAATGCACAACATAAACCTTAAGACAATTATAGAAATTATTATAATGTGTTTGCACAATTTGTGGTAAATCACCCCTGGGCATTTGAAGAAGCCATCTTAATCTATCTCAGAAACAATCTGGATTTAACAATTGAAATATCCAGAAAATGATGGCAAATTCTGGATTAGGTTCCAGATTTGGTCTTTGTTCATTGGCATTGTTGGCCAGAGGCCTCTGAGACTTTAACATAGTGACGCCATTTCTACAAACTGTAAGTAGATATTCACTTTCCGAGAGAATCTTGAATTGATTGTTTTAGCACCCAGTTCATTCTCACTGCATGAGGTTATGATGATAAACTTGCTCCGAAGCCCAAACAAATGGGCTGAGATCTCAAGCGGAAGCCCTATTTGGGAATAGTTGTTCACCCTATCCAAGTTTCTCTTCACATGACTGTGCATAATACAGGCATCAGGGAACTCAACTAACCCAGTTGCACAATGCAGGACGTCAGGATGGTTGTGGCACCCAAATACTCAGGTGACATTCCTGATTATCCTTCTTGAAAATGTAAGATAAAAATTGTATAATTGGATTTATTTGTAAAGTTCAGCACCGCTCTTGCAAATATGTGATATTCTTTGTATGATTCCTTTCTTAACCATTGGATAGGTTTAGAGTCTACAGTTATGTCAGAAAGTAGTGCTTGGTGCTGCTTGCTATGATCACTGCTCTGCAAGTCTGTCTCTCTCATGTGGCTCTTAGGCAATATATTGGCCTGGGTGACCAAGGAAGAGATTTGATGGACTGCAAGGATGTTGTGTTAAACAAAAATAGTGAAAGGGGAGCTGGATTGGGGGATAGACTATATAGGAAAAAATATCTCCAGTGTGGTTCGTGTATATAGCAAATGTAATTTTGGGGTGGTGCAGGGAGGATGCCTGTTATTTCATAATTCGTGAGATTTCATACACTCTGTGTTTGTACTGGAACCCATTCATGTTTAGGTCTTGGTGTGGTGCCAAATCGTAAGAGCAGTGTGCTATTGGTGTCTGTGCAAGGTTTGCTCCACTAGCGGCACAAGGTACAGGTATTAGTCTTGGTTGTGCAATGATGTGTACAGCCCAGATGTGTCATTGAGACATATGCCAGTGCTACATCAGTTAGCCCTAGGAAGCTTGCAGACTTGACATGAACATGTAGGAATCTAGTGTACACAATGATATTATTTCCCTACAGCTACATTTCTTTGAACCGAACTACTGGAGTGAAATGCATTAGGTTCTTTTTCTTTCAAGTGCTGAAACACAGCATTGCTTGTCAGTGTCCAAATAATGTGTTTCATGTAGGAAAACGCAGGAGAACTGCCCTCCATCTTTTTTCCTATAATTTGTATGTGTCATAGCCTGTTGTAGCTTTCATATATTCTAGGGAGTAATGCCCATTTCTTATCGAGGAAGGAAAAATACAATACATTCTCCCAATCAGAACAAAACATAGGATATTTCAGTAGCCAGTAGCTTACCTGATAGTAAGAATTCTGTTTCAGAATTCTTATCATAATCTACGTTATTATTAGCAAAAACCCTACTGGATATTTATGGGTGCAAGAGAGGAACTAGAAATTGATAACTGACATGCCAGTTTCATTACTGATCATGTGACTGGTATTTGCCTAGTATCTTCTTGTTCATTAGGCAAAACAACTTTGACAATTCCTCTCACCCATAGGAAAATAACCAGCAATATTTTGGATATGAAGATGGTAATGTCCTAAATGCGTTTCTGGGTTGTTGTTGCTTCCTTTAAGGTGCAACATATATTGTGAAAATTGCAGCTGGCCATTTTCTGAGCCTGAAACGATTTCATTTATATATATTTTTAGAACCTGAACATCACTGTACGGATATCAGGAGACTACTTGATTATAAGTTCATGGTAAGTTTTCAGTTACTTTAGACTGTTTTGCAGTCCTGATGTCATTACTTGCATATGTTCTGTGGTGCTTTTTCTAATCCAAAAAATATCATTTTGAAAATACTTACCCCTTATACATCACAGCATAATTTATTCAATTAAAACATATTAAGTTTTTGGGTAATGTCACCAATGTTCAGTTAGTGCTAACTTTTATGTGGTTTTGGCACTAAACAAAGACTTCTTTGTTTTATTGGATGGTTTAGCATCTCAGGTGTTTTCTTCTTGTTTTACTGTTTTGCTATGTTTCTGTCCCTTGACTGCTTTGATGGCTATGTCATATTATACTGGTGTATTCTTTTAATATCTCAATTTCCTTATAGTTTAATTACAATGATGACAATTATTAGTAATTAGTAATCTACATATCTATTATCCTACATGGATGTTATATGTTGCTTTAGTAAAGGAGCAAGATATCAAATGGGTACAGAAGGATCTTGGTAAGCTCAATCAAGTTGTCTTCCCTACCTTGCTCAAGACCACACACAGGAACAGGAAAGTGTTATTATACTGAATTGGGAGGTCTCCTTTAACCCTCCAGCACAGTTTTCACTTGCATGCAGTAAGATGGTGTAACCTGCTTTGGATGAGACCATAAAAATGGAACAGATGAAAGCAAGGATTCATGTCTTAACTGGAACAGTTAACTTCGTGTTGATATTAGTGGAAGGCCCATCATTTGGGCTGTCCTTCTGAATGGCTTTGGCTGGCACTTTCTGGAACACATAGCTTATCTTGACCATGTAGGAACAAAAACGGTAAGGGAGTATGTGAAGTGTATGCAAACTTTTAATTCTTCATGCTGCATGCATGCACATTTGCAGGCAGAGGGCATTATGGGTCAAGTCCAAGGTTTTGCTACAATTCTGTACAGTGACCTCCCACTTATCGCAGGGGTTAGGGACCCAAACCGACTCACGATAACTGAAAATTCACGATATGCAGATGCAGGTCTGGTTGGGCCTGGGGCGCCTAGCTGGGGACTCTTGTACTTACCCCTAGCCTGGCGCTGCCCCGATCTGGCCTGCGAGGGCCTTTCTGGGTCTTTTGGAGGCCCCAAAAGGGCCTCCCTGTGAACCGGAATTCATTTCTGAGGCCTCCGACAGGCCCTCTCCCCTTACCCCAGGCCTTTCCCCCTTTACCCCAGGGGGTCTTTTTTCATATACTCTGGTCCCGTGATATATCAGGACTGCAGTATATGAACTGCAAATGTGCGGGGGACCACTGTATTTTATTTAAGTTGTGAGAAATGTAATCTTTTCAGCAAAAAACTGGAAACCAAAAACAACCATAAGTAACCCCCCCAAAAAAACCTTAGAAAAACAAAAAAACCCAACAACATGGATGCAGCAATATACAAATATTTTATTTAAAACATTTTACAACATTAGTATTCAAGTTGATAAAATTTTAAAACTAAAAGGAAGAGTAATAATAGCTGTTGTGAGTTTTTGGGGCTGTTTGGCCGTGTTCTGAAAGTTTTTCTTCCTGACGTTTCGCCAGACTGTGGCTGGCATCTTCAGAGGGCTGGCCATGAAAGCCTTTGAGAATATGAAGAGTAATACTTTTTGGCTTTCTAAGATATGTTGACACATCTGTTAAGCCATATTTTTGGTGGTTAAGTATTTTCTAAATCCAATGATTTAACTCACAGAATTTAACTCCAAATAATGTTACACAATAAGTGTTGGGATATTCTTTTGTGTTTGGATTTGCACACAATTTAGGCAACTACTGGTACCTCAGGAATTATGTGACCATGTTATCATTTTTTTTTCTTTCTTTCTTTCTTTCTTTCTTTCTTTCTTTCTTTCTTTCTTTCGGGTGAAATTAAAAACAAACTAAGTTGTTAGGATAATTAGAATATTTTTAACCAGAAGAGGACTACCTTGATAGTGTTATCTCAGTCAATTGCTAGATTTTCTTTTCTACATGTGGTGGGTCATAAATTGCACCAACATAAGTGGTACATTGATTTCCCCATAATCACAGAAAATTTATCTTGTATCCAGGTAGTCCTGTTTCACCTGATTATTCTTTGATCATTCTACTTCACTCTTAAGTGATTTCCAGATGGTCTAGCTCAAGTTTTGTCCTGGTGGGAGACACCCTTAAGCATTCATTCATTCATTTGGCAAGATGTTTTGTTTTTGTTCTCCATAGGTTTAGCCTGGCCTCTTATGGTTTAAACACTGAGAGTTTGAGAGGTGTGTAAATAATTTCTACTTGATTTTCGGCCATCATCTAGACTTGGGGGTTGGTATCCACGAAGTGGGTTTGTTTAGTGCTATATTACATTGTTTTGTTCATTTTTTGCTAACACCTCTCAATGTACTTCTGGATGGACAATGGCAGCAAAACTGTGTACTTTTTCAATGTGATTAGATTTCACTGAGCCAGTAATGATCCTGCATGATTTATTAAGAGCTACATCCACTTGTTTGGTATGGGCTGATTTATACCATACAAGCACTAGCATATTCTGTTGTGGAGTTGCACAGGAACAAAGTTGTTCTTATTGTTTGTGAATATGCACCCCAGCTTAGAGCACTGAAATGGTCGGCTGCAAAGTTGGCTACTCTGAAGTTCAAATCCCAGGTGCTGTGAAGTGGAACGAGCTCCCGCTGTTAACCCCAATTCCTGGCAACCTAGCAGCTCGAAAGCATGTAAATGCAAGTAGATAAATAGGTACCACCCTAAAAAGAGGGAAGGCAAACAGTCTTCTGTGCAGCAGTGCCGTCCACATGGCCATGGACTTGCACAACACTGGCTTGAAAATGGAGATGAGCACCGCCCCTGGAGTCAGACACAACTAGCACGTATGTGCGGGGGGAACATTTACCTTTACCTTCTACCCCAGTCTGACTCAGTCATTTAACAGGAGTAACTTCATTGCTAGTGCCAGATTGCCACCAATTAAAAAGTTCCTTCTTTGATTCTGATATATGCAACTTCGTATCACCGTATGCAAGTCGCAACTATTTCACAATGGAAAACAGAATTGTTTCATGAGCAACAGGCTTTCACTGCCAGTGAAAAGACAGATAGAGCCTCATAGCTTCACAGTGCATGTTTCCCACAGATTGTCATAATATTTTAGAGAGAGATTTCTATGTATGGTTGTCCATTACAGGGAGTGATCATTGTCAGCTGTCCAGCAGTGCCCATCAGGTGGCCACCAGATGTACCTTTATTCCCTTAATATTTAGGATTTTTATTGGAACGCACAAACAGTTAAGCAGCAAACTCATTTGGCATAAAAATTGTGAAATGACCCTTAACATCTGTGAATATAACCCAATGAAATGCTTCTGTCACCCTGTATAACTCTGACTCCTTCCATTGTCATTCTATTCCAATTACTGGTGTAATGAATTGGTGTCAGATTTTTCGACAGGAATTTATTGTTGTTCTGAGCAATCAAGTAGTCTCTGACCCTATGAAAGAGGAACCTCCGAAATGTCCTGTTCTTAGCTCTAGTAAACTCAAGCTTTTGGCTTTCCTGGGCGTTATTTATCATGTATTTGGTCTGACTCTTTGCCTGCTCACTTCCATTGCCCCCAGAATAATTTGTTTTTTTCAGAAAAGTTCTGTGTTCTCATGATGTACCGAAAGTGAGAATAGATACTATTTTATAATTGTCTTCTCTGGTTCACTTTGGCCGTCACTTCACGGGGCTCTTCGCATCGCAGCGTGATTGCCTTCGCTTTGAATGCGAAGGCGATCACGTGGTCTCCCTTCACCCCCCACCCCTCTTTCTCTGTCCTCACCATGCGAAATTTTAGGTTCGAATCCATTCCTACCTCACGTGCTCCCTTCGCATTCGGAAGCTTACTTGCAACATCCGGTTTCTGCTTTCTTTTGTTTTTTTAAAAAAAATACCACGGCGTATCGATGCATCAATACCCGGCTGTCGAGGCGCACAAGCCAGCGGTCAAGCCCGGCGCTCAAAGGCCCCTGCGGTTGTCCCGAGGACTTGTGGGCGGCCATTGTGTTTCCCTGAAGCAGAGCAGCTGGGTTGGTTTTTTTTGGGGGGGGGGCGGGGCGGGGAGAGGCTTCTCTCAGCTTCATCGCCCTGTGTGCCCCGCCGCCGCTCTGTGGGTGGGCGCGCGCGGGGGTGTCTTGTAGCGGCGGCACCGACACCCCCTCCCCCTCCCCCCTCCCTCTGCGCAGCCCTTCGCCATCCCTTGCCAGCGGAGGGACTCTGCTCACGTCACCCGGGGACGCTTGCCCCCCCTCTGTTGCCCCTGCCCCGTGTTCAGAAGGCAAGATCAAAAGAACGGGTTACCCGAAATATCTATGCATCGGCATTTCGGACAGAAAGTAAGTTAAAAAAAATAAATATATATATTAACTGGCCACACGTGACTTTGGATGCGAAGTGGGATGCGAAGTGAGGAAGATTCCCGGCCTCCGGCAGGGGAATCTCTCGCCCCGCTTGGAGCACGGTTTAGGGGGCGTGGTCGGGGTGGCACCGAATCCAAAGAGGAGGAGCGTGCGGACTGAAGCGATCCATTCGCACGGAAATTACGGCTCGCTGCGCAGCGAGAGGTTCGTGAAGTAACGGCCTTTATAGTCAATTAGTGATTGAAAATCTGACAAGACTGGTAGGTTAATTAATGGACTTGTTCAATTAAATTCCATCATACCCTTTCCAACAAGAGCAATGCCCAATAACATCATTTTAATCAGCAGGAGTTGAGGATCATCTTAAATAAATGAGCATACAATCTTAAAGAATTATGAAACAAATAAAATATAATCTCATCTTTAATATGGTAGATTCATGACTGAAAAATATTTGTGTCCAAATCAGAGGGAACAAGGTACAAGAAGTAACAGATCACTAAAAAGAAGGCAAGGTGTTGATTCGTGCAGTAAAATGAGCATCCTGTGTCCCAGCTTGAGTGAAAGAGAAGGAAGAAAATATATCAGAACATGGATGCAGAGGAGGAGACGTGGAGTGAGTACAAGCATTGGGAACTAAAACAGAAAAGAGCCTTAAACATTACTACTCTGTGAAAGATGAACAGTGAAAATCGACCATCCATTTAACTGAACAATATGCTTGTTTCACATAACTTTTCAGTATCTTAAGAATTATGTATTTAGCAACTCAAGGTTCTGCAAGTAATTATTAGTGAATTGATATCTTGAAGGAGTATAACCAATTTTGCACAGCATAATTTTCTCCATATCTAAAATAAATAAAATAGTGGCATTTTTAGTGTTTTTCTCATACAGATGATTAGGAGATGAGCCAAGCAGTGGACTATAATACTGCCAGCTTAATTCATGCCTGTCTCCTTTGCCTCCAAGACTGAAATACAAAACCAAATAAACTTTGTTAGGCTGTTATTCAGTTTAATCTTGAAAGGATCATTCATTTTATTTTTCCACTTTTTCTGGTAATTTTTATAGAATGAAAAAGGCCAACTAAAAAGGCTATTAAATGATTTGCAAAAATGGGTGTTGGGGTTTTTTTGGCTCAAAGACACGTTGGGTGATTTCTACATTGTCCTTTCAGTACATTTCACCAATTATGACTCAAAGAGCAGTGGCTAACATGATAGACTAATTTCAGCAAAGTTCCAGGGGCTGAAACTCAGTAAAGACATCCGTGTTCAGAAGACCATCACAATCACAGATTTAGCTTTCTTGGAAATTTCCACTGAAACTACTTGGATGCTGAAGAGACATAAACCTTTTGCAAGTGTTACTAAAGCTGCCATTCTGAAGATATCTACAGCAAGGCAGAGCATTTAGCCCTGTCTCCCTGCTGCTAATTTTATGGCTACCTTCAGCACCAAGTCTTGGCACGACAAATTTCTGTTTAAGTGCAGTCTCTACACAGAAGCAGGCATTTAGATTCCCCACCCCGAGCTGCTGTTCAACTGTAGAGCTTACATATGAGTGAAAACCCCTCCTTTTCATACTCTGCCATTGTGGAATGAAAAACGACAATGGCAGAGCAGGTGCCATTGGACGCTTTCCTCTAAACTTGCGCAGAATTACAGCTTTAGTAATGCCTGAATAACACTTGACTGTAAATAAATGGGTGTGCTTCTTCAGCATGCTCTATATCAGGCATGTCCAAACTTTGGCCCTCCTGATGTTTTGGACCACAGCTCCCAGAATTCCAAGCCTGTATTCCCAATGGCAAAGGACTGTGGGAGCTGTGGTCCAAAACATCTGGAGGGCCGAAGTTTGGACATGCCTGCTCTATATCATACAAATAACTTTGTTGCACACCTTTCGGCTGACTGATATGTGATGGCCAATATGCCCTCTAACTTTTGTCCCCTGCATGCAAGACTCTCCCCCCCCTCCCTGGAATGCAGGTTCCATCACAACTAAAAAAACAAAGGTTCCCAGGGGTGGAAAACCCTGAGAGGAAGTGGACAAAGGCATGCCTTAGAGGGGACCTTGGTGATGGCCTCCTCTAACCATCTCAGCGTGCCAAATAGAACGACATTTACTGTAGTTATTCCTTCTTTACCTGAATGTATTTTGTATATTATGAAACAGGGAGCATTTTTGTGAAACTTTCATTGCATAGATATCTAGATTAGTAGTCTAGATTATAAAAATGATCTGATAATCATTTAAAAAAACAACTGTTTATGGGAACTTTAACTGATGGCAAAAGTCTCAAGATGCATGGAAATATTGTCATCAGAGACTTTGTTCTTATCTAATAAGCTCAGACATGCATGTTGGCTGTGGCCTTCTTCAAAAGCAAACCTTTAGAATTTTAGCTTTTCATTTAGTCTGTACCAGATGCAACAGAGTTGAAATGCATCAAGTTGAGGCTTATTACATAAGAATAAAGTGTTTGTTGACAATAATTACATACATACATACATACATACATACATACATACATACATACATACATACATACATACATACATATTTATTTATTTATTTATTTATTTATTTATTTATTGAATATTTTTACCCTGCCTTTCTCCTTGGAAAAGGACTCAAGGTCGCTTATA
>JAHTLZ010000015.1:41365116-41380051 GCA_023846285.1 Phrynocephalus versicolor | reverse complement strand
AATAAATAAATAAATGTTCTTCTCCTCCCCCCCCTCTTACTTTCACCTTCATGCCTTTCTCGCATGTCTTCATATCTTACTTTACATAATACTGTTCTCTTATATTAAGGGCTTATTCATTTGATTATCTGTTCAATTAGAGTCTAATTTAAAGAACTGTATAGGGAAAGGAAGGGAGATGAGTGTGACCACTTTTGACCTGGCTAGTTACAATAATAAACCCACCTTGATTTACCTGGATTTTCCCTAAGCCCAAATCAAATGAAACTGAGCTGTAGATTAAGGTAAAACAGAAGCCGCAGTTTTTACTTAAATAGCATAACATTTACTTTGTATGAATTTGTGCAGTCTCAAGCATATGGTTACATTTAACTTTTAATCTTTCAAATCAGACATTTCACCTGAGGTAATGTGGGATGAATCTTTGCCTTCTCAAAGACAATGGGTTACAAGTCACCTGACACATTCCCTGTTGCTTTATGTCCAAGTATATTGCTCCTGTTTAGCTGGGAGTAGAGACAGAGGGAATTCTATGTCTATCTTCTTCCCTTTCCTTCTACATTAGTTACAAGGATAAAGTTTTTTATTTTTGTTTAAGGGGATGTTTGGGAAAGGCAGGTCAGAATGAAATATTATAGTTTCTACATCATGGCGGGTATATCATTTTCAATACAGAATGAGCAAAATAGATTTCCCCTACAAATTTGCTGAGCAATCTTGTACATGGAAGTCCTATGTAAATATAGACATAACTTCTGGTATTTTCAGTTACTTGTATTTAAAAGACTGATTTATCTATTACTTTGAGCTTGTTGGAAAATAGGCATATAATGGGTCTCAACAAAGTTACTATCTATATGAACTGGAAGTTGAGTCATGGCAACTGGACTTCTTTTTCTTGAGATATTGAAACATTTTGCTGCTCATCCAAACAGCTTCGTCAGTCTTAGAAAAGCTAGTTGTGAGTCCTCCATTTTATAGTTCACTTTGACCTCTTGGCACTCTGATCTGAAATAGGCTCATAAGATGAAAAATGGCCTGAACAGGCTCGTTAGGTGAATGATAGTTTCCTTAGGCCATTAGGTGAACAATGGCCGAAAGTGCAGAAACCCATAAACTATGGGCTATAAGATCCTTAGAGAAAAAATGTACTCCAGGTGTTTTTCTATGCGTCCTCTGAGGCCAGGTGCTTCCACTAATAATGGTCATACATCAGCACATTTTGATACTGTGGAATCATATTTTAATGCTGATGGAATGTCAGCATTAAAACATTGAAATAAAATTAATTACAAGTTACAAAGGGAGGATACATCTTGTTTCAGTGGAAAACTATGTTCTCAGAAGTCTCAAAGAAACACATTTCTTCTCTAGATGACGTTTGATGAAGGAATTTAAAATAGAAAAGTGGGTGGGATGGTATTTAAAGGTCGTATTTTCTGAACACAACATACTAGTACACATCAAGAATTTTAACACTGTCTGAAAACAAGCTGAAAGAGTTATCGGAGCATTAAGAAAATAATACAGATTTTGTTTCAAAAATGGCAGACTGTCAAAATGTTAAACCAGATAGTTAGGGCCATATGGTCCCCTTAGTTTTCACAGCATGGAGATATCTTAACAGGCCATATACCATGGAGAAACACTGGGTGAGGAACGAAAAGGCAAGTGAGCAGATGGAAGGCCTGCAATATGACCTCCTATTGCTTATACCTCCATCTCTCCAACTTGCCGAATAAAGCAACAAAAATGAGGGAAGAGGGAGAAGGCTAAAATCCTAATATTTATTTTGTGTTTCCACTAGGCAGATGTCTTATAAAGAAGGTAAAAAAAATCTATTTTTACATTTACTTAGCTTGGCCGATGAATTACTTTATTTATAAACTTTAACAGGGTTTTACAAATAGACAACTCAGAATTTTGCTTGAATTGTTTGTATGAAAGAGGTGTGAGAGTGATTGTGCACTGGTAATAATTAGCTTCTATTGCTCTCTCTCTCTCTCTCTCTCTCTCTCTCTCTCTCTCTCTCTCAGATAATTTAAAGAATGTCATATTGTACTGATGCCTGACTGTGGAAAAAAAAACTTGAATGCATGTACTGTCATGAATTTGGTCAGAAGGGGAAGGAGTTGAGAATGCCAGTTCTTCCTTCCTGTGGGACCTTAAAACTTGCTTCAGAAAATTGGAAGGCCCACCCAATAGTGGAGAAAGCTATTCTGAGGGAAGAAGGAGTTGCTTGAACTGGATCAATTTTTCTTCTGTTAGTTAAAGAAGCCCACTTGTTTGTTGGAGGCATAGTTGAAAGCCAAACCATTGTGTACATATAAGTGCATAAGTATATTTTGTAAATATTACTAGGAATTAATTATTCTTAAAGACACCATGAAGTAGTGGTCAGAAAATTCTCATGGTTATAGTTATCCTAGTATCATTTTTTCTTTTCATAGCCTGATAAATGGCACATAGATTGTGCCTGAGACCCCCCCCCACTCTGTTGAGAGAGGTAACTGAGAATCTGCACATACATATCTATAAGATTCTTACAGAAAGAATGTACTCCAGGTTTTTTGTGCCTCCTCTGAGGCCACTGCTTCCATTAATAATGGTCATACATCAGCACATTTTGATACTGTGATGTTTCTTTCCAGTAAATGTATACATCAGTTTGTTGGTCTGAAACACAGTTTTATGACAGGAGTATTTCAGCTGGTTCCTGGTATTTTCATCATACTCTGCTTAGCTTAGCTTTCTTCACAGCAGCATTAACCATATAGATGGGTATTTGCTTTCAAGGTTATATTGGGGACAGCATGGATTTTTATTTCATCTAATAAAATTAAAATGATATTCAAGTATCATAGTCGTACACAGCAGTAATGATCAACCTGTTGGCACATTTTGTATGAAAATTTGTGGCTTTCCCTGGATTTTAATGGCTACAAACTGGCAGCTCTGTATTGAGTAACCGGTGTTACTGTTTGGTTTGCTATATGTAGAAATTTGCAATTAACGAAGAAATTTGTTAGAGGAAATATTTTAAAATAATGGACATCAAGGCAAGAACTAAATAAACCTGTATAAATCTATATTTTTTCTAAACAGTAATTTTTGTGATTTTGACGGTGTGCTTGTTTGATAAGGTGTTGTTTGAAGCCCTGATTAAACTGCCATACCAAATACTGCAATGTTAAGAAATAGCTTTGTGGAATCTACTGCACAAATAAATGCATTCATTTATTGGGCACCACATTCTAGTAAAGACATTTAAGATGATGCCTGTGATTTAATAGTGTATTATCCACATGTAATTACCCTTGTATAAAGACCTGTTGTTTTGGAATACTTATTTTATTGCAGCTATGCTTGCACAAAGTGTTATTGCTAACCTGGGAACAGTTCAGAAGAAAGAGGATTTTAAACACTAGTTAAGAGGATGGTGGGGTCTTACTGATTTTAATGTAGAGGTCGGATGGCTACCTGTCCAGGGTGCTTAGGGGTGGATTTCCTTCTTTGGAAGGGGGCTGGAGGCAATGATCCATGGGTCCCTTCCAGCTTTGCCATTTTATGGTTATTTATTTATATATACTTGTACTTATTAACTGCCCGACTTTCCCTCAGGAACTCTAGGTGGCGTACAACAAAGTACAATGAAACAACCTATCCAAAAGAAAATGAACCCCAATCCCAACCCCAACCCCAACAACAACAACAACAACAACAGACAACAACAGCAGACAACAGACTACAGCAGCTATACCACAAACACAGAGACCAGCAAGAAACTGATGGGACACATAATATAAACCCACTGACAACAAACCACTGTGCACTCTCCTGAAGGCCAGCAGAGACTCCACCAGCCTAATCTCTGTTGGCAGTTTATTCCAAAGAGCCGGGGCAGCCACTGAGAAGGCCCGATTCCAGGTTGAAACACTTTGGGCCTCCCTTGGTGTGGCCTCCTTTGATGTTTCTCTTGATAGGGATTGGTCCGGACGATGCTGACCCATGGCAGATCTGCTCCACCAGATAGACAGGTTTCAACCAATACCTTGGACCTTATTCAGGAGGCAATGGGTAGCCAATGCAGGTGGGCCAAGATGGGGGTGATGCAGTCAAACCTACCCGCACCAACCAACAACCTGGCCGCCGCACTTTGCACCCACTGCAATCGCCAAACAAGAGTCAGGGGGAAGCCCCATTTAAATAGCGTTACAGTAATCTGTCCTTGAGATCACCAGTGCCTGCACATCTGTCCTAAGGGAATCCATACCAGGTACAGGCGAATCTGAGCAATAAGCCTAAGTTGGTAGAAAGCTGCCCTGGAAACAGCTGCCACCCTGTTAGTCCTAGTCCAGGGTCTACACAGCCTCTGTTGCAGAGGTGGAAAAGGAGAGATAGAGTTGTGTGTCAGTGTACTGGTGACAGCAGACTCCATAACTCCGAATGACCTCAGCCAGCGGCCTCATATAGATGTTAAAGAGCATAGGGGATATCACCGACCCCTGGGGCACCCCACAAGAGAGTGTCCATGGGGCCAACAACCCCCCCCATCTCTACTCTCTGGGCTCCGCTGTTGAGAAAGGACCAGAGCCATCACAAAGCAATGACCCCCGATAGCTGCCTTAGACAACCTGCCCAGGAGGATACCATAGTTGACAATATCTGACCGCATGCTAGTAACGAAACTTGGGGTGTGTGTGAAAGTTGGGTGAGGGAAGCCCTCCCTCCTCCCCACACCCAGGTCTCAGTGAAGCAAGCCAGGTTGGCTCACTCATCCACAATCAAATTGTGGATGTCCGGGACCTTATTATGAACTGACCTGGCATTGACTAGCAAGCAGGATAGATTGGAGGCACAGATGGAATGGACCCCTGCTATGTGGTGGGGAGCTGTGTGGTCAGAACAGGGGACAGGCATCAACTGTCTGACCCTAGTTCTTCTCACCTGATTAACCCCAGAACCCATAGAACCCGGTTCTATGGGTTATTGTTTATCTTTTACAGTCCCCATCCAGATTCTGTCTCCGTGACTAGTAGATCACTGAGGCAATGCTGCCTGGGTTTTCTTACGGCAAAATACTGTGGAGGGATCAATAATACTTCTTGACATGTTTAAATCTAGATCATTGTTTAAAACTGATGCCATGAGTAATACAAAATGTTCAAATACACAATCTAAATACATAACCTACTGTCTTTCCCCCTAAGGGTCTTTCTATCTGCATAAGAGTGTCAGCATAGGCTTATTTCCAAATACTATCTTCACTATAGAGAATATGTGTGTGTGTGTTGTGCCATTACAGTTGTTACCGACTCTTCGTGACTCCATGTCCATGGAGTTTTCTTGGCAGGGATACTGGAGTGGTTTGCCAGTTCCTACTCCAGGCGCCTGCAGCACCTGGTATTCCCTGGTGGTCTCCCATCCAAGTATTAACCCAGACTGACCCTGCTTAGCTTCCGAAATCAGGAGAGATCGGATGTGCTTAGGGCATCTAGGCGGCTATATAGAGAATATACCTGGAATCAAATTGGTTTTAGCATCCCAAGGCTGGGATTTTAGCAGTGCCTGGGCTTTTCTTACATTTCTAAGCAAGTATATACATACTTCAACACAGAGATTGGAATTCTTTTATAGTCAGGGGCACTGTGGGTAGTAGGTGAAAAGGACTCTTTTGTCCAGTAGTACAATGCAATCTGCCACCAGAAATGCAGTCTTCTGATTGTTCAACTGGAAAATACAGTGGAACAATGTTGGCACACTGCTCTCTTCGTTCTATAGGCAAAGGGAAAATCACTGTTCAAGTAAGTTCTGTATATAAAACTAATTTTCAAGGTTTAGAAATGTTAAACCAGGAGACAAAAGCAAGGAGAGCACAAATGTAGCCTGAATTATAAATTTAAGCCCTCTGAGTTCCATGTGAGAACAAGATGCCACAGTTGGAATTGGTTGCAGGAAAGTCCTATAGGTTCTCTTTAGTCCAAAAGTTTAAAAATTAAACTTCAGGACATCTCTACCTTTCTGTGTCCTCTTTTATACAATGGTATGAGGCAGAAGGACAGATAGTTCCAAAGCCTTTCAACATCTTAAAATAAAATACAATATCACTATATAAGGAATTTGCCCTTTCATTACTTCTCCACACATGCATTGACAATCCGTTATAAAAAAATAAATAAAGAGCTAAACGTCTGATTCCAGCCATCTGCAGGACTCTTTCTAAACTGAAATTTCCAAGGAGAGCCCTTTCCTAAGGATTTCCTGGCCCAATGGGCTAAACCAAACAATTCTTAGGAGAGTTATATTGGCACACAGTACTGGCAAAGTACTGTAAAACAATGAATAGTTAACTGACTCAAAATGTCAAATTCCAGTCCAATTTGGTTCACTGACACACAAAAATCAGAAGAAATGGAATGGTTCCAAAAGTGAGGCAAGATCGTTTTGAAATTACCAATTGGAGATATAAAAATGTTCTTATGGCAGAGAGGGTTTGTTTTTGCAGTGAAGGAATAGTAGAATCAATCACAGACATAAAGTTACACTGTTGGTTCTATCATGAGCTATGTACAGTAGAGATGGGCACAACCAAGAAAAATGACGTTTCGAGTTGTCATGTGTCGGAGCCGGCCCGTTTTGGCTTGTTTCCTTTTGTTGCGAAATTCTTCAAAAATTTGTCATTTCGTTTGTCATTTTTTCGTCTGTCGTTAGTACTGGTTTAGGGGGGTAGCGGGCTCCTGGAGGCACCTCTCTGGGATGGGTGCCTCCTCTGGCCCACTACAAAGGGAAAGCGGGCTCCTGGAGGCACCTCTCTGGGGTGGGTGCCTCCTCTGGCCTGCTACAAAAGGGTACGCATAGCCAATTGGATATGCATACCAAGTTGCAGTGGCAGGCAGAGGCACCTCTCTTTCTTTTGGGTGCCTCAACTCTGACTCACTAAGAAGGACAGCATACAGGTATACTGGTGTACTGTGCACTTGGGCTGGGAAGGCTCCCTCAGGGCACCCTCTGGCTCACTAAGAAGGGAAGTGTACTTGCGTGTAGTGCAATGCGAGTACACAGATCTGTCTTAGGGTTAGGGTTAGCGCAAGGGCTAGGCTTAGGGTTACGGGTAAGGTTAGGGTGAGTTAGTGGGGTGCACCTCTGGGTGCCTCTCTGACCCACTAAGAAGGACAGTGTTCTGGCGTATGGATTAGGCTTAGGCTTAGGGTTCGGGTTCGGGCTAGGGTTAGTGGGCTTTTTATGCCCGACTGGCACATCCCAGAAGTCTCAGTCAAAACCTGGCCAAGTGGCCATGCAATTGGTGGAATGGCTCCAAAAATTTGCATGGTCCACTCCCATGGCCAGCCCATCATTGCGCAGGTGTGTTTTTGGATCACGATTTCAAAATAAATATTGCGCTCGCCCCATTTTGGATCCCCCGCCCGCACCGCATGGTATGGCGAGTTGGCGAGACGACGAGGATGCCCCCCACCACAGCAGCCCAGGACAGGAGAGGGGGGGGAGGCCAGGGACCCCCCCCCCAGAAACCACCCCTCTGGTAGGTGCACTCACTCAGGCAGGCATATTTTCGCCTGCTTTTTTGGCTGGGAATCAGGGTTTTTTATTTTATTTTTAAAACTTTTTTTCTGTGCCGCTTGGTGAGTTGGCGAGATGATGAGGATGCCCCCCACCAGAGCAGCCCAGGAGAGGAGAGGGGGGAGGCCAGGGACCCCCCCCCGAAACCACCCCTCTGGTAGGTGCACTCACTCAGGCAGGCATATTTTCGCCTGCTTTTTTGGCTGGGAATCGGTTTTTTTTATTTTTAAAACTTTTTTTCTGTGCCGCTTAGCATCGCGCGATCGCTGCTATGCCATGAACGACAACAACAAATCAGACCCAATGTTTCTTTTATCGGTTCGAGTTTGAGTTCTGGCGGAGTAATTGTCGTTACCATTTCCGTTACGTAACGGAAACGAGGAACGGAAATGGAAACGAGAATTTCGCCAAGTCGTGCCCATGTCTAATGTACAGTATTGGGCTTATTATCCGTTTGCTCAAGTTTTCAGGCTGTCCTGGAACAGAGATCTCTCACAAACTGTTTTTAGACCTTAATCCTCAGACTAAACTTACTTGCACATATTTTCTTGTAGCTGCATGCAAGATTTGTAAATATTTAATGGATAATTATTTTAAGCTATAACTTTTATTTACCTCTTCCCTACTTCTGTGTTATCATTGTGACTGGCTTATAAATTTAACCTGTATTATCTTCCATGACATTTGTTAGTAATGTACTGTAAAACTCATAATAATAAACTTACTAAACAGTGACAGTGAAGCTAAAATGCAATAATATCCATCTGACCTCTAGGAAAGCCTCTAAATGCTCACTTGAGTCTATGCTCCAACTACAGATTCTGAAGATGATGAAACACATCAAAACCAAAGCATAATTTTAATCATAAGTGAATTGAAAACAAAAGTAGAACCAAATGTAATTGGATGATAATTGGGCCTAGGGGTCAGAAATGAAGCAGGAGAATGGCTTTTAACATTTTGTGAAGCCATCTGTTTATTTTTAAAAAATGTGCTTCAAGCAGCTGAAAAGATAAGTGTACATTTGGACATCACCATATGACCAAAACAGAAATAAAATAGACTATATAATTAGAGGCAGGAGACAGAGAAGCTGTATTCTCTGTGCCAAAACAGGATCCGGAACATATTTTGGTACTGATCATGAACTCAAACTTTAGAATAAAGCTGAAGAAGAACACTAAAATAATCCTAGTGCCAAAATATAATAAGAATATATCTGATGAATCTATAGTCCACATAAAGAATATATGTGAACCAGAAGAACTATAAACTGAAACTAAAAACATTATTAGGAAATAATGCAAAAAAGACAATTTTTGTAATAAAAAGGAAAGAAAAACCTTGATGGATGATGGAAGGAGCAGTTATCATTGCCAAGAACATGTGAGAAGAAAAAGAAAAAGGTGGCAGAAATAGAGCTACAATTCTGAATGCAAGAGAAGAGAAGAAAACATAAAAGAGGGAAAATATACTGAAGAGATATACAGAAGAGACAAAAAGATGACAAACTCCTTTGAAGAGGAATCTGATGATAAAGTACCTGAAGTTCTAGAAAGTGAAATGAAAGCTGCTCAGGGAACAATAAGAAGAAATATATTGCCGGGGTAGATGGGATACCAATACAACTGTTTCAAGCCACAGAGACTGAATACAGTATGTCAAAATCCTAACAAATATGCCAACAAATATGGAAAACATAATAATGGCCCACAGACTAGAAATGATCAATAATAGTACATACCACACTATATAATATATACTATTTATTTTATGTATAGCCGATGTGTAGCCTGCATTACTGTAATTAAAAAACTGTAAACCGCGCAGAAACTACTTGAAGTGGTATGGGGTGGTATATAAGCAGAACACTTTGCTTTTTTATTTTATTTTATTTATTTTAGAGTATTTTTATCCCACCTTTCTCCTTGGAAAAGGACCCAAGTCAGCTTACAATAATTAGGGATAATATACAATCCAGTACAATTAAGAAATGTTCAAGTATTTGAGAACAAGGAATTGAGGTACATCATGCAGCATGAATAGACAAACATTACATTAAAGCAACATGGTTATAAGTAGTCATAAACACAAAGTCTGTGTGAACCCATAGATTCATATAAATACACATGGTAGTCCATCATTCAGGGAAAGCTTGCCGGAAGAGAAAGGTCCTTGCCTGTTTCCGGAAGGAGAACAGAGATGAGGCAGTCCTGGCCTCTAGTGTAAGGGAGTTCCAGAGTCTGGGTGCAGCAGTTTCATGGGTTCCCACAAGACGTACCTGTCAGGGTGGCAGGATGGAGAGAAGGGCCTCTCCTGATGACCTTAACGCCTGAGTTGGTTCATACTGTGAGATTCCAGTCCCCAAGAAAGGAGGTGCCCAGGAGTGTAGTAACTATAGAATCATTGTTTCAATTTCCCTTTCAAGCCAAGTGATACTCAAGGTGTCAGAAGCTGTTACATTATATGGAGTGAGAAATGACTGGTGTTCAAGCTGGAGTCAGTAAGGGAATAGTACTTGAGGTCATATTACAAATATCCATGGGCTACTGGGGTACCCTAAAGAATTTCTGAAGAAGATTAGTCTATGCTTTTTAGACTATAGCAGTGTTTTGGACTGTGTGGGTCATGAGAAGCTATGGGTTATTGTGTAAGAAATGGGTGTGCCTCATCACTTGATTTTCTTTGTCCTCTTGGGGCACAGTGTATGAGGAAACTGAGAGTGGCTTTAAAATTAAATAAATATCCTCTAATTATGCAGCAGATAAAAATGGTTCTGGCAGAAACCTACAGACCAGATTGGCTTAAAGTCTCACTCAGTAGACCATCATTTATTTCCTAGTATATCTCAACTGGCATTTACTATTTCAATACATTTTCTCAGAAATTCTGGTAATGAGAATAAATACATTTACTTCAAAGATTAAAAACAAACTGGTTATATAGCTGACAAAACACTTCACTGTAACTGTGCACTTCTTAGAGATTCTATTACAAACACGGACAGGAGCTTGACTGAATAAAAGGTCGGGAAAAGAATATGGGTGGGATTTTCTTTTGTGAGGGAAATGTCTTGTTACTGTGACTGATTGACATTCAGTCCCAGTCCTGAAAAGTCCCTCCCTGCCAAAAACCTCTTAAAGGCACGATATGTAGGTCACAGTACATCCAATATAACCTGTATTTTGGACAAAAGCTACTGTTAAGACAAAATGATTTTTCTATTGGCAAAGCTGTTAGACAAGAGTGCATTTATCTCCCTGTCCTTTCAGTCTCTATGCAGAACTTATTGTAGAGAAAGCTGGACTGGTTTAAGATGTAAGAGGAGTGAAAATTGGTGGAAGCAGCAGCAATAACCTAAGATACACAGATGAAACCATCTTCCAGGCAAAAAGCAGAAGTGACTTGAAATGACTTGTGAAGAAAGTGAAATTATAATGTGCCAAAGCAGAGCTGCAGTTGAAAGTAGAGAAGACAAAAATCATGACTACTGAAGAACTAGACGATTTTAAATGATGACAGTGAAGAAATTTAAATAGTGAAAGATTTTGTATGGTTCAGTCCAACGTTCAGCCTTGATGGATGGGGCTCTGCCTCTGTGCAGGTTCTTTCATAACCAGAACAAAAAACAATCACTGTGGGTGTGCAGGGGAGGAAGAGCCCTGTGTGGAGGTGGGAAGTTTTGGACATGTGCGCCTTAGAGGAAATATTGGTTCAGTCTTCAATCCTAATGGAGACTGTAGCCAAGAAATCAAAACAGTGGGTCTAAGGATGGCAGGAGTGAAGGAATAAGAAAAGATCATCAAGTGTATGGATGTGTCAATGGAGAACAAGGCCAAGATCATCCATACACTTCCGTTCCTAATCACCCTGTGTGGATTTGAAAGCTAGGCACTGAAGAAGGCTGACAGGGCAAATGATTCATTTGAAATATGGTCCTGTTAGAGAACTTTGCAGTTACCCTGGATGTTGTGGATATCACAAAGATGAACAAGTGGTTTCTAGAGCATCAAGCCTGAATCTCCTCTGGAGGCAGAAATTATAAAACTGAGGCTGTTCTACTCTGGATACATCATGAGATGGTAAGATTCACTGTAAACAAATGCTATGCTGGGGAAAGCTGAGGGCAGCAAGAAAACCAGAAAACCAACTAGACGGGGAATTGAATCCATCAAGGAAGCACAGTATATAATGACATATTAGCCAAGAATATACAGTGTCAGTTGAGCTGTAAAAATGGCTACCTGTGTTGCTGACAGATGTGTTCCATTATGCTCCGTGACAGGATTCCTTATCCCAGTGACCATCTTTTAAAGCAGTTTAATGGAAAACAAGCTGGGAGGGTATATAATAACATTATCCAAAATTATTCAATCAATAATATTTGTTCCTCTTTAAAAATATGGAAAATCTGAATAAGTGAAGCATTAATCATTATTGTTAATTTCAATTGGACTGCAGTAACGTTTATGTTATTCATTTTGTGCAATGATGTCAATAATATGTTTTCATTTTCAATAATATTTTGTCCAACCTCTGGCCCTGTGACTGTAATCTGCCTTGGGGATGGAGCTAGAGCAGTATTTTTATTCATCCAATGGGTTGGGTGAGGAGTTACAGAGAATATATTAATACTTATAAAAGCCTAAACTTTGGTTAAGTCATCTCAGATAACTTTCAAAATCTTGGTCATACAAAGGGAACTTACAAGCTTCACACATTTTCACCTGTTTTCTTGAGCTATACCACTGTTCACATGTGGTGTGGTTCCTCTGAATCCTAGAAATCTTTGCAGGCTTTTTTTGTACAGTGCTGCCTGAGCTCTCAGAGCTCAGAACATAAATGAAAAATAAATTATATTTTGAGAAGAGACTGGAAATTGAAGGCAGCTTTTGATGATAACATAAGTTACAAAAAGACAAAACGGAAGCGACAGTTTGGGTTCAGCTCTACTCTTTGGGTTAGTTATTTTGATTGATTGATCGCTATCTACCATCTGGATCAAAATCCAATATTCTGAGCTAAGAGAGGACACTTGAAAGCCAGATTAGATTTTTTTTTACAAATGCCCACAGAAAAAGCCAATTTTGAAATGAGCAGAAGAAAGGCTGCTATTTCTAATTTTGATCAATTTCAAGCACGAGCGCACTACAATATAGAAAGAAGTAAAGTATATTATGTATAAATTTACATTCTGGTGCTGATCCCAGATGACAGAAAGTACAGGAAATCTACATTTTTTATTTTGAATATTAAGGTATTGTTTAAATGCACATTATCGTATTTTGCATTTTTAATGATTATGTGTTTCTTTAATAGCTTAATCATCTTGTTCACATGGAGACTGTATAATGGAAATCATTTTAATAACTAAAACAATCAATCCCACTACTCCACTCTCTCTGTCTCTCTCACACAAACATATGGCAAGGGTAACTGAAGCTGGTCTCTTAAGCTTTGACTGTGTTTTATATTTTAGAAAGGAAGCCCCCTGCCTTAAACCATGTTTTACCTTTTATTTCTCTGAAAACACAACCAGGCTGAGAATGGAGATGGAGAATATGTGATTGAAAGGTATACCATGTAATCCCATGTTCTGTTTTAAAGAGAGCTCTCAAAACATTGTGCCATGGAGGAGAAACTGTGACTGCAACTTTAATTAATCTTATTACTGCAGTATCCTGTTTTGTTGGGTAGAGAATTTGTCTACATACAAACAAATTGAAATAGCATGCTCTTTCATTTGTAGCTATTCAGTCATCTTTGATATTTTTTCTTATTGCTTTCCTTATTCACCTTTTTCTCCCACCATCCTTTCGTCTGACTTGTTACTATTGAATGTTTCTTAATACTTTACAGTGGAGATTATAAGATATTCATTTATTTAGAATATTTTTACCCCACCTTTCTAATTGGAAAAGGACCCAAGGCAGTTTACAATACTGAGGGACAATATACAGCCCAGAACATTTAAGACATATACAGGTTAAGAACAGTGAATTAGAAGAGACATCTTAGGATATTGAAAAGAAAAATTAAAGCTACAAATAGCACGCAAAAAGAAAAATCCATTATGAGGGGTGGAAACTAACATGGAAAACACTGGTGTTCTTATGAAATTAGACAGTATAATCATTCATGGTAATCCATATAAAAGTCACATCGTAGGTATTCCCTCATACAGAGAAAGTTTGCCTGAAGAGGAAGGTCTTTGCCTGCTTCCAGAAAGACAGCAGAGATGAGGCAGTCTTGGCCTCCAGCGGGCGGGAGTTCCAAAGTCTGGGAGCAGCAAGAGAGAAGGCCCTTTCATGTGTTCTTCTGAGACGCACCTGTAAAGGTGGCGGGATGGAGAGAAAGGCCTCTCCTGATGACCTCTCCTGAGTGCCAGCAGTCAGACCTGTCCTGAAGGATGTCTTCCTATTTGCTTCCTGTCAGGTCAGTCTCTCCATCTCCTTCCCTCGGGCAGTCAGTGGCTCTTTGGCCTGTCCCCTTCTTCAAAACTTCACACCTCATACAGATCTTTTCTTCACTTCAGACTGCTATTCACTTGAGATGGGAGACAAATTTTGTCCCAGGTCAAGCTTCATTTGAAGTAGCTGGAACTGGTTCATCTTTCACTTGTCTGCCAAGCTGCCTATTTGGCTTTCTGCACCCTATTTTTTTTTCTGTGTATGCAACTAAAACCCAGAAAGCATGGGCTGGGTAGAAGCATTTGCAGCAGGTGCTATTGCCCTTGCATTTCACAAACTGCAGTAGAAGCCTCAGTTCTGTGTGGTCCCAGCAACAAAGGATAAATGGTGCAGGAGACAATAGAGGAATGATGGCAGATACATGAGTGAGTGCTCCAACACTGGAGGCAATGAAGACAAAGTTGGACAACCACCTAGCAAATATCCTTTGATTTGAATTCCTGTCTTGAGCAGAGAGTTGGACTTGATGGCCTTATAGTCCCTTTCCAACTTCCCTATTCTATTCATATTCATATGGACGACACCTGTTAATGCACAGTAGCGAGTCACAAGAAGAACACAATTAGGCAGCTTTGAGGACACACAATTGTACAGATAGTTGTAGTAAATTGACCAGGAGTCAACCAGAATTCAAATATATAGTGGTCTGATGCACCTGATAACAGAAATGTAAGCAACCTAGGATTTTCCTTTCATATTTGGTCAGAAACAAAAGAAAGAATGAAGGAAATACTAAAATCCCTATCACAACATCCAGTCCGCTTGATAGGTCACTGAGGTTCACAGGAGAAGAATCAGTAATGTGTCACACACAGGAATCTATTACAAGATACAGTGGTACCTCGTACAACGTAAGGTTTGTATAACGAAAAATCCGTACAACGGAA
>JAHTLZ010000015.1:41346426-41357124 GCA_023846285.1 Phrynocephalus versicolor | reverse complement strand
AAGAAAGAAAGAAAGAAAGAAAGAAAGAAAGAAAGAAAGAAAGAAAGAAGACAAAAACATTGTGGCACCTTAAAGACTGCTATATTTTGATGTGACCATTCCTGGACAAGTCTACTTCCTCATGGGTTTCTTTTGTTTTTTTCCTGGTATGCTAATAGAGACTAACAACTACCTCTTCTAAAATTGCTTATATCTGCTATGGTTAACTACCATTGCCTTCTTTTGAGGAGCCTTGTGGTGCAGTGCTTAAAACTGCAGTACTGCAGTCAAGATTCTACTCACATCCCGAGTTAAGTCCCAATGAGATTAGGTAGCCAGCAAAAGATTGACTCAGCCTTCCATCCTTCTGAGGTTGGTAAATTCAGTACCCAGCTTGCTGAGGTGGAAGCAATGTGTAGCCTGCATCAAGAAATTGTAAACCAACCAGAGAGTGCTTTAAGCCGTATAAGGTGGCAGCATAGTTTGCTTCATCTCACGCAGTGAGTGCATCCTCTTTTAGTACTTTCTCCAGCTGATTGTCCTTAATGGGCTTTGAATTAGCTGTGAAGTGTCATGTAGAAAAGATTTAAAACTTGACTGAACAGCTTAGTGGAGTTATATTTCCTCTGCAGCACAATGGTGAAAACAGTTAAATTCTCTCCTCTCTCTCTCTCTCCCTCTCCCTCCCCCTCTCTCCCCTTTCTTTATGTGTTTGTAGATGGCATTGCATAATCATTATTTTTTGTTTCAAGATATGCACCACACCAGGGTAATATTTAGAACAATTGGATGGTGTGGGATGGTTAGGGAGGACAAAGGGAGGTAAAGGAGGACTTGGAAATTGCAGAGAAATTAAATGAGTTCTTTGCATCTGTGTTCACGACAGAAGACCTTGGGCAGATTCTGCTGCCCGAACAGCCCCTCTTAACTAAAGAATTAAATCAAATACAGGTTAAAAGAGAGGATGTTTTAGGACTAATTGATAAATTAAACATTAACAAGCCACCAGGCCCAGATGGCATCCATCCAAGGGTTATTAGGGAACTGAGAAATGAAATTGCTGATCTCTTAATGGTAATATGCAACTTGTTTTTTAAAACGGCAACAGTGCCGGAGGACTGGAGGATAGCGGATGTCACACCAATTTTTTTAAAAGGAAGGAGGGGGGACCCGCGAAACTACAGGCCGGTTAGTCTTACGTCTGTCCCAGGGAAGATGGTAGAAAGCCTCATCCAAGAGAAAATCTTAAAATACATAGAAGAACAAACCTTGCTGAGAGAAAATCAGCATGCCTTCTGTAAGGGTAAGTCTTGCCTGACAGACTTTTTAGAATTCTTTGAAAAGGTCAACAGGCATGTAGATTTGGGTGAACCCATGGATATTGTCTATCTGGATTTTCAGAAGGCTTTTGACACAGTCCCCCACCAAAGGCTGATGAGAAAATTGCACAGTCAGGGGATAAGAGGGCAAGCCTGCTTATGGATTGAGAACTGGTTGAGATCCAGGAAACAAAAGAGTAGGTGTCAACGGGCAATTTTCACAATGGAGAGAGGTGAAAAGTGGTGTGCCCCGGGGATCTGTCCTGTGACCGGTGCTTTTCAATTAGTTCATAATTGACCTGGAGACAGGGATAAGCCGTGAGGTGGCCAAGTTTGCAGGTGACACAAAACTTTTCTGTGTGGTAAAAACCAGAGAAGATTGTGAAGAGCTCCAGGACGATCTCTCTAAACTGGGGGAATGGGCTGCCAAATGGCAAATGTGTTTCAATCTAGCCAATATAATGCATATTGGGGCAAAAAAATTCCAAACTTTATCTATCAACTCATGGGCTCTGACCTATTCGTGATGGATCAGGAAAGAGATCTTGGTGTGTTGGTGGACAGTTCCATGAAGGTGTCTACCCAATGTGTGGCAGCAGTGAAGAAGGCCAATTCCATGCTAGGGATTATCAAAAAGGGGATTAAAAATAAAACAGCCAATATTATAATGCCATTAAACAAAACTATAGTAAGGCCACACTTGAAGTATTGTGTACAATTCTGGTCACCACATCTCAAGAAAGACATAGTGGAACTGGAAAAGGTGCAGAAGAGAGCGACTAAAATGATTATTGGGCTGGGACACCTCCCTTATGAGGAAAGGCTAAAACATTTGGGGCTCTTTAGTCTGGAAAAAAGGTGCCTGAGGGGGGATATGATTGAAACGTACAAAATAATGGAGGGCATGAGTAAAGTAGACAGAGGGACGCTCTTCTCCCTCTCCCAAAATACCAGAACTAGGGGACATCCCTTCAAATTGAGGGCTGGCAGAGTAAGAACAGACAAAAGAAAATATTTTTTCACCCAGCGCATTGTTAGTCTGTGGAACTCCCTGCCACAGGATGTGGTGATGGCATCTGGCCTGGATGCCTTCAAAAGGGGATTGGACAGATTCCTGGAGGAAAAGTCCATCACAGGTTATAAACCATGAGGGAGATGTATCAACTCCAAGCTTAAAACCGGGGTACTTCAAGGACCAGATGTAGGGGAGTAGTACCAGGAGACAGATACAGTGGACCCTTGTATAACAAACAGCTTGTATAACATAAAATTTGTACAACATAAAAATTATGGAGATAGGGGAAATTTGCTTAACATAATATCCTATGGGGAAAATCTGTACAACATAAAAATGGGATTACTCCATTTTCAATGAATTCCTATGGGAATTTGTATAAAGGAAAAATTGCTTAACATAATTTCATTTGGAACCAATTAATTCCTTTATACAAGGTACCACTGTGTCTAGTTTCGTCCGCTCCTAGACGCATCTGGTGGGGCCACTGTGAGATACAGGAAGCTGGACTAGATGGGCCTTTGGCCTGATCCAGCATGGCTCTTCTTATGTTCTTATGTTCTTAATTATTTACATTTACAAATTCACTTTCCTCTTCCGAGTAAATTATTTCTGAAATCCTGTGGGCTACCTGTGAGTATCTTTTGGGAGAATCCAATGTAATAGACTGAAAACAGATAGAAATTCTGGGATTATGGTGTCATTTTATTTATCAGCCAATGTGGACACTGTTTTTTGAAAGTCTGTTGTTAATAATGTAAGAGTATTGTGAAAAATCCTGTTGGCCTAAAGTTATACCAGCATAAACTGGACCTGGCACTGGAGATATTTAACTTAAATCAACTGAAAGCTTCCTATCTACCTCTTTCAGGATGTAAGGCTCTCTCTCTCTCTGTGTGTGTGTTATGTCTTTACAGTCGTGACCGTCTCTTCGTGACCCCATGTTCATGGAGTTCTCTTGGGAGGAATACTGGAGTAGCTTGCCAGTTCCTACTCCAGGCGCCTACAGCACCTTGTGTTCCCTGGAGGTCTCCCATCCAAGTACTAACCAGGGCCGACCCTGCTTAGGTTCCGCAATCAGGCGAGATCAGATGAGCTTAGGGCACCTAGGCAGCTTGTAAGGCTCCCTGGGGCTCCCTTTTCTCACAAAGATGTAAGGGAAGACTTGCCTCAATTTGCTATCTGGGGTTAGCAAAACAGAACACATAGTGATTCTCAATAATTAATAGGATAAACATTTGAAAGTAGGAGAAATGCTAACACACACACACAGAATATGTATGAAGGGATTGTCTCCCAATAATCACAGAGTTTTTCTTTTATACTTCTATTTAATTATTCAAAAATCAGTGTTGGATTACCACAAGCAATCCCAAAATTGGCACCAGCACTGCCTGCACCATGTTAATCACTGCCTGTAGCCATGTTAATCTCTATTTACCTGAACTAGGCTGAACCTCTGCATTTGAAGTTTTCAGGTTGTCATATTAGCTAAATGACCATGCAATTTTACAGGAAGTTGCCACTAACCATAATACAGGGAGTATATTGTCCCTGTGAAAGACCTCCTGAATTTTTCCCCTTGTTCTGCAACAGACTACATTATCCTCTGAATGTTAAGCAACTTGGAAATGTTAATGGCCTGTCAGGAATGCAGAAAAGCATGAGCAATAAATTAATTGAAACATTTAAAATCTTGAACTGTGCAAATGAATAAACAAAATGAAGTTGAATTTTGCCCTTTTCCATGCTTGCTCCTTCTGCCTATTTAGATAAAAGGGAATAAAGTAGATTGCTGTTTTATTACTTTGCATGATTTACCACTTTCCTTCTAACATACTTAGAGATAAATTGTTCCTTCTTCTTCTTAATGTGTCGAGAATGGAACAGAATACTACTTCTACAGAAATAGGGACAGAAACATTAAAGCCAGACAGGAACACTGTGGGTCAAAGCAGAGGAGAATTGAATACAAAGCTCACACATAATGAAATCATACTAAATCATGTTCTCTCCAGAGTGTTTCCCCAGTGGGTGAAGGGTGTCTGTTTGTCATAGCATGTGATTTTCTTCACCCCCATGTTTTGCATTTTATTTGCTTTGTTTTGTAATTGATCATTAGACAGTAAGCACTAGTTTGATTTTTAATTGGCTGCAGCACGTACCTCTACAGAAATCCCATTGTGCTAAGGAGAACAGGCTAATTGTAGGGAATACAGATATACTTCCTACTTAATGTCTAGTCCAGTGGTTCTCAACCTGTGGGCCCCCAGATGTTCCTGGACTGCAACTCCTAGAAATCCTGACCAGCTCAGCTACTGGTGAAGACTTCTGAGAGTTGCAGTCCAGGAACATCTGGTCTAGTCATTAGCATTGCTCAGGCCTATAAGGAAAAATAATGTTTTCCATCCTGACTCTTTTGGACCACTGAATTATATGCCTGTTGATGAATACTTCACTGGCCTCCACTATAATTGTGGATCATTTTTTTAAAGGTTAGATTTATAATGGAGCCTCCCCAAAAGTTTCAGAATAAGTAATAATCTCTTCAGACAATCTTCCTCAGTAGCTAACTATTATGTGATGAATTGTTATGCTTTATTGCTGCCACTGGATTAGTAGTACTATTTATATTTCTAATTTTTATACTTCATTTCAGAGTGGCTTTTTATTCCTCCTTTATAATGGTGTAAGATGCCTCTTCACACTCATTGTTGTCTATAATGTTTTAACAAGTTTCATATACAGTCAGCCTCCGCCATTTCGCGGTTCAGGTACTGTGGTCCTGCTATATCTGCATCTGCACCTCGGAGCTGCGCGCGGGGGGGCAGCGGGGAACGATCAGGTCGCTCCCTGCCGCCTCCCCGGGCCCCTCCGAAAAGCCTTGGAGCCGCGGGGGTGGGGTGGCAGGGAGTGATCAGGTCGCTCCCCACCCCTGGCCCCTCCAAAAGGCCCCAGAGCTGCCCCCAGCCCCACCGAGAAGTCTCAGGCGTCGTGGGCGGGCAGCGGTGGGAGGTCAGATCCTGCAACACTGCCTGTGCGTGCTGCGCCAAGACTTCTCGGACAGGTACGCGATCGCCCACCCACCTGCCCCAGGCCCCCCACCCGCTTCTGCATATCACAGATTTTCATGCATCGCGGGTGGGGTGGGTCCCTAACCTCCGCGATTGGCTGGAGGTTACTGTACTCATTTTTTCCAATTATGTATACTGTCCTGCATGTTGTAAACTGCCTTGGGTCCCTTCCAAGAAGAAAGACAGGGTAAAAATATTTTAAATAAATAAATAATCCCCTCAGACCATCTATCTCTGCACCAGTCCTATGAGAAAGACAACCTATCTTCCTAGAGAGGAAACAAAGGCTAGTAAACTGAGAGTTGCTCAAGGTCACCCAATAAGTTGGGATGTCTTAGTTTATCAAAGTACAAATCAAACACATTATGTCAAAATGCCAACTGCTGTAAGGGCGTGATGGTCATTGTGCTGGCTCAGTACTTATTAGGCATGTATAGAATAAAGTCCTATTTCTTTCCTATCATGATTGCCCATTTTCAGTGCTCAAGAAATCTATTGCTTACAGTGCAAAATCAGTACCAGGAGCGCTGCTCTTTCTTGCCAAGGTCTTTGTAATTTATACAGTCTGTCTCTGTGGAAAACCTTAGGGGTTCCCCCCCCCTGTAGTAGAGAAGCATGCCCTCGCTCATACCCACACACTGCAAACACACTAGCCAGTGTAAACAACTACCGTAATCAGATGTTTCTAGTACAGTACTTAATATGTCCATGTGATAACACAGTTGTCACCATTGTTCTGCACATTTGCATTATAGGCTTTATTTGCACGTGTGTAATTCCTTCTCTTCATCTGCAAAGGTGAGACAAGTGAGGATTTTCTGTCTACTGTTGTGGTTGTGGAAGATAATACAGGAGCTCCTGTAGTTGGCTGCTGAGGAAAATAAAGAAGGAATATGAAATAACTAAGTATAGTTGAGAAGGGGTAGCTGTGTTAAGTCTGTACAAGCATTTCAGGTAAAAGCAAAATATAAATAAAAAGAAAAAGAATACCAAAATATGGTGGCATCTTTAGGAGTAACATATACATATATTCCAGGCTAAAATCAAAACAAAAGACAATAAAAGACAAAAACATGCAGCACCTTAAAGACTCATATTTTAATGTAAGCTTTCATGGGCACGTCCACTACTTCAGACATATAGCAGCAGAATGAGGTGTGCAATTAATATACAAATGAATATAAGTTACATACCAAATGTCCATTGGCTGTTGTACAATGAATATACAGTGGAATGTAAGTTACATACCAAATGTTCATTGGCTGTTGGAGAGTCACTGCATTTGTAAGCAATGCTTTGGCTGTATTGTTTAGGTTTTTGATGTGAAGATTCCTCAAGAGACTGGAAACAGATGCCACAGAGGGGGAATGAGGGGAAGGTGAAGATATTAAGGTGAGATAATTATTTAAAGGTGTCATAATCAGTTTTTACCTTGTGGTGGGAGATGGGTAAGTTGATAGAGAAGAAAAAATAGTGGCAGTGCATAAACAGGGGTGTGGTGTGGGGAGGGCAAGGGGGCAGGGCACCCCAGGTGCAGCAATTAGGGGCACCAAATCACCTACCACCCCCTGCCATGCCCTCTTCCCGCCATCTCCGATTACTCCTGAGTAAAGGCGCAGATGCACTTGGCGTGCCCTGGCCGCCCCTTGCTGCAACTGCTGCATTCTGCCTCGCCTCCCCAAACCTTGCCACCCTCCTTGGCCATGGGGGTGGCCTGGCTTGGTGGCCTGTCTGCCTGGCAGCATGTGAATGGCCCTGAGGGTGCCAGGGCTGTCATTGCAGCCACTGCCATTGTTGTGCCGGGCCATAGAGAGGGAGCAGGGGGGGCGCTGGCAGGGGCTGTCGTTGCTGCAGCTGGAGGTGGAGGGTGCTGCCGAGGCTAGGAGCTGTCCGAATGGATGGGTGGGCTTGGCGGGGCTGCCTGGCCGAGCCTGCTGTCCTGCTTGCTGGTGGGGGGCACCACTGCTGTACCCTGCTCCATCTGAGGTAGTGGGGGGGCAGGCTGGCACTGTGGGAGGAGGGGACATCCTCCCGGCGGCTCAGGCAGGCTGAGGGGGAGTGGTGGTTGGTGTGGGTGGGGGGCTCGCTCTCCTGTGTGTTGACCTGGGGGGGGGGGACAAAAACTGACTTTTGCCCTGGGCTCTGGAAGCCCTAGCTAGGCCTGTGTGCATAAGTATTACATTTGATAATGACTCGAGAAACCTTGACTTAAGTTTAGCCCATTTTATGGGTGTCACCATGCATATGAACTTTATCTCAGCTGTTTCCCCTTTCATTCTGGATTTGTAATGGTTCTGTTCCAAAATGGTGACCTTCAGATCTTCCACGAAGTGACGTGGTAGACTGAAATAGTCTGAGACAGATTTCTGTGTATTGTGGTTCTTGATGTCAGATTTGTGACCACTGATTCATTTTTGTAGAGATTGTCCTGTTTGTACTATGTACAGTGCAGACAGGCATTGATGGCAAAAGATGGCATAGATCACATTGGTTGAGGAGCAAGTGAAGCTGCCCTTGATATTGTATGTGACATTGTTGGGTCATGTGATTGTGTTGCCAGAGTAGATGTGTGCGTGGAGTTGGCATCAGGGTTTGTTGGCAAGGTTTAGTTCCATTGTCTATGTTACTGTTTTCTAATCCTTTATGTGCTAGTATTTGCTTGAGGTTGGGAGGTTGTCTATAGGCAAGTATGGGTCTTCCACCAAGGGCTTTGTGGAGTGAAGTGTTCTTGTCAAGGATGGGCTGGAGATCATTTAAGATATGTCTCATTTGTGGACTGTATGTGATAACCAGTTGTGTTCTATCATTAAGTTCTCTGAATCTGTCCTGCAGCAGGTTATTTCTGGGTATCTGTCTTGCTCTGTTGATTTGTTCCTCAATCATACGAGGTGGGTATTGTAGTCTGAAGAAAGCCTTTTGTAGATTCTTGAGTTTGGAGTCTTCATCCTGTGGGTCAGAGTAGATGCAATTGTATCTTAGGGCTTGGCTGTATATGATGGATTTTGGTATGTGTTCAGGATGAAAGCTGGGAGAATGTAGGTGGATTTTCAGTACAGTGTGGTACTAAGATGCCCAGATTTTAGTTTCACAGTCGTGTCCATAAAATTCACCTGGAGTGTGGATTGTTCCAGGGTGAGGTTGATGTTTGATTGAATTCCTGGTGGAATTTTATTAAGGATTCATCTCCATGGGTCCAGATCAGAAAAATGTCATTGATGTAACTCAAGTAGAGAAGGGTTTTGGGGGTGTGGTGGTTCAGAAAGCATTGTTCCAGATCAGTCATGAATATGATTGCATTTTGTGGGGTCATATGAGTGCCCATTGATTTGGAGGTAGATTTTTTTGTCAGAAGTGAAATAGTTGTGTGTGAGTACAAAATCACAGAGGGTGGCGATTATGTGGGATTCTTCCTTAGTTTGCATGGTGTTTGCGATAGGATATGAATGTGGGATCTATGCCATCGTTTGTGCGGGATATGAATGTAGAAAGCCTCTACATCCATTGTGGCCAAGATGTTATTATCAGGAAGGTTCTGTGTGGACTGAAGTTTCCTGAGGAAATCTGCACTGTCTCTTTCATAACTGGGTGCATTGGTGGCATAAGGTTTGAGAACATTCTCTCTCTCTCTCTCTCTCTCTCTCTCTCTGTGTGTGTGTGTGTGTGTATTACATTTGCTTCTCAAAATCATGAAATTGCAAGGTCTTATTTTATTATAACATGTAAGTGCTTACCCTCCTACATAACCTCCCCATAAATGCTAATTCAGCAACACACATTAGCATTACAAAGCTTCAGAGGATTTGAAAGGGTTTTTCCCCTCATTATGTGGCAGAAATTAATTTTATTTTAGGTTACAGAACTTTACCATCATCATGGAAATTAAAATCTGCTGATTTAAGAGTACAGCTATAATAAGGACAAGAATGATTGCAGAATTTCAGACCAAATCTATGAAAAAGATTGTTCTAAATTACTAAATTCAGTTCAGTTCCAGTCCCAAACTCTTAGTCCCTTTTCATGTTATTGTTTCGCAATTTAGCACTTTACACTCTCTGTGAGGAGAGTGGTGGAAGCCAGCACCCAATCAGCCAGAGGTGGAATCTTGCCAAATCTCCCTTTGGCAAGATTTTTCTTTTCTTCTTTTTTAAAAATGGTAAAGTCTCTTATTTAAAAACAGAATATAACAGAGTGAATAAGATGATGAAGCCTTAGCACCAGTTTGTTAGGGCAATTCCCCCTTTCCCCTTTAACTGGTTTTTTTTTCCTTCTCCTCTGGGTCCCGCCATCTTATACCCAGCGAGGATTGTTTATTCGTATAATGGGGTGGTTTGCTTAGTTAGACTCGCTTGGGTTGACAGTCTTGTACTGTCGGTTTGTTGGATGCATTAGGTTTTAACTGTTTGTCTTATGTTTCTTGTTTTCTATTTAATTGCTGAACTGTATTAATTGGCACTTGTTGCCCAGTGTAAGCCGCTTAGAGTTCCGATTCGAAGATAAGCGGGGTACAAATATAATAAATAAATAAATAAATAAATAAATAAATGCCACCTGCTGAGCTATTGCAAACAAGGTGAAAACAATGCTTCTTTTATCTACTTTTGTGTCCAGTTAATGGGGAGAGACCAGGAGAAACCAGAAGCTAGTAGGTAATCACAACAACTGAATGCAAGTGAAATCTTGTTTCCCTTGCTCTATGGTTGCAACACTGGTATAAAAAAATAAAAATAAAATAAATGCTATTCTATTATGATCCATTTTTGGTTCAATTCACTTTTATTGTTAAGATCCTTAGACTATTCATAGAAATCTATTTTAATTTACTAAGTAAGCAAGCAAGCAAGTAAGTACGTAAACAAATGGCTTTGAATGCTATAAAGAAACTGCAGTTAGTCTGGACCATCAGCTTTTTACTTGGTCCCACCACCTTCACGGGTGGATGTGGTAGGGATATGGGAGAGAGCCATCTCTGTCACTGTGCCCAGACTAGAGATGTACAGTACAATTTCTGGAAATTTTGAAGACACTGAAAAAATATGGGAGAAAATGGAAAAATTGGGGGGGGGGCAGTTTCTGTATTTTCTCAAAGTTTCTGAAAAATTTACATCTCCAGGTGACACTTTGGTACTTCGTCCGATAGGAGGCCAGGTTGCCCACATCTTTACTACCCTTCCAGAAACAAAGACCTTTCTCTTCATACTTGTGTTCCCTTCATTTTTAAGCCCCCTAGAGAACTAAACAGAGTGAGCAGTTTATAAGTTTTAAAAATACATACATACATACATACATACATACATACATACATACATACATA
>JAHTLZ010000015.1:41335879-41346416 GCA_023846285.1 Phrynocephalus versicolor | reverse complement strand
ATACATACATACATACATACATACATACATACATACATACATACATAATTTTAGTGGTGGTTTCTGAATATTCTCACTGCTAGACTAGAAAAAATAGGACCCAAATAATTACCGCCCAGTCAGCTTGACTTCAATTCCTGGAAAGATCCAGGAGTAGATTATTAAACAGTCAGTCTGCCATTATTTAACAAACAATGCTGTCATTACAAGAAGTCAACATGGGTTTCTTAAGGACAAGTCATGCCAGACTAATTTGATCTCTTTCTTTGATAGAATTACAGGCCTGGTGGATGAGGGGAATGCTGTGGATATTGTTTATCAGGACTTTAGTAAGGCCTTCGATAAGGTTCCCCATGGTATTCTTGCTAAGAAGTTAGTAGAGAGTGGGATAGATAGTGCTACTGTCAGGTGGATTTGTAATTGGTTGACTGATCGCACCCAAAGGGTGACCATAAATGGTAATGTACTAATTAAATTTGCAGATGATACCAAATTGGGAGGGGTTGCTATTTCCCTAGAGGATAGGATGAAAATCCAAAAAGACCTTTTGGATTAGAGTGCTGGGCCAAAGCTAATGGAATGGATTTCAACAGAGGGAAATGTAGGGTGCTACATCTAGGTAAAAAAAAATGAATTGCACAGATATAGGATGGGGGATACTTGCCTGGAGAATAGTACCTGTGAAAGGGATCTGGGAGTCTTGTTGGACCACAGATTGAACATGAGTCAGCAGTGTGATGCAGTGATTCTTGGTTGCATCAACAGAAGCATAGTGTCTAGATCAAGGGAAGTGATAGTACCACTCTATTTTGTTCTGGTCAGACCCCACCTGGAGTACTGTGTCCAGTTCTGTGCGCCTCAGTTTTAAAAGGATCTTGACAACCTCGAGCGGGTACAGAGGAGGGTGACATGGATGGTTGAGGGTCTGGAGGAAATGTCTTTATGAGGAACGGCTTAGGGAACTGGGAATGTTTAGCCTTTCAAAAAGAAGACTGAGAGGAGATATGATAGCTATGTTTAAATACTTGAAATGATGTCATATTGAAGAGGGAACAGGTTTGTTTTCCATGGCTTCAGAGACTAGGACTCGGGGCAATGGTTTCAAACTACAGGAAAAGAGATTCCATTTGAACATTAGGAAGAATTTCATGACAGAGCTGTTCGGCAGTGGAAAATGCTGCCACAAAGGATGGTGGAGTCTCCTTCTTTGGAGGTTTTTAAGCAGAGACTGGATGGCCATCTGTTGGAAATACTGTGACGGGGGTTCCTGCATGGCAGGGGGTTGGACTAGATGGCCCTTGAGGTCTCTTCCAACTCTATGATTCTAGAAGTGTGAAAAAATATCAGATTCAAGGCAGGATTGGCCATCTCAGCATTGAGCAACAGCGTTTCAAGGATTCTCCAGCACCTTGAAAGGTCTCAGTTCTAGCGAAAAAAATTTAAAAAATAATTAAAAAACAGTGCTGACCAGCCCAGGGCCGGCTGGCTGGTGCTAAGGAATTTTTTTTTTGTAAAAACCGCTGAAAAATCAGATCATATGCACCCCCACGCTGGGGAAAATGGTGGCTCCGTAGCCGCTTGTTGGCTGGCGGAGCTTCTTTGCCCCCTCCTCGCGCGAAGTCTCGCGAGAGGGAGGCAGTGTGGCTTCAGGGCCGGGCGGGGCAGCCGTGTAAATGCTGCGCCCGCCCGGCCCGGGGCCTCTTTCGTCCTGAGCGTTCCCCGCCCACCCACCGCTTTCGTAGTGCTAGCATGAGTTACCTGGTCGCAATTTGGGCCGGATAGGAATTTTTGCCTCCTTCCTAGATTGGCTGTGTGGAAGGAGGATTTTTCGCCTATCCCATGCTGGTGCTCGGGGGTTGGGCTAGTAGGGCTGTCCTCGTTGTTGGTCACACTGGCGGTAGCGCTGGGGGGTTAGAGCCGGCGAGTTTAATTCGAAGATCCCCTGTGGAGCATCCTGCTCTAATCGCTGCAGATTGAGAGGTCACAGCGGGGGGCATGGATCCTTCTAACAGGCCTTGCTTGGGCCGTGGGGAGCAGGTAAAGCTCCCTGGGGACCCGGGCAGGGGATGGGAATTGGCCGGCCCTGCAGATCTGCTGTGGTTGCAGATCTCCAGGGGGTTTGACTCGCCCAATGCTCTGGAGTCGGAAGGGTCCGGGGAGACCCTTGGGCGCCGACTCTAACCTGCGCTTCTGCAGGCCCCTCAAAGGTTATGCCGTTGTTATGATGTTTATTAAAATGTTGAATAAAGTGTGGCCCTAGTTCACCCATAAATTGGTCTCGCGTGGTCTTTCGCCATGGGGGGGCAATGTCCATTTTTAAGCGGCTCAAAAATACCCAAAAGCTCCGGCAGGTGTTGGAAAGCTTGCTAGAACCCGCTAAAGGGGGCGCTACTAGGTGTTTTTTTTTTTAAGCCCGATGACCATGGGGAAAAGATTTTTGGAGCCGGTTTATCAGAAAATTCTTCTGCCTGCAGTCTCTTTCTGGTGCTTTGACCAGACTTATTTTTCAGGTCAGAAATAACTTCATGTGTCATGTGATTTCTTTCATATGCCATGCACTCCATTTTCTCCAAGAGCCATATTTCATTTTTTTTTGGGGGGGGTCCTACTTCTTATATCATAGGTCTTCTTTGTATTCGCATAAACATATGAAGAGACGTTTTCTCCCACCACCATCAGTCAGTGCAAGTAATGAGGAATAATGTAATAATGGCAATTAAGGCAGCTTATTCAACAAGAGAACTACAAATATATATATATATATATATATATATACCTCATGAAGCAGTGGAAGTCATATTTGGTGGTGTCTTGTTCACGTGGACGACTTGAATGTTTTCAGCCTTCATAGCACACAAATCTGCTTATTCATGAAATACTTGCACAGCAGACTAGTGAAAGGAGATTGAGTTCCTTGGAATAAGATAGCCTGAAAACAGTTTAATGAACCATATAATGAAACCATTATTTTCTTTCCCATTTGGTATATTTGATATAGGAAAATACAGTATACAGTGATAGACTTTTTAAAATAGCTTTGCATACATTTTGTTGCTTTTAGACTATTAGTTTTCAGCTCTTGGAAATGTAATGTTTTTGTTTATATTTCATGATCGATTTAGTGTGTGTCTTCTGGTATCATCACTCAAAGTAAATAAAATATTTACAAATGAAAGATGAAACGAGATGGTTCCATTAATCCTTGTGCCACAGCAACATTCTAGTGGCAGTGGTCTGCAGTGAACACCAGTGAATACTCACATCATTCTAGTGACTTGCCACATTCCTTTGGACAGCAATAGGCAACAATCTTCCAAACATGGACTGAACAATTGGACAATTTACTGCAAGGGTAGCCTGGACATGGAAATCATATGACTAAGAGGTATGTTAGCTGCCTCGTCCAGTAACTATTCACTACTATAGACTTCTATACTGGTGGTATTGCCATCAAATTTAATTCTCATAATTTCTTTCCCATTTAAAAATATATCTCTAAAACAAATTAGAGTTTTCTAAAAGCAAAAAAAAAGCAAAGTGTTCTGCTTATATACCGCCCCATACTACTACAAGTAGTCTCTGGGCGGTTTACAATTTTAATTACAGTAATGCAGGCTACACATTGCCTCCCCAGCAAGCTGGGTACTCATTTTACCGACCTCGGAAGGATGGAAGGCTGAGTGAACCTTGAGCCTGCTACCGGGGATTGAACCCAGGTCGTGAGCACAGTTTTACCTGCAGTACAGGCATTTAACCACTGCGCCACGAGTAAAATACAGTAGAATTCTTGTGTTCTCATAAATGTTGGAAGTAGTGGGTGGGTCACTGTGTTGTGTGGTGGTCTGAGTGCTAAGCTGGGGCTCGGGAGATCCAGATTATAGGACCCCACTTCATAGGGTTGTTGCATGGAAAAAGTGGCAAGGACAAGATCCACATATACGAGCTCTTCAAGCATGTTATACAAAAAACAGCGTCTACATCAAGCAAATGTTTGACTAACTTACTAAGCATATATGTAAATAGGACCACACAAAAATGTTGTAATCTGCTTCACCCTTAAAATAGATCACATGTGCATGAATTATTATTGCTGGTGGCAGTATTAGTATTTATATTTCCATCCCACCTTCCCACTACTAGTTAGTGCTCTAGGCATGTTAAAACAAGAGAGAATCAAGCAAAAACAACTTAAAAACATTATTGGGATCAAGCCTGTAGGTGTTTTTTTTTTTTTAAATCATGTTATTTTAAACATTATAAGCCAGTTCAAGAAGATGTGTATTTGGACCCTTCCTAAATAGGAACAGACTGCAACACTGAGGATAAAGTCCTCTCCCATGAGCTTCTTGTTGAATGGGCCTCTGTAGTAGTTGGCTGTTGCCAAAATAGCTACTCCTGGAGAAAGGCACACAAACCCCAAATACAAAAGCATCAGCAAATAAGATCATGCCTACATGCACCATCAATGAAAACACTGCCAGTGACATTCAGCCAGGGCTTTGTCAATACCCACATGAAGACTGCACGTGGACTACCTGTATTGCAATAAAGTATTGTAAGCACAGCTGCCATTCTAAAGGACTCAAGCACTAGTATAAAAGCCCTTTAAGGTTCAGGTTCATCCTGTTTCAAGGACTACATTTCTTCATATGAGCCTACCTAAGTTCTGAGATCTTGAGGGAGATAATTTCTCTCAGTTTTGCCCACCTCGCTGATGAAGGTTTGCTGGCTGCTTACAGGTTGTGGAACTTCCTTCCATGGCTGGTATGGTTCCCTTTTCTAAAGTGGATGAGGATTCCAGATATCCTTCTTGCAGTTTGCAAAGACTTTTCATTTGGGAGTGGGGCTGCTGAGAAATGGACATTCATGGCAAATGTATTTTCTGCTTTACTTTTTAAAATGTGATTCATCCAGGATTGTTTTTTTTTAATATGACAGTATGTTTAATTTTATTCTAACATCCTACCTCACTGTGTATTGTTGCAGTATATTTCATGGCTATTTTATAACTTGCCTTGTGTTTTTATATGGGAGAAGAAGTTAAGATATTACAGAACCAAAACAAATAAATGGAGCCAATATACTCAAGGTAAAAATGACACTGATTCCTAACATAAATGCACATACAGTACCTTCTTAAAAGAGTATGAGGAAGCACAGACAAGGAGTTTTGGTCAATGATTTACTTTATAATATTTTTTCTCTAGTCCAATATAATCTTCCTATTAATACACAATATTATATGATTTACTGGATTTTCAGACATTTACAGCAGAAGAAACCTAAATCAGCCACAACTTGCAGGAATTTCGTATCTCACCATGGCAGCTACTCTATTTCTAGTTCTTCTGCTCTCCTTGACAGATTATTTTTCACAAATAGGAATTGAACTCCTCCAACCAGAAATTAGATTTTCTGTTTTCTATTATCCAGTTTTGAGCTGGAGGACAAAGTTGAAAATGATACATTTCTATGTGCCTGTATTTCCCACAATGGGAAGCATAGGGTGGATCCACAGAAGGAGAACTCAATGCAAGTTGTGTTCATTTCCCATAAGATTTTGTTTCCTTGGTAAATTTAGTTATTATCATATGACTATCAGCTATTTTACTTAGCTATTAAGTGCATTTGGCATTTATTCAACTCATCCTGCAGTCCAGCTCTAGTGGGCCTGAATGGGTAGCCCAGACTTTTGTCAGCAGGATGCCTTGGTCCTTGTAGAGTACAGTACTTGTTTCCGGCTATGTCACTTGTGCTGATAGATGTCTCTCCCTCGCTCCCTCCCCCCCCTCTCTGTGTGTGTGTGTGTGTGTTGTGGCATTCTCTTGTGAGGCATTTATGTGATGGTATCTTCTATGAGGGAGCAGCATGTCTACATTTCTATAGTTCTGTCTCCTCTGTATTTTGGGGATGTGCGAGCACAAGAGATATAGCGCAAAGTAGCTGCTCTGTCAGCATGGGTCTCCCCCATCCAGTCCAGTATAATGTGAATATGGGATTGGTCTGCTCGTTAAATTAAAAAGTTAGAAGTTTTCTTAGCATTTTTCACACAACTGATAATGCATTTTAAACTTGACTACTTTAATTTTCAGTTCTCCATCGTGGCCTTCGTGAAGCCACACAGATGGGTTTCCCAGGTGCCCCTGCGCCAGAGGTCGGACTTCCCTAGCAATAGGAAAGTTCGTTGGTCTCTGCCCCCACACCCTGCACATGTGCGTGGGTGTTCCCACCTAAACGCCTCAGCTCCTCTTAACCGCCACGGCTAGAGGTTTTGTTGCGTTAGTCTCCGTGAATATTTTTTTCTTCTTGGATCGTCGATTGCGTCTATGTCTTTTCAACAGCCTTTTAAAAAGTGTTCCGTTGTGGAAGTAAGATCCCACATACGGACGGACATGAAAAGTGTCTGTTCTGTCTTGTGGAACACCACCGGCCCAAGGCCTGCACTATCTGCCGCGGATTCAACGCCCAAGTCCTGAAGAACCGCCGTAATCGGCTGGCTTCATACCTCCTGGAACACTCTCTTCGGCCTCAGCCCATGGAGAAAAAAGCTTCTCCAGAGTCCAGCCATAAGTCGGAGGCGTCGGGTTGGGGGGAAACACCTAAGAAGATCCCTATTCTAGAGGGTGTATCAAAGTCGAAACCATCACCCAAGACTTCATCCTCCAAGGCCCTCAAACCGGTGAAATCCCCGAAACTGGTACCGGCCAAGGTTTCGGCTCCGTCGGAGACTCTAACCATCAAGACAGAATTCTCGGGTTCAGCGGCGCCTATGTCGGCACGTCCCGAGTTCCATCAGCTTCTCCCATCGGATTCCTCCGACTCGTCATCCGATGATGACATGGCTTTGTCACTGAATATTAGCCTCATCAAGCCGGAGGGCACACCAACTTTGCAGGCTGGGGCCCATTGGTTCCCTGTGCTGCCTGCGTGTTCTCCTTCAGCCTCCATGGCTTCCCGAGCGACTTCTTCACCTCTCCACACGGTCGGGTTCAAAGACCATACTCTGGCTTTGGCATCGATCCTGATGGCCTCCGTCCGGGCTTCCAACGCTCCTTGAGCAGACAAGCCATCCAAGACACATCACAAGCAGGTCCAACTCCCCCTGACTTCGGTGCAGGCTTCAGAACCGACCATCAAATTCGAAACACTGATGGCCCTCTTGGTACCATCGTTGTCCGTTGCCACGGCTGTGGCCCAAGCTCTGACTCCTTCGGATCCAAGCTTGACTCCGTCGGTTCCCAGCAAGCCTCCAAGCAAGAGACGCCGTACTTGGCATCATCACTCACCAGTGCCTCCGATTTCGGTTCCCCCAATCCCGGCATTCTCTCTGAAGTTCGATGGATGCCAATGGTCTATTCAATCCTCTGACTCTACGGAGATTGAAAAGCTCCCCACTGGCTCTCCTTCAGATTCGTCAAATGATTCGGAGCAATCTGACCTCGAATCTGAAGTCTCGGGTTCGGTCCATCTACTTACATCGCCGGATTTGGAGATAGAAGAAAAGTCTCCTCCCTCTTCATCAGAGTCAATGCGAAATTACGCTGCCTTCTTGGTTCGGATGGCTAAAACCATTGACCTTCCAATTCATCAACCCAAGCCTAAGAGGGTCTGCCATATTTTCGGCCGCATTGCTTCGGAGATCTTCAACCTACTGTGACTCTTCCGCCCATTAGCTCGAATACAGGCCCTTCAGGTCCAAAGACTCTTCAGGTACATGGCCTCAATGACGTCTGTGCTCGTACATGCGAGGCTCAGACTCAAACATCTCCAGAACTGGTTCCTGCTCCACCTTGACCCTCTCCGGGATCCACTGTCCATGATGCTCACCGTCCCGCCTGACCTTCCCCAACAACTCACCTGGTGGTCCAGCAGGACCAATCTTCCCTCCGGCCGTCCATTCAGGTCCCCACTTCCAACAATTCAAGTGACCATGGACGCCAGCAACACGGGTTGGGGCGCAGTGTGCCTCACTTACTGGATGCACAACACCTGGTCTCCACAGGAACGTCAGCTCCATATCAATGAGCTGGAACTCTTGGCCCTCTTCAAGGCGTTTCAAGCATTCCTCCGACACCTCTCCGGCAATGTAGTACTGGCGGTAACCGACAACACAACCACCATGTACTACATCAACAAACAGGGTGGAACACATTCAGCATGCCTGCTGGATCTTACCATCCACTTCTGGGACTGGTGCCTCAAACAGAACATACATCCAATAGCAATGCACCTGCCGGGATAGGAGAATATCAATGCAGACGACCTGAGTCGCAGACAGCACTCAAACCATGAATGGGAACTGCATCCTTCAAAGTTCAACCACTTGTGCAACAAATGGGGGTCACCCTCAAATCGATCTTTTTGCCTCTCGCAACAACAGAAAATGTTTGCTGTTTTGTTCGAGGGCGGGCAAAGGACAAGACTCTCTGGGAGATGCTCTCCTCCTACCATGGAGACACAGAATCCTGTACGCATTCCCACCAGTTCTCCTCCTACACAAGGTGGTGGTCAAAATCTTTCAGGAAAGACTGAATCTTATCCTTATTGCCCCCTGGTGGCCCAGGCAACCCTGATTTGCCGCCCTACTCGGGATGTCCAGCAATCATTTTCGTCTTCCTCTGTTCTGGACGTGTTATCTCAGACCTCCCACGCCTACAACTGACTGCATGGAGGATACTGAACTCATAGACCCCATCATTGCGGCATGCTGCAAACCCTCCACCAATACACTTTATCACGACAAGCGGAGGAGGTTCCTTTTCTATGCGGCAGACAAGGGGTTTGATCCTATCAACCCACCACTCACCTGGATACTCCAGTACCTCCTACATCTTAAAAGGTCTGGCCTTACCTTATCTTCCCTTCGCGTTCATTTATCCACCATTGTTGCACACCAACTGCTGATGTCCCCGGCATCCTCGTTCTTCTGTCATCCATGCCTGAAGCTCTTCCTGTGGGGTCTCAAGTACAACTTCCCTGATCGGAAACCTATTCCCCAGCAATGGTCACTCTCCCTCGTTCTTAGGGCTCTCCAGCGTCCGCCCTTTGAACCCCTTCCCACCACAGACCTTAGACTTCTCACTTTAAAGACTGCATTCCTAGTAGCTATTGTCTCTGCTCACAGGGCTAGCGAGCTGTGCGCCCTCAGATGTGATCCTCCCTACTTACAGTTTCACAGAGACAGGGTGGTGGCTTACCCTGACATCACCTTCCTACCGAAGGTGGTATCTTCCTTTCACGTGTCCCAACCCATCATCCTCCCTGCCTTCTTTCCCAATCCCTCCACGAGGATTGAAATGGATTTGCATTCTTTGGATGTTAGAAGGGCCTTGGCCTTTTACGTATCCAGGACTGAGACTCTTAGAAACTCACAGAGACTCTTTGTCTGCCATTACCCTGTGGCTACGGGTTGCCCGGTCGAGACTCAGCACTTTGCTCATTGGTAGTTCAGACCATTAAACTGGCTTACGATTTGGCAAAGCGACCGCTACCAGCCACTATTAGGGCACACTCCATCAGAGCGATGGCCTCCTCAGCGGCATTCCTCAAAGGCTGTCAGGCAGCCACGTGGTTCAGACCTGAGACCTTCATGACCCACTACAGGTTGGATGCCCGCATGACATCATCCACTTCTTTCTGGAGAGCAGTGCTTTCTTTCGTGACGGCGTGACTACCCTCCTGCCTGTGAGTACTGCTCTTAATCACCCATCTGTGTGGCTTCATGAAGGCCATGATGGAAAAGAACCAGTTACTTACCTGTAAAGGTGGTTCTTCAAGTGGACCTTCGTGAAGCCACACAGCACCTGCCCACCTCCCCTCGGACCGTCACACCTTGACTGGTACTTACCTGTCATACTGGCGGTCAAGAGGAACTGAGGCTTTTAGGTGGGAACACCCACGCACATGCGCAGGGTGTGGGGGCGGAGACTAACGAACTTTCATATTGCTAGGGAAGTCTGACCTCTGGCGCAGGGGCACCTGGGAAACCCATCTGTGTGGCTTCATGAAGATCCACTCGAAGAACCACCTTTACAGGTAAGTAACTGGTTCTTTTGATCTGAATCAGTATGAATCTCCATATTGTCATACACACAATGCACACACACACACACACACACACACACACACACCAATTTGGTTCAAGGAAAATACTTCTTTCCTTTTTCATTTTAAAGTATTAAATATTGATGGGAGTCTTTCAACGAGGATGAAATTATATCAGTTTCAGTTGCCATGATACATAGTTCCAAAAAGCTCTGTAATTGTGACAAATTACAGGGATTTTTTTTAGAAATATGTGGATTTATATTTTTTCAATTAATTCCTTTTCAATATTTCAAGATATCAGAAGTAATACATAAATCATTCTAAGACAAATAGTAATTGCTAGTAGTTAATCTTTTGCTGTTTTTGTTGTACATATCATATCAAATGCTTTGGACCTTGGTGTCAAATGTAAGACCCATTCTTATATTCTTATATCCCCAAATTGAGGATGCTGCTCAATTGAGGTTGTTCAATATATTGTTTATTTTTT
>JAHTLZ010000015.1:41309505-41330455 GCA_023846285.1 Phrynocephalus versicolor | reverse complement strand
GATGATTTGCATATTCATCACTCTTGTCTGCAGGGTTTGTCACAATAGCACAGCCAGTGATGAAGGTTTTTGGAAGTTTAAGTAACCCCCCGCCAATCGTGGGGGTTAGGGACCTACCCCACCCACGATCCATGAAAATCCATGATATGCAGAAGTGGGGGGGCGGGGGGCGGGGAGCAATCACAGCAGTCTTGGGGTGGCACGCGCTGGCGGCGGCAGGGGGATCTGACCTTCCGCTGCCGCCTGCCTGTGCTGCCCGAGACTTCTTGTCCGGGGCCGTCTCCATTCAAATGCATAGCCAACTGCATTTCAATGGAGAAAATTTTCCCCATTGGAAAACATTGGCTCAGTGCTTTCCAATGGGGAAGATTTCCCCATTGAAATCCATTGACAATGCATTTCAATGGAGATTGCGCCCCCCGCCCCCCGCATGGCCCTGAGACTTCTCAGAGGGGCCCGGGGGCAGTGCGGAGTGACCCGATCGCCCCCCACCCCCCAGCGGTGTAGGTACTGCGATCCTGCAATGTAGTGGGACCGCAGTGCCTGAACCGCGAAATGGCAGGGGGTGACTGTACTTCAAGAGACATTTGGGAATCCAAGGATGGAAACCGCTGATCTAAGGAAAAAACAACAGTCACCCAAAAATGGGTCCCTTCGAACACCCGCATTGTTTAAAAAATGCTGCTGCCCTCGTTCTCAATAACTACGAAGAGGATGTGCCATCTGACTTCCTGCAGTTGTCTGAGATGCATCAGAGCAGAAATGGGAAGGAGGAGAACAGCAAACTGTGGCTTGTCATAAAAGTTTACATTCTTTAACATATTGTTTGAAGATGTGCTTTAAAACAGCACTTGGAGCAACAATAAGGACATCGTACAGTATATAGGCTTTTTAATGTAATGAAATAAAAAAGATGATACACTCCCTCCAGGCAAAATAATTAAAATGCAAATGAGTTGGTAAGGTGATTGCATGGAACTGAACAGCACAAACCAGATCAGAAATCTTTGTTCTTTACTCGCTTATAATGGAAGCTGCTAACACCTCAGACCTCAGTGAAAATGAAAATATTTTTTTACATCAGCTGCCTTTGCTCACAGAGGGGTTGGCTGCAATAGGCATTGCTTCTCTTCATGTTGTTTAATTTCCATGGAATATACATTAAAAAACAGAAAACATTGCCTAGGTAGGAGGAGCCAGTATCTAACAAAGTGCAATAATGCCTACTAATGTTACACATTGCATTAGGAGGCAGTCCCCACCTGGGTTTAGAAATATTGCTTTGCAATGTTGCGTGCAGTAGCCATGAAGGGTGGCAGATTCTGGGAACTGTAAACTATTTTTCAAGTATACTCCCCACATTCTAGTTTCTTCAAGATGAACCTTTTTCTTTGAAACACAACTCTTCTTACATTATTCACCATGGACCAGAACTGCACATATAGGTTCAAACTTCGCTAGAGGGTTAGCTTAATGTGACACAAGAGGGTTTTAAGAAAGAAGAATGTCTACAGTATCAAGCCATTAACAGCAGAGTCTTCGAATGGTGACTCAATCTTTAGAGCAATAAGATCTCTTGCCTGTGCTTTTTCCTGATGAAGGCATCTGGAAGTTGAATCATGGCAACAGGACTTCTTTTTCTTGAGATTATAGAAATGTTTCACTGCTCATCCAAACAGCTTCATAAGTCTGATGAACCTTCATTCAGACTGATGCAGCTGTTTGGATGAGCAGCAAAACGTTTCAGTCTCTCAAGAAAAAGAAGTCCAGTTGACATGACTCAACTTCCAGATAAACTCACCTGGATGACTGAGAATCTTCACAGACATACTGCTGAAGGGATGAAACTCATTCTTCTCTTCTTCCACTGCTAAACAATGTGGCAACTACATGGGATATCTTAAGTTTTAAATGAAAGCATTGTTCTTAATAGAGCAGAATATTTATCTGAAACTAAATAAGCAGGAATACAATGTTTCAGCACTCCTTTTATATTTAGTACAGTAGTTGAAATTTTATAAACCTCACTAATAATGTTTGGCTGAATATGTGAATGCCTCGCTGCAGTGTGGACCTAAGAAAGAGAGAAGGATTTATATGAGGTAAATACATATTTCCCTGCTTCCATGTTTCTCACACTATCTCCAATTTTTGTTCCCTACCCCTTTTTAAACTCTTTCATGGAACAGCAGTAGATAATGTTTTCTGGAGATTATGTCACAGTGCAAGGCAATCTGGATCAAAATATTAATGGGTGGTGTAAGAGGACTCCTGACCATCAGACCAAAACATTGGTCCTTTAATTTTGCATTTCCTAAAATTATCTACCAGGGAACAAGCTTCATTGAACAGTGGGACTTAGAACTGGATAAACATTTATAAGATTGCACTGTAAATAGCATATCTGAAACAGGGACAGAGATAAGAAATTAATTTCATGCCCATTTAAATCTCAATTCCATAATTCATACTTAGTTCATAACTTTACTAATCAAAGCGCAGCAATTCATCAATAGTAATACTGTCCCAAATTTCGCTGTGCTGTTTCCAATGAAAACGTGCATGCAAAAATATATGCATTATTGACAGTGATATCATTATACTAGGAAAACTTCTTCCAAAATACATAAATTAGGAGACAATGAATACAAAACAGGTGTGTCTGAAAATAAAATACACAGTATATCAATTTTTGGTCAGACACCCCCCCACCCAAAAAAAAAAAAAGAATTTGGAAGCTGGTGAGAAAACAGGAGGACACAAATGTAGCATTCAGGGTTGGTGTGAGAAGCTGAGTGAAACTGAAAAGGACAGGTGTACCCAACCTGAGACAATTGCAGTCAGTGTGAAGTCACTGGTAAGATGAAGTGGGAATTGTAACATACTTTCCACACACTGCTATTGAAATGGTTACAAATATTTATTCAAGGTTTTTGTAGCCTTCGTTTAAAGTGAGCCTCACAGCCATCTGGCAGAGCAGAATTACTTGTGCTTTCCTCCAAATAAGGACTCTACCACACATAAACTTTCAGTTTGAACCAGGGTGGTGCTGCATTATATCCAGCTGAGTGTTACTTAGCTGGATATAAGGCAGCTGGCTGAGGGCAAGAAACACAAGCAGTTCATAAGTATAAAGTTGCAGTACTCTGACATGCTTCTTAGGTGTGCTGTTTTGAGACTAAGAACCCCCTAATTAATAGCACCCATTTTTCATTTGAGGAACAAGTATTTCTTGGGAGTCACAAGCTATTGAAATACAGTATTGGGCTCCTACTTTCCAGACAGACAATAATAGTACTGTAATTGTATTCTCAAAGGCTTTCATGGCCAGGATCTGATGGCTGTTGTGTTTTTTTGGGGCTGTTTGGGGATGTTCTGGAAGTTTTTCTACCTGATGTTTTGCCAGTCTCTGTGGCTGGCATCTTCAGAGGGCAAGGAGCTCAGGGAACTGGGAGTTCTCTCTGTGCTCCAAACTCCATGAGCTCCTGCCCTCTGAAGATTCTGGCCACAGAGACTGGCAAAACACCAGGAAGAAAAACGTCCGGTACACAACCAAACAGCCTGAAAAACCCACAACCACCAACAATATTAGTAATTGACAAGCATACAGAATTGTTAGGTGTTGGCAGAGAAAAATATTAGATGTTTCTTCACCAACATTATCTTTCAAACATTAGTTGGCACTTTCTTTGTAGGGAACCTGTGTACCAGGTGATATAGGGAGTAGGGCTCTTGGCCCTCACTACCAGAGTTACTTCCTTACTTCAAAACCACAAATTCCTTAGATCCTCAAGACATAGCCACTATCAGATATATGGTGTTACTGGGGTTGTATGGCATTTGCTTCTGCATAAAACATGCATCAGTTCTTGCACTGATGCTGGCTTTGCAGCCATTAAGTCTACATGACTGGCAGCCACTTGTGGAATCTTTGAGAGGGTAAGTAGATGTCATGAAACAGGTTGTGTGATGTCTAAGGTCACATTGGTAGAATGTAGTTCCAGAAACCTTGTTTCCCTGCCCCACCTTTCTTTGCCAGTCCCAAAAGATGCACAAACTGGAGTGTCTCTCATCATGATATATAGATATACAGTCTTTGGTGCAAGGGGCAGTGGGAGAAGGAGAAGCTATGAAGAGAGGGAAGCTGACCACATGAGCAGAAGGTTGTCTGCAAATGATGCTTTGATCTAATTTTCAAGTGCCACCCTCCCCCCCACTTTCACAAACTACACAATTCAGTGGCTCGCCCAGCATTCTGTACAGTATTTTCATGGGTCCTTGAGCACTATCAAAGTAAGAAGAGACCGGGCAATTTAGTTTCCTATAATTCCCTTTCACGTTTGTCATGCACAGCTTGCAGATCATCAGCCAGATTCAGACAGTCAAGAGGCGCTTTGACATTCAATCCAGATTTTTTTAGCTTGTTTTTAAAATAAAGCTGTAGGAGTAACAAGTTCATATTCAGTACATCTGCTAATCTACAGAGAGACAAATTGTCCGTCTTTTCTGCACAGATGGTGAAGACAGGCTGTCTTTCAGCATGTTACGATTATAGCTTCCGCATTTCCCACCTATCCTGAAGGGTCAGGACTCTACTAAGAACTCCAAAGCTGTCTCAGCACAGCAGAGGCTCAGAGCTTGAGACAGAACTGGGTGTTGCAAACTAAATTAATCTGTGTTGAAGTTGTGTTTTCTTACTGACTTCCTTGTCCGGCACACACCCCCCCCCTTCCAAGATACAATGACAACAAAGTGGGACTAGTGAACACTTATTTGAAGACTGATCTCCAGCTGAGAGTCCTGGTTCTTCAAAGTGTAGCAGATCTGCCCAAGCCAAACTGAAGAGCAGGTTTCTAGTACAGTGACCCCCCACCTATTGCAGGGGTTAGGGACCTGAACCGTGATAATTGAAAATCCGTGATATGCGGATGCAGGTCAGGTTGGCCCTGGGGCGCCTAGCTAGGGGCTCTTGTACTTACCGGAGGCCTCAGAAATGATTTTTGGCAACCCAGAAGTCACTTCTGGGTTGCAGGGAGGCCCTTTTGGGGCCATCAGAAGGCATGGGAAGGCCCTCACAGGCCCATTCAGGACAGTGCCAGGTTGGGGGTAAGTATGGGAGGCCTGAAACAGGCCTTTCCCCCCTTAACCCAGGGGGCTTTTTTTCATGTACTGGGGTCCCGCGATATAGCAGGACCGCAGTGTATGAACCGTGAAAGGGTGGGGGAACCACTGTACCTTCACAAATATAAATAACAAGAACTGTTATAAGCTAGAAACTATGTGCCCATAGTTTTATTTGAGTGTTTAGCAAAGAGAATTCCAGGCAGCTAATTAGATTAGGACTCATCATTGGAGCACAAGATTTCCTGGGGAGTCCTGGACAGTTCTGGAGACTGTTGTATATATCTCTTCATATTAAGGGTTAACACTAGAATTGTTCTAAACTCTTACTTTGTCTCACCTGGATGACTGAGAATCTTCACAAACTCTTAGTTTGGTTTGCCATTGGCTAACCTGGTTTGCTAAGGAGTTGATTAAAATATGTTCTTTGATATGCCAAGCAGAAAAGAGAAAGTGTGATAAATTAATTTCAGGTGATTAAAGGTCATTCTCCCATCCCATCTCTTCTTTCTTAGTTCTGAATTTGCCACCATGCCTCCTCTCTGCTAGGCTATGTGCTTCAGAAATATAGTCTTATACATTCGGTTTTTATTGTTGTTGGGATGCAAAATTCTCATTTTTCAGTCCTCCATCAGTTTACAGTGAACTTCATAAGGACACATATGTTATTTTTAAAGCCTCCAGGATCCTGTACCCAGTTGGATGACTTCAGTTACTGTGCAAGAGAAAAGTACATTTTCTATTTTTATTCCTTCAAGTTTGCATGCTATTTCAGAAGTCACAGAGGGAAAAGCCAGTGTTCTTATTCATTGAATCCTACAATGTTCTTTTAAGTGACTGCTATTAATATTCTCTGTAATTTGTTTTTTTATTCTTCCTTGCAGATAAGTTTGCATTAGAAGACCAGATTTAAGTTGGCACAGTAATAATGGGCCTATTCAGTTGTTAAGGGAAAGGGGCTTGTTATCAAGTGCTAAACTGTTGCTAGAGCCTTTGATTTATTTGTTAATCCTTTGTAGTAAATACTTGTTGTCCTAGTTCTGAAATGGTTGCGAAGTGAATAGCTCTACTTTCAGGGTTGATTATTTGCATCAGTGAACTGGAATGTAATCCAATAATCATAGAATCACAGAATCATGAAGTTGGAAAGGGCCTACAAGACCATTGAGTCCAATCCACTGCTCCATGCAGGAACACAAATCATAGACTGTCTTGCAGGTGGTTGCCTAAATTACTCTTGAGTGCCTCCAGTGTTGGAGCACTCACCACTTCTTGAGGGAAGTGGTTCCATTGCTGTGCTACACAAACAGTTAGGAAGTTTTTCCTGATATTCAACTGAAATCTGGCTTCCTGTAACTTGAACCCATTGTTGTGTGTCTTGTAGTCTGGGATGATAAATAACAGATCCTGCTCCTCCTCTGGTTGACAGCTTATCATGTAGTTGAAAAGGGCTATCACATCCCTCTCATTCTCTTTTGGCCAAAGCTAAACAAGTCCAGTTATTTCAGTCTTTGGTCGTAAAACTTGGTTTCCAGTCCCCTAATCATCATTGCTGCCCTCCAATGAACTTGTTCCAATTTGTCAGCATCCTTTTTGAAGAACAGTGGATACAGTACTCAAGGCGAGGTCTATCCAGTGCTGAATAGAGATCTAGTACCTCGTGGGATTTGGAGACTATGCTTCTATTAATCCAGCCTAAAATAGCATTGCCTTTTCTGGGGGGGGGTCTATCCACATGCACCAGCAACGTGGAGATATAAGAAGAGCAAGATAACAATAGCAGCAACAGCAACAATTAAGATATTGTGCCATTCAGTGAAGTCGGACTTACAGCAACCCTTTCCATGGTTTTCTAAGTATAAAATACTCAAATGTCCTATACCAGCCCTCTTTGTTGTGGTGCTCTGGGGTGACTGAAATATGCCCAAGACCCCCCCCCCCCCGAGGAATGATGGGGAATTCGCAAACCCCTTGCTTCTGGCAAAGAGCCTCATTGCTCAGTGGTTGAATTGCTGTACTGCAGCTATAACTATGCTCACAGGGTTCAATTCCAGGTAGCCAGCTAATGGTTAACTCAGCCTTCTAGCCTTCCAAATTCAGTAAAATGAGTACCCAGCTAATGGGGAGTGGGGCCATGGCGGCAATATATAGCCTGCATATTCCAATTGTAAACCACCCAGAGAGTGCTTTAAGCACTGTGGGGCAGTATATAAGCCACATACTTTGCTTTGTTTTGCTTTTGCTCCAACTCACTGAGGTGTAGAAAAAGTATCAATAAAAAGTGTATTAAAAACTCCTTGACTAATGAAACGTTAGGGAAAGGAACAAATCTTTTTTCTGGAGCAAGAAATATGTTAAGACCATAGGTTGTTTAATCACTTCCCTTGTTTTGATGTGAATTTATGAGCTGCTACTGCATTAATTTAGGTTGCAAGCAGGCATTCTGAGGAAGAATGTTTACAGCGATAAAATATTTTAAGCTTTATTTTGGCAACTTGGTACTGTGATAAACTGAGAGGGGAGCACATAGCTTCACCTCCTCTCTTATCACACGATTAGTGGTTATAGCACAGGGTATGAAGATGAGTTTAGTCCTGCTTTCCAGGATTATTGCTCTTGCATGCAAGCAGGAACCTATCCAAATGTTGCTGGATTATATTTCCCACCTGAATAAGAATGCTCATCAACTGCACAATTCTTCCAAACAGAAATACTGTGTGCTGTTCTGAGCTGATGCAGGACAGCAAATAAGAGTAGAATGCCAAGTTGTTCCATGTCAACTGTGAGTATCTTATTAAAGCAAATCAAAATGAGAGTTTGCTACTAGCACTTAAAGCACTCTTTGGGCAGTTTATAGTTTCATTACATTGGCTACACATTGGCCCCTGAGTGACCTGGGCCCTCGACTTACTGACCTCAGAAGATTGGAAAGCTCAGACAAACTCAAGCTGGCTATTTGAGTCCATTGAGATTGAACTCAAGTTGTGAGCATAGGTCTTGACTGCAATGCTGTACTTTAACCACTGCACCAGTGATTTGCAGGGAGGAAGAAGGAGACTATCTCGACAACATGATACAAATATTGGATTACATTTCCCATCAACCCCAAATCATCAAGGGCAGAGTGACAGATGGTGGGAGTTGTCATTCTATCAATGTCTGAAGGGCGACATATTGCCTAACCTGGCTTAAAAACCATGATGTTGCCCCCTTCCAGATGCTAAGCAGTTTGGGGGTTGTGACAGGCTTGGAGATCTCTTAGGAGTCCCACACAAAATTGCTTGACTTTGTGATTTTTTAAAAAGGCTGGATATAAGCGTGTTGGAAAAAAAAAAGACATGAATGGAAAAAGAAGCAGTGACACTGGTAGCTGCTGCTGGTGGCAACCTTGCTGAGGACATTGTTTGCAGCCTGCATTCTACTGCAGAATGTCTCCTCCTCCACTTCTTGAGTGTAAGAACAAGAAGACAAACCAGGTGACCAATGAAACCCTCCAATCCAGGCTCCTTAGTCATGTTGGTTGGTGTTAATTTACCCTGCATTCTGCCGCTTGTGTTTTTAGCGCATGTGCTCATTTTTATTACATTTAAATGTGGATTTAAAATGTTTAAAATTACATACAGTATATATGATTTTTAACAAAGAACCCCCCCCTCAACCAGTAATGGGAAAAATAGAAACAGGACTGGACCAGCAACAATTAATGGCAATCACTTAATACAATCTGATGAATAAACTGACTGACCGAAGAAAAGTGCTGCCTGGGGTGTGCTCATCCAGTCCTTGTGCGCCTCCATCCCTTTGTGTTGGTTCCTTTGCCATTATTGGCGCAGAAACTGCAATCCGATCTGCTTCCAGTTCACTGACTCTTGGGCAAGAAGGATGCTTCAGACCTCATAGAAGAACACTGCTTAAACCCCCCCCCCCATCAGCAGCATAGTCACAGCAGCTGCAGTTGCTCTCTTTGGGGTTGGGTGGGGACAGGGACTGCATCTAAGGCTTTGAGCGTACATGCTGGATATGCAGCTTACAGGATGTAGGATTTGTTCACCTGGTCCAATTAAGTCAAGTTTCATGGTTGCTGTTCACTTGCAAAGGTGGTTGTCCTCACTGGCCGTTACTTCACGAGCCGCTCGCTTCGCGGTAAGCCGTCATTTGCGTGCGAACCGACCACTTCAGTCCGCACGCTCCTCCCTTTTGGCTGCGACGTCACCCCGACCACGCCCCCTTTAGCGTGCTCCAACCGGGGTAAGTGATGCCCCTGGCGGAGGACGGGAATCTCTTCGCTTCGCATCTCGCTTCGCACCCAGCGCCACGTGTGGTCTCAGTTTTTGGCTTTTATTTCAATTTTTTTAAAAAAATATTCAAACAGGGATATCGATGCATCGCTATATTGTTTCATCGCTTTGCGCTGTTACTTCCTCGCTCAAGTAGCAGCAGCGGCGGCGGCGGCGGCGGGCGCAGGAGGAGCCGCTGCTGCCTCGCCCGGCCAGAGCAGGGCACCCGGGGCAGGCAGCGTGCAAGCGGCGGAGGGCGGGCGGCTGTGCCATGCGGGGCTCCCCCCGAGTAGCGGCGGCGGCGGCGGCGGGGGGCTGCCAATGATGCCAGGAAACAAAACACAGGATCGTACAGTAACCACGCTCTGTCGTGAATGACAGCCAAGCATTGATGCATCGATACACCGGTCCCTTTTTTTTAAAAAAATCAAAGAACGCGGGAAACGGGGGAAGAACATCAGTGCTTTAATGCGAATGGAGCTCGTGAGGTCATTCTCGATTCGAACGGAAAAGCGGCCCGCGTGAGTACAGGGAAAAAGGGGTGGGGGCGAAGGGAGACCACGTGATCGCATTCGCATTCAAAGCGAAGGCAATCACGCTGCGAAGCGAAGAGCCTCGTGAAGTGACGGCCACTGTTGTCACTGAGACAGGGTTAAAGACCGTATTTGTTTGTGCCTCTGTTGCAGACAGTAACAGCCAGTAGGGTGCAGTCCTTGCCCAGGGGATGCCTGAAAGTCTCCTTCACTCAGCTGCAGCCTGTTGAGAGAAGCAGGCTTGTTCAGGCAGGTACCCATTTGCTACCACACAACACATTCCATGCATTCTGTCCTCATATGCCAGCCAAATTACACTGTTGGTTTCATGGCTGCATACACTACTGTGGCAACTGTTATTGGTGTAGCAATGTTATGCATGCACCCACTAAAACTATGCTGGTATATGGTACTTTAGAATTCAAATAGTGAATGCTCTGAATGCTATTAACTGAATATGCTTTTAATCGTATTTTAATCTTTATTTTTACACTCTTGCCACCTTGTGGTGTGCTTCGGCAATGAATATTTGATTACTATTCATTTTTAAAGTATGATGCAGATCAAGAGAATATGTAAATGTCAGTAATGTTCACTGGATCACAGAGTCATCTGACTGTGAAGAATCTGTTATAGTGTTTTCTGGTCTAATTTTAGCATACCGTATTTTAGCATAACAGAACGCCATATTAACTACACATGTAAAAAAAACCAAGAACCCATAGGCAATTTTCTTTTTAATGGCTTTGCCCTTATTTATGGGGAGGTGAAGAGTGAAATCACATCTCCTCTTCCTCCTCCTGCTTATTGCTGACTAACTGAATGAGGCGATGCGTGATGTGTCAGGAACTGCTAGATGTTCCCGTCATTGACTGACATCGGTATCACCAATAAAAAGGAAGTCAAGTATTGATTATTTTTTCTGCTTTGCTTCTTTCCTGGGAAGAGGCAAGTACAGAGAAGGGCTCCCAGCATTTGTTATTTCCATTGATTCCTGGAAGAATGCATTCCAGTAGAGGAGGTAATTGGGAATTGATTGGGCTTTCATTTGCACAGGCAGGGCCCTGGACACTTTGCTTTCTTTAGAGGCATCTCAATATGTTTGAGCATAAGGGGCACTGGAAGAGTCAATCCACACAGTCCATGCATCTGCATTCTATTTTGTTTTAGGGTTTTAGAGACTACATACTTGGAGCCAGTGTCTTTATGTTGTAAATATCCTTCCTTGGTCAATAAATATACTTTGGCCGTTACTTCACGAGCCGCTCGATTCGCGGCTAGCCTTTTTTTCTGTCCGAATCGATCGTTTTAGTCCGCACGCCCCTCCTTTTTGGCTGCAATGCCACCCCGACCACGCCCCCTTTACCGTGCTCCAACCGGGGCGAGTGGTGCCCCTGCCAGTTGCTGGGAATCTTTTCGCTTCGCGTCTCGCTTCGCTCCCAACGTGGCGTGTGGTCTCGGTTTTTGGCTTTTATTTCAAGTTTTTTTAAAAAATATTCAAACAGGGTTATCGATGCATCGCTATATCATTTCATCGCTTTGCGCTGTTACTTCCTCGCTCGAGTAGCGGCGGCGGTGGCGGCGGCGGCGGGAGCAGGAGGAGCCGCTGCTGCCTCGCCCGGCCAGAGCAGGGCACCCGGGGCAGGCAGCGTGCAAGCGGCGGAGGGCGGGCGGCTGTGCCATGTGGGGCTCCCCCCGAGTAGCGGCGGCGGGGGGGGCTGCCAATGATGCCAGGAAACAGTTGAAATCAGTAGAGCCATTGCAACTGACAGTCCAGTATCGATGCATCAATACGCCGTCGGTAGGAATTTTTTTAAAGGACGGATGGGAAATAACGAACGTTGAAAAGTGGCATGCGAATGCGAAGGGAGCAGGTGAGGTTGTGCTCGAATCGGTCCTAAAACTGCAGCTCGTGAGTACTGAGAAACAGGGGCGGGAGCAAAGCGAGAACACGTGACCGCCACGTGACCGCCTCCGAATTCAAATCGAAGGCAATATCGCTGCGGAGCGCCGTGCCTCGTGAAGTAAGGGCCTTTATCTGGGAATCTGTTCTCATTTGGCTTCAAAGAGATATTTGGATTTTTAAAAAAAATTCTTCAAGCAACTCCTGCTCTGCGGCTGGTGCAAAGTCCTTGAGGTGTACAAATTGCAGCATCCATTTTTTTTCACACCACTCTTCTGGTTTTGTTATATAAGGGTGGGTGTGTTTGTGCAACATTTCGTAAAGGTTTGTTTTTGCACGACTCCACAGCATCCTCCTGATCCGTCTCTCTGAAATGGGACTTGGGGGCACGGTCTTACGGTTGCTTCAGTCTTTCCTGCAAGAGAGAATGCAGAAAGTGGTGTTAGGGGACTCATGTTCAACTCCACGGCCACTGACCTGCAGAGTCCCCCAAGGATCTCCTATGTTATTTAACATTTATATGAAGCCACTAGGAGAAATTATCTTTAAGCCAGGAAGTATGAGTTTTCATAGAAGGAAGAAAGGCTTCAGGTGAGAGACCCTGGAATAGCAATGAGGCTCTGTATGGCTTCGGGGGGGGGGCTTGATTTGGATGGGGAGCTGCACCCTTCTTCCCTTTGTAATCTAAGCTGTCCTTTCATACAGAATGATGGACATTTCTTTTCTCCTTTGAGCTTGGTAGAATCTGCTAATTGATGGGGAGAACGGACACTAACTAATGGGCAATTAGCTTCAGGAGAACACTATTTGACCCCAAAGCATCTGGAAGTCACCTTGCAGTCACACCCTCCTGCAAAGGGTAGAGGAGCAACACTAATCTGCTTGACCTGATTAATTTTCTCAAGAGTGTTTTGGTAAGAAAAAAAATGTTATAGGTTGCTCTGCTCAGTGAAAATTCAATCCAAAGGGTATACAGTGGAACCTTGACTTACATACTGCTTGACTTACATCATATTTGACTTGCATCAAGAAGGGGCCTGTTTGACTTGAGTCGCAGGCTTTGACTTACATCTCGGAGCCCCGGCGCAAGGCACTGGAATCGGGCGGCAGCCACAACCCAGCATCGTGGCGGCTGCCTCCAAATTGCTCCTGCCTTCTTCCTCTCCTCTGGCAGCAGCGGGTTCGGCGAGGCCAGCTCAGAGCACCTGGAGCTGGTCCTCGGCCTCACCGAAGCCGCCACTGCTGCCAGAGGAGAAGAAGGGCCGGGAGCTCAGTGCTGGCCTCGCTGGTTAGACAGTCGGCTCAGTCTTGTAAAAAATCTGCAGAGTCTGGTCCACAATGGAAGCATTTTAGTTGGGGTGCTGTAAAGTTGTGGGACTCTAATGGTAAGCATAGAGTTGTTCAGAACTTGGAACGTCAGGTTAAAAATCAGAAAAACTTAAATGTTAGACATTGTTGCTATGAACATTAAAAAGTGGAGGCATATAACCTGTGGACTATAATTCCACTGCCTCCTCCTCTCTTTGAAGAGACATTTCATTTACATCCCCAGAAGGAATCTCCTATCCCAGTCAAATTTGTGTTAAATTGCTGTTTTCGGGGGTCTTTTTCATCATCTGGAACGGATTAATCCGCTTTCCCATTACTTTCTATGGGAAACGTTCGTTTGACTTAAGTCATGTTTGACTTAAGTCTAGACCACTGGAACGGATTGATGACGTAAGTCAAGGTTCCACTGTATTATCTGTAAATTTCACTTGGGCAAAGTATGGCCCCTGAAGAAGCCATAGGCCCTCCTGTCAAAGAGAATTGTTATTTTTTTCATGGAAGCTAGTGTGACCTGCAGTGGATGTCCTGGGTGAAACTTTGACACATCAAATGTTCCTACCCTTTCTGTGAATAAATGTGTGGCAATACACTAGGATTTCTGTAGCCTCTTGTGCAAAGGAACAGAACATGAACATTCCTTGTTTGGAAAGCCAAACTGTGATGTGTTTCATCATGAGTTTGAATTGGATTTGATGCTTTAGGTATAAGGTTGGAATTGATCGGAAACTTTTCCGATTATATGACGTTACAACAGTAATTGCAAATAGCAGCCAATGTGTTTTGTGTTGCTAGACATGAGAGGTAAAAAAAGGGGGGGACATGTAAAGGTCATGTGTTTCACAATGGATATAAACCTCCACTAACATCTACTTCAGATGCTAAAAATAGTAAAAATAAATAATTACAATGTTGTACTATTTTCATATGAGACTAAGAATACATTAGCTTCTCCAGTACTGTTTGTGTGTTTATTTATACAAGACAGAATGAGGAAGATGAATCAAATCTATATTGTGCTTACTAGAGATATTTTCTGCTATACTATTTGAAATTATAAGTGAATGAATGCTGTGGCACCTAAGAGTCTCCAACTATAGCAAGCATACCATGTGTACCTATTATCAAAGAAATGATCTTGCTAAAATGGGCAGAACTGAACATTGTTTAATATTCATGGCATTATAGCTTGAGATGTTGGGAAAAATCTTCATGATCATGAATATATATCTGAAAATTTATCAGAGATGCTACCCTTCTCTCTCAGCATTACATATTGTTGCTATTTGTTTATTTTATTGTACTTTACTGTTACTGTTGTTTGCTGCTACTTGTTATCATTAATGTTTATGTGTGTGTGTGTGTGTCTTTTCCTGTCCTCAGGTTTCATATCAAGACTGACAGACATAGGCGGTGATGTGACTCTGCTTCAAGTTTATGAAACTCGTTTCCTAAGGATCAATCAGTACTGTAAGTTTTCTATGAAGCTCTGACTTTAAAACATATTCTAAATGATAACAGGAATTCAAAGACTGGTTGACAATGAAACACCCTCTTGCTGTGAATATAACTCTGGCCCACACTAGAAAGCATAATATTTCTTTCAATTTTAAAAGAGAGATCTTTAAGACTAGGGAGGATGGACATAATTAAACCTGTTTAAATTGCAGATTAGTGAGTAATAGTGCAATGCTTATGCATGCTCACTGAGAAGTAAATATGATTTAGTTTAGAGGGATTTATGACAAAACAAGTTTTGGTAGACTTGAGTATCAGGTTGTAAATCTATATACATACTTTCCTGGTTAAATCCATGGCTTTTCTTTCAGACTAGATGTGCACTTGATTGTGTTATACAAAAGAAATGTAGCTAGCTATTTTGTCACCCAGGGGAAGCAATACTGTGCCCCACCCAGCTGTGAAGGATGTGTGTAAGATCCCTATGAAAAGGGAGGAAAACATGTTATTTCTGCAAGTAAAAAAAAGATGTTGTTATTTATTTTTCTAATACTCACTGGCTGATCCACCTATAGATTTTTCTGCTCTCCAAATGTTGGTGCTGGCTAGGTGGGTGTAGTACATGAAATGTATTTTCCAAGTGCATTTTAACTAATTATTCCAAAATGAAGATGAAAATAGAATGAAACCACAAAGTGATCCATCTGAAGATGTTTCAGTGATCATTATACTAACTAGGACAACCCCTGGATCCTTTAGTCCTATTTTTATTGTTTTAAAAAAAAGTTCACGACAGTGTTACATGATGAGCATCATAGCTAGCCATGAGGGTGGCTCCAAGGCTGAATGAAGTGGAACATTATAAGCTCTTTATGCTAGGAAAGAGGGAAGTTATACACACGTCTGTCTCTTGCACAGTCCCCTCTGCCTGCAAATATTGCTCTGAAAGCTCGGGGAACCCTCAAGAAAAGTGTGAGAAGTGATGCTAAATGTTGCGGGCTTGGGGGAGGACTGCCATCCCCAAATATTTTCTCCCATGGCTTGTCTCAACTAAATTCAAATTTCCTGCCTTTCCCGTCACAATGGGAGCTGGGGGTAAGAATGGACTAAAGGTGCCAACAAACCCACTATTAATATGCCACACTTCTATGTACTTCTATGTACAGTGACTTAATGTTATTACTAGGAATATTATAATCTTTACTATAGGAGATAAATGACCAAGTTGGATGAGTTGGATGCTGATGAGAAGTGCAATCCTAATTGGTTAAACTGATGATCTCTCAGGGAAGCTTTATCCATCTCTCTCTCCCCCTCCTTTGTTTGGGGATGGACTGAAGGATCCTTGGGGTAGCTTCCAACTCTACAATTCTATGGTTGGATTAATTGGCCGACAGCCATCTGAACCAGCACTAGGCCAGCTGAAGCCACGCTGAATCCAGCCCCTTTCCAGCCAGTGCAAGTGTGCAGTCATCCTGGATTTTTTATTTTCCTGGCACCATGACTGTGCCCCTGGGCTGGAGAAAAATTGGATCTGGCCTAACTCAATGCCTGCCCCACCTCATTTCTTGTCTGCTTCCTATTTTGACTCTCTTGTAGACAGATCCAGCTGGCATATCACTCTGTTGGCATATCTCTGGCCAGCTGAATCAATTAGGGTTGCACTTTACATCTGCATCCATCTCACTGAAGCATCCAGCTCAGTCATTTATCTCATTGGGGGAAAAACCAAACAACATAGCAATACATCACTATAACAGAGAACTTACTTCCATGTAAAATGAAGTTTAGAATGCTTACACGGACGTCCAACGTATTCATGCAAGGCAAAACTGCACATAGTGGTGTATATTCACAGTGGGACTAAAATCCCTTTCTGCCAGTAAAAGAGGCTTATGGCTAATCCTAACAACTACATTTAGCAGATTTTTTTGAGTTAAGATGACACTGTCTATCCTGCTTAGAACAAATATATTGTAATGAAGAGAAAGGCTTAGTTATGACTTAAGTCCCATTGATTTCAATGGGGCTTCTTTAAGCATGACTATGTTGTGATCCAGCTGGCTGGATAGCTCGGTGGGTGAAGTTCAATTCCCCACTCTGCCCCATGAGAGAACCGCCAGCCTGTGTAGCCTTGGGTGAGCTGCACAGTCCTAGGGTGCCTCCAGAGGAAAGGAAGTGTAAGCCAATTCTGAACATTACTTAGGAAATCCTGGTAAGGTTCACCATAAATCAGAATTGACTAGATGGCACATGACTATTATTAAATTGAGATCCAACCTAATTAACATAAAAACAATAAATGAAGAATAATAATTATTATAACTACATGGCTATGTGTTCTTACTGAAATAGCAGTTCCCATTCTTCCATTTTAGCACAGTGGCATAAATATGACTGTTAAATCACATGGGGTTATCCTGATATTGGATGACGTTTGAATCCGAGTTAAAGGTAGTGATAGTTCTTACTACTTGCTCAATCAGAAATAGTCAATATTTATTTGCACATATGATAATATGAGACATTTTATACAAAAATTCTTTGTTTAATTATGCATAAGACAGCTTTTTATGACATCCATAATGTTCTTCATAAATATGATAGCCAGCAGCAGTTCTCAGAAGCAAGAATAAAAAATTAATTTAAAACTATATTTTATACATTTGGATGATTGTCCATATCTTATCAATTTAAAACAGAAGACGTTTTTATACAGTATGCACCACAAATTTCATTATAACCATTAAATTAGTGCATAATTTTGAATATCACTGGTCATTTAATCATTGCCATTGTGGTACAGTAATCTATTAATATTATACTAATTTATATATTTAGTGGTTGCTATGAATCATAAAGAGAAAAAGCTATATCTCTGATATTATTAAAGTTGAGTTTTAACATGTTACTGAAAATGAGAGCTCATTCATACTTAAGTAATAAGACATAAAATGACTTTGCAAGATGAAGGAACACTTGACATTCTGATCTTATAGAGTTATATATCAGTAACTTTTCCACAAAGTGACCTGGGCTGAAACAATATCAGAATGATCTCATTTGATTCGATTGGCTCTAGCATTTCCCCCATCAATTGCAGTATATCTAAATACTGTACCTGTTATCAGATTTCACATATGCACGTACGGTATGTGCTCATATAGATCAAAAGACCATGAAACAGCACAGATGAAGCTTATGAGAAACTATTGGGTACCAACTGTGGATCTTAAACCACAGTTTAAAATTTGCATAATATCTTGGATATTAAAAGACCGCCAGAGGGAGCATGCTGGAATGGGTGGCTGTGATTGTGTCTGCTTCTTTCAGGGACGGAAGTTTACCCATTCGCATGAAGGAGACCGTGATCCGGCCTACTCTCAAAAGACCTGGCTTGTCTACGGATGATTTATCTAGCACCCTGTAGCCAATGTTCCCTTCCTGGGCAATGTGATCAAGTGGGTTGCCGTGGTCAGGTTCCAGTCGTTTCTGGAGGAAGATTGTGCCCTGAACCCATTCTAGTCTGGGTTCAGGCTGCGGCATGGGACCGAGACAGACCTGGTCGCATTGCAAGATGACCTTTTGTGGGGGGCTGACAGGGGTTGCTCAACTCTCTTGGTTGCTCAATTTGTCAGTGACCTTTGATAATGTCGACCATAGTATCCTCCTTGGCAGGATGTCTGAGGCGGGTATTGGGGGCCATGCCTTGCGCAGGCTCCGGTCCTTTCTCAGTAGCCATGCCCAGAGCGTAGAGCTGGGGGGTTGATCTGTTGGCTCCATGGACACTCTCTTGTGGGGTGCCCCAGGGGTCGGCGGTCTCTCCTGTGCTCTTTAACATCTCTGTGAGGCCGCTGGCTGAGGTTGTTCGGAGTTATGGGGTCTGCTGTCATCAGTACGCTGATGATACACAGTTCTATCTCTCCTTTTCCACCTCTGCAACAGAGGCTGTTTGGACCCTTAACTGCTGCCCAGATGCAGTTGTGGAATAGACCAGGCTCAAGCTAAACCCTGGGAAGACCACGGTTCTCTTCCTTGGGAAGTCTCCAGGCAGGTACAGTGGCCCTCTACCCAATCTGGGGGGATTGACCCTCCAGCTGGCAGATCAAGTGAGGAGTCTGGGCATGGTCCTGGATCCAGCTTTGTCCCTGGAAGCCCAGGCAGCAGCTGTTTCCAGGGCAGCATTTTTCAATTTAGGCTTATTGCTCAGATTCGCCCGTACCTGGATTCACTTAGGATGGTAGCGCAGGCTCTGGTGATCTCGAGAATAGATTACTGTAACACTCTCTACATGGGGCTACCTTTGACCCTTGTTAGGTGACTGCAGCAGGTGCAGAATGTGGTAGCCAGGCTGGTGGTAGGTGTGGGCAGGTTTGACCGCATCACCCCCATCCTGGCTCGCCTGCATTGGCTCCCCGTTGCCTCCTGAATAAGGTTTGAGGTGTTGGTTTTGGTTTACGAAACCCTCCATGGCTTGGGTCCTGAATATCTGGCCGAGCGGATCTCTCACAGGTCAGCTTCGTCCCATCCTACCAGAGCTTCACTTGTCTTTTTGCTTTGGGTGGCCATGCCGAGGGGCCCCCGAAGGGTCTCTAAGCGTAATCGGGCCTTCTCAGTGGCTGGCCCGGCACTTTGGAACAAACTGCCCACGGAGATCAGGCTGGCAGAGTCCCTGCCAGCTTTTAGGAGAGCATTAAAGACCTGCCTCTTCAGGGAATGTTTTGGAGATTGCTGATTGTACATTTGCATGGTGGCTGTTTGTTTGTGTTATCTGTCCCACCCCCCCCTTGCTGGACTCTGCATTTTGGTTTGTTGTTGTTGTTGTTGATTTTTATGTGGTGGTTATTGTTTTTAAATTTTTATGGGGGTTGTGTTTGGGCAAGTTGTTGCTGCAATCTGTTGTACACTGCCCAGAGTTCCTGAGGGAAAATCAGGGAGTTAATAAGCATAAAAATAAATAAAATAAATAAAATAAAAACTAGTCCATAATGTCTGAAAATAAATGAAACAGAAAATCATTTAGAGACTTGCTTATGTGAATGTATGTACATCAAAAGGAGGAAGCAAAGGAGATGCCTGTGTCAGCAAAGCCTCATTTACATATTGCCTTATTAAATTGAAATACTGTATGATAACCTGAAAGGTTCCAGAAATGTATTCCAAATGCTGCTTGTGTACTATTATTCTTGTGGCACCAATATTGACTCACTGAGACCAGCAGAGTCACTTCTCGTGTTGAGCCCCTGCTGCATAAAACATAAGGGAATAATGTATATGCCCGCACCTGTGCATGTTTCGTGGCCAATTTAAAGAGTAAAAAAAGATTAATCGGTGATTTAAAGTAATGGACGATTTGCAAAGAACAGAGTCTAGGACTTCCTGAAATGAGATGCATGTACCCTGTCATTCCATCCTTTGGTCTATTTGCTGTCATTCCCTCCTTTGGTCTATTTCTTTCAGTCAAAGCATATAGTTTGATATACAATAAACAGCAAAATTTTCTTGGAAGAGAAAGTATATTTTGTATAATTCTCCTGTTGCTTCCTTTACTCCAAACCTTGACATGTTTTAACAAAAAAATTCTCTACCACCTCTTTGTTGACTGATGGTAGGATAAGATCAAAACCTGCACCTCTTCTTCTTTGCTCACTCCTTAGACCAGGGGTGTACAAACTTTTTGCAAGGAGGGCCAGATTTGGTGGGGTGAAAATGTGTGGGGGCCGAGCATTCAGCTGCATTTGGCCCCACGGGCTGGACAAGCCTCTAGGACATGCAAGGAAGCAGGGAGGACGCTGCAGTAACAGAGCTGGGTGCAGGTAGGCTGGGCAGGTGGCGGGGGTGGGGGCCAGACAGAGGCAGGGATGGCAGGCAAACCATAAAACTGTGGTTGACATCTGGTATGAGGAGGGGCCAGCTGGTGGGGATGCATGACAGGCTGAGCTGGTGAGAAGAGGCTGTGGGTCGTTTGAAAATTGAAAACAGGTCACATTTGGCCCCCGGGTCTGACTTTGGACATGGCTGCCTTAGACTGATGAAGCTGCTTGGATGAGTAGCGGAATGTTTTCCTCTCTCAAGAAAAGAAGTCCAGTAGCCATGACTCAATTTCCAGATCCTCAGACAAAGCTACTGTGGCCAGTCACATCTTGGTTTTCTCCAGCATTCTCCTATCACCCAGTTTTTTCTTTCTTTCTTTCTTTCTTTCTTTCTTTCTTTCTTTCTTTCTTTCTTTCTTTCTTTCTTTCTTTCTTTCTTTCTTTCTTTCTTTCTTTCTTTCTTTCTTTCTTTCTTCCTTCCTTCCTTCCTTCCTTCCTTCCTTCCTTCCTTCCTTCCTT
>JAHTLZ010000015.1:41278714-41309495 GCA_023846285.1 Phrynocephalus versicolor | reverse complement strand
CTTCCTTCCTTCCTTCCTTCCTTCCTTCCTTCCTTCCTTCCTTCCTTCTTAAATCTGTTTAGATTCTGCAAAGTGGTGGAGAAAAGAACACATTCTTATCTTTTCCCAAATCATGTTCTCAGTAAAAAAAATACCTGCATATTCTCTACCATTCCCAAAGAGGGACAGAAATGCAGTACTCCTTGTTTCACTCTTCTTGAATGGGGAAACCTACTGGAAATATTTTATTTCCTGTTTGTATAGAAAAGAGGGAGAAGGGAAAAAAAAGAACAGTTAATGCAGTGTTATAGTTTGGCTCCCAGTGTTGTTGCAAATCGATGCAGATCAGATGCAGTCCAAGAGGCAGCCTCTACTCATGCGGTTCATAATGACGTGTAACAGACAAAGCTCCATGTTAGTGGGATTTTGATCTCAAACATCATTGGGCATTTTGTTTCTTAAAGGTGGAACAAAAGGCATCAGTCTTGTGAGGAGTGGCTATTTTGCTTTCTTTGTATACTATGTTTCCATAACATTGGGAACAATGGCTTCCTAGCAGCCCTACTGCAGGATTCTGCTGCTTTTTGCAAAAATACTGTAAATGTAATGTCACATTTTCTGGCTACCTAATACTGGTCGATAGAAAGCACTGCACTGTGAAATAATGTGCGAGACTTGCCTAATCTCTGCGATGTAAATTAAAACTAGATTTGCCAGATGTCGGGGGTTGACGTTTATAGAAGCTTGTCGCGTTTATCCCACACTGAAATGCTTATAGCCAGCCACTACTGTCAAGCTTGAAGGACAGCCTATAATGTCAAAGGAAGGTCATTTCCTTTTACTAAATATACCAGGAAGGTTGCCATACTTGACATTTGGTGGGCATCGAACTATATGGATTACAGCAATGCAGTAGTGTCACCAGATACAAAGTGATGTCTGTTCTGGTAAGTATATTTGCTTAGCTTCTGGTTTCTCTTTCAGCCTGCGGCATTCTCGCCATCTTGCCATGATTGCCATTTTCACACCACAGCTAGGTGTCACTTACTCTCTTTTTGAGCCTCACTGCTGTGGAACTCTTCACCTTGCTATTCCTCTGAAAGCCTCAAGAAAACAGCATGGTATCTTGCAAGAGACGTGTGATTCACAATAGAAAAGGCTTTTTGCTGTCAATCCATCTTGGGATACTACTATAATGAAACTAAAATCAATATGACAAGAGCCTAGGTACATGCACCAAACATAATCCCTCTTCTGTTAAAACAACATTAACTATGCATGCAAGTGCAATTAGTTTTTTTTAAAAAATGGAAAATAGGGTAACTGTTGGGTGTAAACAGATATTTAAGCTTTTGTAGGTGGCACTTGTTCAGTACTATTTTGTTCAGAGTATTGTAACTGATACTTAATTGTTTCTTTTTTCTAATTGTGGCAGTATGCATGTTTATGCATCCCCTACCTTGGTGAAATTTTGTTTGCATCAGAGACACAGCTTTGTTCTGTTAAAGAAACATACATGAGATTCAGCCCAATTTGGCAGAATTTTGTAAGTAGAGTGACAGCTTCCATCCTCAGTTGGACTTCCAAGCACATTCAGCGTAACCGTCATTTTCCTGCTACAGAGAACAAAGCCCTCCCAGCTTGTATATACTCACCACATGCATAAACAAGGTAACCATAATGACAAGGTCAGGTGGATTGAGCTTTTGTATAGCTCTTGTGTGTGTTTTCCCCTTCATCTTTAGAGCTGTTGTGTGTGTTTTTCCCCCAGTTCATCTTCGGCTATCCTGCTGCTTTCTGCCAGACAAAGGCATCTCTTGTATAGCGGAAATGGTAATGGGCTCCTCTCAGTTGTTTCTGAACACCTGCCTTTCATCTCTCAGCCCTCCTGCCCTTGTGCTCTCTTGCTTTCCTTAGCAATCATGTCCCAACTTCATAGACCTACTGCATTGTTGGTTTTCCAATTTGCCTTTCCTTATTTTGTTCTTATGTTGGCTTGATAGCTCAGTGGGTTAGCTATCTGGCTGTGGAGCCAGAGGGTAGGCATTCGGTTCCATGCTATGCATCCTAGAAAAGCCAGCCTGTGTAGTCTTGGGTAAGCTGCCAAGACCCCAGGGCACCGCTAGAAGAAGGGAACAGCAAACTACGTGTATTCTCAACCTAAAGGTAAAAGGTAAAGGTGTCCCCTGTCAATTAAGTACCGTTGTTTCTAACTAGAAAACCTTAGAAAGGGGTCATACCCTCGTATGACAAACGGTTTGTATAACATGAAATCTGTATAACATAAAAAATTCCAGAGATAGGGGAAATTTGCTTAACAGAATCACCTATGGGGCAAATCCGTACAACATAAAAATGGTCGTGATTAGGGATTACTCTGTTTTCAATGCATTTCTATGGGAAATCTGCATAAAGGAAAATTTGCTTAACTTAATTTCATTTGGAGCAAATTAATTTCTTTATACAAGGTACCACTGTATTTATTTCTAACATTTAAAACTGCCCTCCTTAGTGAAGACCACTACTCTGGGCAGTCTCACAACATAACACAGACCCTACACCCCTACCCCACCTCTGCCCAAAAATCAAACTGAAAAAGAAACATGAACTGGCAATGCAGTAAAATGCAGACAACACAAACTAACTGTAGTGAAATCTGACCTTAAAGACTTCTTTGAAAAGCTTGATTTTAAGATTAAAAAAAAAAAAACTCCAGAGAGGAGAGTACCTGCTGGGTCTCTCAGGGGCAAACATTAGAAAGTGCTTGGGCCACCACCGAGAAGGCCCACTTCCCTCTCTCTGCATGAATACCTGCAACAGTGAGGCCTGGTAGGATGGGGGAAAACAGGAGAGATACTCCAACAGTTAACAAGGTTCCAGACCATTAGGAGCTTGATGTGTTAAAATTAACACCATGAATCTGGCCTGGGAAGTAACAGGCAACAAATGCATGCAACCCAGGACTAAGGATATATGGTCAAATTTCCTCACTCCAGTGATCGATCTGCCTGCCACATTCTGTATCTGCTCTGTCATAATATCCATTGTGGTGATAGCCATTCTTCCCTTTTTGTGCACAGAACGTCCAGTGATATAGATGTCTTCAGCTGAAGAACTATTGTAGCAGTGGGGAAAGTAAAGACCTCTAGATTTTCCTTCACTGCAACTCTCAGTATAACATTGGCAGCGGTAATGGTCATTAGGCCTAGTAAAAGTTATAGACCAAAGCATTTGAAGGAACATACTTGGCCTTCCCTTATGTTAGCTTTAGCTGATTTAAAAGAAATACAGGGAATGGCCCCGTGGCAACTCACCTTAAAGATGAATACCTTTAACAATCAAAGAAATAAATAAGAGGAGTAGTCTTGTGATACCTTACCTTATGGACTAGTGCTTTTTATTTGGTATAAACTTAAAAGTCGGGAGGGAGGAGGCCGCTGGATGTCCAAAGGGCAACCATTCCAATGTGGTGGGGCCACCACTGACATTCCATCAATTATTGTATCTGCATTTTTGGAAAATGGACATGTGAATGCTGATGAAAACCAAGTTCTTTACAAGAATTTTAATGGATTATTGAGAAGTCTTAGCAAGCAGGATCTGTTCCTAAAAAAAACAAAAATGTGAATGTGAATTCTAACACAGTATGAAGGATTTAGTTGGTCTTTAAGCTGGCTCTTGCCCCGCTACTGTTCAATTTTTGTCCATGATTGTGTTGCCAAAAGGTGAGCTAGAGCCTACTCCAGTGTACAATGAAAACACCAACTGTATTTTCCTCATTCCTCTTCTAATATTATCTGGGGCAGAAGTTGTTTAATCAGTAATAATAGTAACCATGTGCCATAAAGTTAATTCTAACTGACGGCAACCTTTCCCAAAGTTTTCTAGGTACAGAGTCCCTAGAGGTGGTTTACCATTCTCTTCTTCTGTGGTATCCTGGGACTGTGCAGCTTGCCCAAGGTCACACAGACTCATTCTTCTGGCATGCACAGTGGGGTATTGAATTCCTAGCAGCAGGCTCCATGGCCAGACACCTAAATCATTGAGCTATCCACCAAGCTTTAATCAGTAATATCCCTGATCTAACGGAGACTTTGTCCCTCTAGTTCTGTGCTAAAATAAGCGCACACAATACACAAAACTATAATTAGCTGTGTTTCAGTTATGTAATCTTCACAACTTCAACAATTATCGTTTTCCCAAGAGTCTTCCCTGCTGATCATGACATTGCAAGCTGCCTATGCTAGGCTGAGGAATTCACAATACTTGTAGTTAATTAAGCTCTGACTATGAGCAACCCAGACTGAAGCGAGCGAGAGCTTCAAAATGGCATCTCTCCCCTTGTTTTTTTTATTGCTTTTCATGCCCTTGCTACTAAACAGTATCTTCATGTAAGAAGGCAGGCAAGCATGAAAAGTTAGCAGCAGTTACAAGTTTTGCTTTGGAGCTCCCCAGAGACCTGAGCAACCCAAGGGTGAGCAAAGCACTAGAAAAGAAGCATCCATATATTGGAAAAGGGAGGTATTAAAAAAACAGAATATAATTGGAGCGTCATTCTCAGAATTAATTAAACTATATCACTTGCAAATGATATACCCGTTGGAACAGAATAAAATGGTGTGATAAAGGAATGAGACTGAATTTTGTCCATAAGATTCTGCTTATCACCATGTATACAGTTGTTTCCTAAAGACAGTTTAGGCTAAGCAGCTCTGTGGCCACAACTCATAACAAAGCTAAGGTATCTATTTGAAATAAAAACTAAGAAAATTAAACTTTGCAATCAACAGGAACCAATCATGGCAAAACAAGTTGTATTAAAGGATATTTTGTAGGAAACATATTTTCAGACATTTTAAACTTAATGTTCCAAGTGCCAGCCTAATTCCACATAGACGGTTGCCAGCAATTATAGTTCCTGTTTTGCGAGTTACAGCACCACTTTCTTCTTTCATTTATTTTAAAAACATGATACACCACCCTCCTTTTTTATGTCCCAGCAATTGGAACTGAAATTCATATGACATACAGTAATACCTTGGTTTAAGAGGAACTTGGTTTAAAAGTGTTTTGCAAGACAAGCAAACATTTCTTCTAAATTTTGCCTTGATCAGCAAGCAATGCCTTGATATACAAGCACTGGAGCAGGCCACATGATCACAAATGAGCCAGTAGTGGCTGTCCCTCCCTCCCTCGCCCTGCTGGATTGTGGGTTATTGTCTGGAATGTTCTGTCTGAGGCAGCCTCCAGAGCAGAGGAAAGAGACAGGAATAGAGGTCTCCCTTGCCAGGAACGTGCAGGTTAAGGTTTTATTTTTCTTTATATTTATAATTTAATTTAATTTGTTTTCAACATTATTTCTTATTTTTTCCAAACCATTTCCAGTCATGGGGCAGTTAGTAAAGTATGTATAGGGCTACAAATTGTCACATTAAAAATACAGAGTAAAACCCAGTTGTTAGTCCCAAGTACAGCAGATGATGATGATGATGATGATGATGATGATGATGATGATGATGATGATGATGATGATGATGATGATGATGATGATGATAATAATAATAATAATAATAATAATAATAATAATAATAATAATAATGTTGACAGGCTGTATTTACCTAGAAAATTAAGTGGTAGGGGTCTTCTGCAAGTGAAGCAGACAGTTGAAGAAGAGAAGCATGCATTGGCAGATTATGTAAAACATAGTACAGAGCCAGCATTATTGGAGGTTAAGAACAGGGAGGTGTTTAAAGTAAAGCAAACAAAGGGTCAATACAGGAAAACAATAAGGCAAATAAGAGCTGATAGCTGGCATAATAAAGCGCTGCATGGGCAGTTCCTCGAAAAAGTCGAAGGAAAAGTAGATGAGGAAAATACCTGGCTATGGCTCACCAATGGAACACTGAAAAAAGGGACAGAAGCCCTGATTTTTGCAGCTCAAGAACAAGCTATCAGAACAAATGCAGTTAAGGCTAGAATAGAAAAATCAGCAGAGTCCCCCACATGCTCTGCAAAGAGGCAGATGAAACTATCGACCATATATTGAGTTGTTGCAAGAAAATTGCACAGACTGATTACAAACAGCATCATAATGTAGTTGCTCAAATGGTCCATTGGAATTTGTGTCAGAACTATCATCTGCCTGTAGCAAAGAACTGGTGGGATCATAAGCCTGAAAGAGTGACTGAAAATGAACATGTAAAATTACTTTGGGACTTCCGAATACAGACAGACAGGGTTTTGGAGCATAATACCCCAAATATTGTGATTGTGGAGAAGAAAAAAGTGTGGATCACTGATGTTGCTATAACAGGTGGCAGTAGAGTCACTGAGAAACAACTTGAAAAAATTACCCGATATCAGGATCTGAAAATTGAACTTCAGAGATTCTGGCATAAACCGGTACAGGTGGTCCAAGTGGTAATCAGCACGCTGGGTGCGGTGCCTAAAGAGCTAAGCAAGTACAGTGGAACCTTGACTTACGTCATTAATCCATTCTGGAGGTCTAGACATAAGTCAAATATGACTTAAGTCAAACGAACTTTTCCCATAGAAAGTAATGGGAAAGTGGATTAAGCCATTCTAGATGATGAAAAAGACCCCCGAAAACATGGATTGGACTGCAACTCCCATAAATCCTGGCAGCTCAGCTAGTGATGAAGCTGAGAGTTGCAATCCAGGAACATCTAGAGACCCACGGGTTGAAAACCATTGGATTAAAGGAAGATGCTCAGCTCCTGAAAAGAAAGGAGCCTCCGTACCCACCCACCCACCGGCAAGGATGGCTTCTTCCTGGTCGAAGAATGAGATCCAGCGAGTCATCTAGCCTGGCCCTGCACATGGCAAGGACAGGCTCCAGGGTCCCAACACCCCCCCCCCCCAGACAAGGTAAAACCTCAGCCTCTCCTCTTCATCCATGCCGCAAAGGGGGGGGGAGAAGAAGGGGGGAGGAACAGGTAGAGAGACAGACAAACAGAGCGGGGGGGGGGCTTTGCAAGCATTGTATGTTCTGGCAGTCCGTATCTCGGCTTTGCTGTGACACACCTTGGCAGTGATGATCCAGCAAACACAACAGCACCTGAACCAGGAAGCGGGCGGATGGGGAATTTAAAAAACAACAACTAACACGTGGTATCGCGGCGTGGAGGAGGTCAGGGGGCGGGGGGGGGGGAGAAAGAGCCACAATCCAAGTAGAAAGTTCAGCACCTGTAAAGCTACATGCAAGCCGACAAACAAAAGAAGCGGTGCCTTGTCTGTCCCCCTCCACACCGAAGCCGCCCAAAGAAGAGAGAAAGAAGGCAGGAGCAGTCTGGAGGCGGCATCCTGGGTCCTAGCTGCCGCCTGATTCCGGGGCCTTTGACGCAAGTCAAATATGACGCAAGTCAAGTGGAACATAAGTCAAGGTTCCACTGTATTTAGAAGAAATTGGAGTTGACAAAGTCACCATCAGTCAGATGCAGAAAGCTGCCTTACTGGGATCTGCTTGCATAATTCGCCGATACATCACTGAGTCCTAAACGCTTGGGAAGCATTCGACTAGTGATTGGTAATACAAAATCCAGCGTAGATAGCTGTGTGGTTAATTATATAATAATAATCATAATAATAATAACATTATTTCTATGCCACCTTTCTGCCCAAAGGGACCCAAACAATTCTACAGCTAGGTACGTAAACCATGGTGTCGATGTGGACTTCTAGCCAACTTCTTTGGTGAGTTTTGGCATTTTGTGTGTACAGTATGTGGTCTATGGCAGTGGTCCCCAACCCCCGGGCCGCGGACCGGTGCCGGTCCGTGGACGGGTTGGCACCAGGCCGCCTGGAGAGGCCGGGGAGGCTCCTCCCCTTTTCCTCTGCCGCCCTCCTCCTCCTCCTCTTCTCTCCCGTGGGCGGCCGGTGGAGGAGGAAGGCTGGAGGAGCGCAGGAGGAGCCGCCGCCTTTGCCTTTGCCTTCCTCCTCTGCCCGCCGGCGGCAGCGGCGCATCCTCCTCCTCCGCCCTCCTCCTCCTCGCCCTCCACCAGCAGCAGCAGCAGCAGCAGGTACCCCGTTTGGCCCGCTTGCCCCTCCTCACCTCCTCCCGGCCCCTCCCCCCTGCCCTGGGGGCCGGGCGCGCGGGGGGAGGAGGGGGCGCACGCGGGAGGTGCTGGAGAGCCCCCCCACGTGCGCGCACTGCCGCCGCAGCGTGGGGGCCCCCTCGGTCGGAAGAGGAGGTGGGTGCCCCTCCTCCTCCTCCTCGTCCTCCTCCCCCGGGGCGTGCGCCCTTTGGCCCCTCCCTATGGCCGCGCTCCATGGCGGAGCCCCCCACTGCCGCCACCGCTGGATCGCGCCTGTGTTGGGGGCAGGTGGGGGGCGTCGCGGGCCGGCCCGGGTGTTTTCGCCGCCGCCGGACCGCGCCTGTGTTGGGGGCGGGCGGGGGGGCGTCGCGGGCCGGCCCGGGTGTTTTCGCCGCCGCGGTCGCCCCCGCCCCCGCGACCCCCCGCCGCAATCGCCCCCGCTGCTGCTCCTCCGGCGGGGGCGGCAGGAGAAGGAGGAGGAGGAGTTTCGCGCCTGGACGGAGCTCGGGCTCCCTGCCCAGCAGCAGGTGAGAGAGGCGGCGGGAGGCGCTCGGGCTCCCCCTTCTCGGCCCGGAGATCCGGCGGGAGGGGGGGCAAGTCTTGGTGGCGGGGGAGGGCGCACGCGGCGCGGGGTGAGCTTTGCCCGCCTCCCTGAGAGGTGGCCAGGTGTGTGTGTGTGTGTGTGTGTGTGTGTGTGCGTGTGTTGGGGGAGGGCTGAGGAAAGGACACTGGCGTCTCCGGGGTGGCGCGGGAGCGCGGGGACGCCACCCCCCCACCGGCCTCCCTCCCCTCCCCCTCCCGCTCGCCCGCCCGAAGGCCGCAGCCGGAGGCTGGAGGCGGAGGCGGCCGCGGGGCGCCCCCGCCGCCAGCCGTGGAGTCGTGGCCGAATCCGGGCGGCTGCCATGGCCGCCGCAGCCGCCGACAGAAGGAGGAGGTGGGGGCCTGCCTGCCCAGGAGCCCCGGGCTCCCCCCACCCCTCCCGTGCATGTGGGGGGGGGAGCAGCTGCCGCCGCCGCTTCCGTGGCCCCCCGCAAGGCACACGCTCCAAGCCCCCCCGCACCCCCCATCTCCCCCCTCGCCACCCCCACCCCGGGCCACGGAAAATCATCAAACATTTACCGGTCCGTGGGGACAAAAAGGTTGGGGAGCACTGGTCTATGGGACCCCAAAACGAACAAATCATCTGAGTTTCCATTACAGTGGTACCTCGCAAGATGAATGCCCTATAAGAAGAATTCTTCATAAGATGAATGAAATTTCAGGCATTTTTCTCAAGACTTCATTTTGGCTCTTGGATACCTTGTGAAAAACCCATCTTACGTGGCAGGCTTTTGAATTTCACGCACCCACAACCTGAGGGGTTTATATGTGTGTGAAATTCAAAACCCTGGTCTTCCATGCTAGCTTTCCCAGCCGTGTAGCACCTGAAGCTGCTGCCACTCCTCCCTCTGTCTGGGTCCTTGTGCCGAGCCCTTTGTGCAGAGAGCTGTGCAAAGGGGAGGCAGCAGCTTCTGGGCTTCTTCGTAGCCCCAGTTTACTCTCCAGTCACGCTGCTTTGGGAATGCCCGCAGTGGCGTGGCTGGAGAGTAAACGGGGGCTACGAATGAACCCACAAGCTGCTGCCACCCCCTTCTCCCAGGTCTCTGCACCGAAATGGCTTGGCAGAGAAACCTGGATGAAGGGGGGCTGCCCCAATGCAGGAAGGGGACGAGTGGGCGAGTCACCCCTTGCCTGCCCCGCCCCCTGGGTTGGGGCAGCCAGCAAAAGAAGGGAAGTTTTTCCCCTGCCCCAATCCAGCAAAGAAAGGGAAAAGCTTCTCAATCAACTGGCTGTCAAAATCAGCTGTCTATTAGCTGCGGGGAACAGCCTTTGGCTGCCCGTTGATTGATGGGGTTTAGGACAGCCTTCCCATAGGAATGTATTGTTCCTCCGGAATGGATTAATCGGTTTTCAATGCATTCCTATGGGAAGCCATGCCTCTTAAGACTAAGTTTTTGTAAAACAAATTGACCCATGGAATGAATTAAATTCATCATAGGATGCATCACTGTATTTCTTATGGGGAAATTTGCTTTGATATACGAGTGTTTTGGTTTACAAGCCTGTTTCTGGAATGGAATATGCTCGTAAACCAAGGTATTATTGTATGACAGTGAGTACATAGGCAGTAGTTATATTTTCATCATTTATCTAATTGGTTTTAAACTAGGTCCAATTAATGGCTTTTACAACACTTTTAATTTCATAATTTGTGTACTGTGCGAAGTGCCTTTTTTGCCTACTTGGAGAAGAGGAATAAAAGCTTATTATTATTTGCCTTCTGCACACCATATGCTGCTTTACAGATGCCCAAGATGTTTGCCTCACTGGCCTTTGTTCTTGCTATGGTGCCAGCACTGTAGGGAGGACTTTGGCATGGATGAAGGGGAAAGCCAAGGAGAGAAGTGGGCAAACCTTTTAGCCACAAGTCATGTGTGCTACAAGAAACTCCCCCGTCATGTTCCTTTCTAAATTTAGCAGTAAATCACACCTACCCCATTTCAATTCAGAGTAGGGCTTGTTGAAACCAGTCATTTCTCCTCCAAAACTAGGATTGGAAAAAGAATATGGATGGTTGAAACTTGACAGATTTGCTCTCTTTCCCTCCCACGGAGCAGTGTCTGAAGTGCTTGCAATGGAGATAAAAGGAGTGAACAGAGGAATTTCCTGTGTTACAACAGCCAACTGGGTTGGTGGGAAATTCCCTGTTCTCAATACTTGAGCATGTCTTAATTGTACAGGACTTTATATTATCCCTCATTCTGTAAGCCGCCTTGGGTCCTTTTTCCAAGGAGAAAGGTGGGGTAAAATACGCTAAAATAAAATAAATAAAATACATTATAACATAACAAGAGATACAGTTCACATTACTGATGTGCTTTGCAGATGTTTGTTTTAAGCTAGGTAATTATGAAATATGCTGACATCAATGAAACCATTGCAAATGAAGTAATGCACGGTCATGATGTAGTAGCATCTTCCACATACTCATTTACAGTTTGGGGAATAGGAAGAAATATTTGCTAAAAAATGAAATGGTGCATGATAAACTTTTAGCTAAAACCTATAGTTCTGCCAGTAGGACTCACATTAACAGGAACACTGATATCTTTCAATCTAAATGGTAAAGGCATCATTATATCCTGTATCTAGGATATTCTTCTAGCCCCTTAATAGCAATTAGCTACGCTAAAGTTGAATCAATTGTTAAATAGAGAATGTGAGATATACAAGTACAAGAACATTTAAGTCTGTTGAATAAATATGGTGCCTCATGCAATAAGTTTTTCGTACCTAGTAACTATTTGGATAATTTAAGTTTTCCCAAATCCAGGAGAACGTTAAGACCAGCCTGATTTAATGACTTGCCTTTGGTGTTAATGGAGGGAAGATATCATGTAGTACCTTATCATGATCATTTATGTCCCTATGATAGAGGATAAGTGGAAATTATGGGACATGTGCTTTTACACTGATCCTTCTCCTGGGACCTTTGTAAATACAAGATTCTTCTCTCTATTCCCTCAAAAATTCCCAGTTAGATCGGAACAATATCATATATCATAGTTTCTTTCTGGTCAGGTCTTTTATATATTACTAATAAAGTACCAAAGTTTGTGCAGCTGCCATACCTTGCTGCAGCTCTCTGACAGCGGAGTGTCCCAGGACTTACTTTAGATACTTATGACACAAATTTTACAGATAGCATGGATGTGGTATTTTGCACAATGTTCTGTTATGTTCTCTACTGCCAGGTGGGTGCTGGTCTTTTACTGTATGTAACAAAGTAAATCCATTCATAAAAATGAAACTAATACATTTAGTCAAGGCTCTGGTTTAGGGATGGGCACAAAATGGAAAAAATGTGTTTCGTTTTGTTTCCCCGTGATTCATTTTGTTTCATTAGAAATAATTTTTTTTAAAAAAAATCATACAAAATGAACCAGTTACGAACTTATTTGTTACTGTATAAAATGGCTCCCCTGGGTCCTAGAGGCAGGGGAGCCATTTTACAGTGAAACAAATTGATTTGTTTTTTAAAAAACTCACCAGTTCGTTTAGTTACTAATAAAACGTTGCTACCCCGGTTCGTTTTGTTTTATTACATAACAAACCAACAAAACAGTGTTTTGTTTTTTCTTTAGTGCCCCTCCCTACTCTGGTTAAACCTAATGAGATGGATTTTTCTCTTGCCAGGTTCATAGAAGCCACTCCTACTTGTACATGTGGTATGCCACACTATGAGTTTGTGGCATACAACCTGTACTCTTTGGAAGCAATCCCACGTGCTTCAGTGATATCTGCTCCATGATGAATAGTTATAGCAATTGGTCCCTAACTTTGGATCACCATAATTTTTGGACTAAAACTCCCAGAAGCCTTCACTGTGCTGTCCGGGACTTCTGGGAGTTGTAATCCAAGAACATCTGGGTTTTACACTAGAATCCTGTGGGCTTCAGAACATGTATAGAATTATGGGTTTATTTTGAATAACCTGTTTCATACAGGGACAGATTCGAAGGAGAGCCAATGCCTTCCATAAACACAGGCCTTATCAGTATCTTCAACAAACGTAACATTACATAATTACACATTGCTTAAAGGAAATGTGTAATTTCCTTTAAGAAATTAAGCGGACTAAGGCTCTGAAACTGTCGGCTGCAAAGTCGGCAAGTTGGCGGTTCGAATCCCGGGTGCCATGCAGCAAAGCGAGCTCCTGCTGATAACCTCAGCTGCTGCCAACCTAGCAGTTTAGAAGCATGTAAATGTGAGTATCTAAATAAGTACTGCTGTAAAAAGCAGGAAAGTAAAACAGTGTTTCCTTGCAGCCATGCCAGCCACGTGGCCGTGGACTTGCACAACACTGGCTCTTTGGCTTGAATATGGAAATGAGCATCGTCCCTAGAATCGGACACGACTAGCGTGCATGTGCGGGGGAACCTTGACCTTCACCTTAAAGGAAAAACAACAATGTTGTAAAATAGAAAATTTTCGTATTTTGGCTGAAGCTGTTTCCCCATTTTGCATAAAATGCTTTGCTCCTTTTTTTCGTTTCTTTTGGGGCTGGGGGATCTTAGATAAAGAAAAAACTAGGCCTTTCTCTCAAAGACCATGACATCATTCTCCTGTCTACAGGTCAATTGCCTTGGGTCTTCCAAGTGACATTATAAAGCAGGGCAGTCCAGCTTTGAACAGTCTGAGGTCTACTTTTTCCGGCCCAAAGTACCTGAGGGCTACTACACTAAAACCTCTACCTACAAATTTTATCAATTCTGAGCACATGCTCATAAGTAAAAAAAAATTCTAAGTCGAGCAGTGGCTTCCCATAGGAATGCATTGAAAATCAATTAATTCATTCTGGGGGGGACATATTTCAGTGCATTCCTATGGGAATCCTGACCATTCACAAGCTTCCTTTGCACCCACTCGAGCTGGTGTGGGCGGGTGCAACGGAGGTGCGTGCATGCTTGCGCAGATTGTCCCTTCCAAGGGGGCAAACCACGTGACCATGCTTGACTGGGCTGCTGGAAGACTTTTTTAAAAAGGTGCGCTTTCCCTCCCAACCCACCTGGGGCCAGACTCAACTCTCCTCCCCCTCCCCCTCCGGCCTCCTCCTCCTCCTCCTCTTTTCCTCCTTCTCCCTTCAATCCCCCGTGCTACCACTGACGCTGCCACCCACAGCTCTCACTCACCTCCGCCATGTTCACTGAACAGCTGGGGGGGGGCTGAGCCCGCAGCGAGGCAATCACATTGCCATGGCAGCACGAGGAGGAGGGAATGGCTCAGAAGGGGAGTAGGAGGAGTGGTGGTGGTGGTGGGTCATGGTCTCTGCAAGTCAGCCGTTGGGGTGGGGGAGGGGAAGGAGGAGGGAAGGGTGGGAGGAAGGAATTCTCTGGGGGGGGGGGAGAAGAGTGGAGACACCACCACGCAAAGGAGGTGGACATACCTGCCACCCCACCTCACGCTGTCCTCTCCCCTCCCCTCCCTCTGCTCCACACCAGCGACTCAGCTGGTCACAAGACAGTGGCATGCCGATCATCTGGCCAGCAGGGGGAGCAGGGGACTGCGCCATGGCCCTTGAACTGCCCCGCTCGGTTGAGACAGTGGGTTGGCAGACCCAGAACTTTGCTGGAGAGGTGTTGGTCCTTGGGGTGGGGGAGGGAAGGGTGGAGAACGTATCCCCTCACTTTTTTATTGATGGCTGGTGGGCTACTCTTTAACCCTTCATGGGCTACTGGTAGCCCGTGGGCTACCTGATGTTCAGGCCTGTTACAAAGGATTGTAGCATCAAAACTGAATCATTTAAAGAATTGCTACAAACATTTCCTGAATGCTGTTTTCTTATACATTGTCCTTTAGGGTGAGGTGGGCTTTTTGTTACTCTATATACAGAAAAGGAACAGTGAAATAAACCTCTGAATTATCCTTGCCCTTGTATGTCTTACAAATCAGCCTTCACAAAACTGTAGAATTCATTTGCAAGACTAGTATGATGAAGTGACCTATGGACGTCCTATAGCAATTAATGGGGGAAATAAGGCAAAAGGTTGCTTCTCAAAGTAATAAATTATAGCTGATTTCTTGATCTAATTTTCAGTATAATTCTTAGTATTCAGATGACAAAAAAAGTAGAACTCCCCAATGAGGAGGCCATATTTGGCAGAGAAACCTACTTTACCAGTTAGACTTTACAAATCCTACCCTGAGAATTAACAGAATGAAGCTAACTGGGTATTTTTTGTACTCAGTGATAATCTCACTGCAAATAGGTTCAGATTCTATGAGGTCAAGAGGAAGCTCAGGCAAAAGTGCTTTGTTTAAAGCAAGCACTGTGTCTTGTACCAGCTTTGTGGGAGTGATAAGAAGGTACTTGGCACAGAACTGGAAGGAAGACACTTTTCAGCATATCAGATGAAAACTGCTGGTGAGTTTTACAGGGTCTTGCTATTTGGTGCCCATAGTTTGCTTTAGTGCTTCTGGAAACAAAACAAAACAAAAGTTTGTGAATTTTGAATAATGGATTTCAGGTTTGGATTAATGTGTTACAAATTCCTTCTGTCATCTTATTCAGAAGATAGGTTTTACGGTCAACCTTCAGTCCTATTGCTTGCCTCACCTGATGTTTAGAAACCATTCAACAATATACAAACTTTATTACTTACACAGATTCCTAGAATTTCACTGCAATAAATGTGGTTTGGTTAAGAGAATGCATAGACACCTTCTTTTCTGCCTTCAGTGAATTATCATTGTGATATTATTGCTTGATAGACTTTGAAGTATCAATCAATCATGTATTTATTTGCGTTAGCCATGGCCTTAGCAAAAAAACTTTAAAGTATGAACAGTTTTTGATGAAATATAACACTTTTCATTCCACTGGCTATTAATTATTTGCAATCTTTACTGGATTACTAGAGATGTTTTTAGATTCATTTAGCATTTATCAATATCATGTTTATGGCTAAAGCAATGGTTTATATACATTTTTAAAGCAACTGTGACTTATATTCATCCTGTTATGTAGTTGTTATTTCAATATGTATTAGGGGATTTTATTTTCACATAGTTATTGCATTTTTTATCATTTGCATTTCATATTTGGTTGTCTGTCGTTGTCTTTCTACTTTCCTCCAAAGGTTAAATAAATCTAATGAAATAATTGCCAAAGCAGCTGTCAGTACAGTCTTAACTCTGAAATTCCCTGGCTACTATGGGACAGGAAGAAGGTATTAGACTCTTCTGCCACCATGAATTCTCTTTTCCTTTGGGTCAGGCCATTCTGAACTCTCCTGCAGGCAAGGTGGAAGGTGAATTCCCTACCAGCCTCATGCACCATCATTAATGAAGTGGGAGAGAAAATGGAAGTTGAGGAGGTGTGCATGGCAGCAACAAAGACCTGCTGTGCCATGATGTTCCATAGCACAGCTGCTGCTTGACAAGAACGAGCTTCCCTTATTTCAGGAACACCCTAAGTGAAGAGTCCAAGATTTTCTAGTGAGGCTACATAAAATTATATATGAAGTGAAATACAACATATTGCTGAATACCCTTCAATATGGTAGAGATAGAAGTGGGGACATTTTTTGCATATTAACATTTATTTTCACACTGATGACCACTCATTGAGTTATCCCCCTACTCTTTATATTAGTTACTTCTCAGGATAAAATGAGATAAGATGATCAATATGTCATTAGTACTCAGAGCTGCAAATTTAACAAATTGTAGCAATAAGAGGTACACAAGGAGATGGAGTGTTACCTTATATAGAGGGGTGTGTGTAACACTTCCTTTCATTTTCTTTTACTCTTGGTAAAAATCTCACAATTTTGCGTCACTGCAGTTTGTTCTGGGACCGACGCCACCACTGACACCTTGACTGGAAAATGCTTTTGTTGGAGGTACCATATTTTTGTGTCTATAAGATGCCCCCTTGCATAAGATGACTCCAACTTTTCTAACCCAAAATTACAGTTTTGCAACCACACACTTCTCTCCTCAGCTTACTTCTATGTGTAATATGACCCCCAATTTTTCGTCTAACCATTTTAGACAAAAATTTAGCCTTATACATGGGAAAGTACTATAAAAGCATGAGTGTGCCATTCATTTAAACAAGCAGTTTATTTATTATTTTAAGATAAACAGACACATGCACTGTATTGCAATGATATGTATTATCCATACTGCTTCTGCTGACATGCCACTATGCAGCTTTGTATTCCATCCCAGAAAAAAATCTTCTTTGAGTTATTAGCAAATGTATATATGGTTCATTTGGATCAAGGAATAGATTGAAGCACCTACCTCTTGCTGGAAGCTGTGGTCCTGGTGGGAGTCCCAAATCAGAGATAAGCCTGCTGATCATATGTTGATCATTGTTTCTAGTTTGGTCCCTCATCTGCCTTGTCCTCTAAAGGAGGAGGTATAGGCTGCAAGCCTATACAATGCTTAGTCACATATGTTTTTCCACCTATATTTTTCTATTGACTGATACTACCCTTAGGAGGCTGTTTAAACTCACAGAAGTGAAGTTGATAGAATAATGTGGGGAAAGGAACATATGGATATATGCAATCTATTTTTTCAGCCTAAATTAATTGGCCATTTTGAATCATTTAAATCTCTCTCTCTCTCTCTCTCTCTCTCTCTCTCTCTCTCACACACACACACACACACACACACACACACACACACACACACACTTAATATTGTTAATCTTACTTATATGTAGAATAGCTGAAGCCCAGATATTTTTAGCAGCATCTGCACAGTAATTAAGAGCTGTGCATGTATGGGAAATCTATATTCTTGCACAGTGTGGCTTCATGAACCTCCACTACAGCATTTTCCATAGGCCAGAGATTCAGCTTCCATAAACAAAGTCAGGGCCCTCCTTGCCTTGAGATTTTTACACAGAGCATGGATAGCTGTCTGTCTGTCAGTGTGCTACAGCTATGGATCTCTGCATTAAGGAGGGTTTGACTAGATGTTGGGATACCTTGCAGTACAGTTCTAATAGTTAAGTGGTCTGGAAATGCAAGAATTGAATCTCACTTTCTATTACATGTTGAAGAATTGGTTATGATGTTTTTTTTATAAAACAATTGAAATGTTTTCTTTTTAAGCCAAGCTCTTAGAAAGCAGAATATGGGTGGCTTATTGCCAGGGTGTATTCCTGGATATCACTGGCTGTCCTTGGTGAATATATACAGCAACATCCATGCCACTGTCTAATTGTTCTCAGGAGGCCAGCATCCATTGAAGGTCCTGGACTGTTTGCTGCTAATTGGCATTCATTATTCCTTTGTTAATTTATAAATTGGAGAGGCAGGGACACATGGAATAAAATAAGAAAGAATTGCTGGGTCTTGCATTCTTCTCTTCTGAATACGTTTAGCAGCAAGATACAAAAAGGCCCTCTGACAGAGTATAGTTACAGAAGATAGTGTGCAGATAAGGTGAGAAGAAAAGAGGGAGGGAGACTTGATGAAAAGATCAGAATGTTGCTTTTTCTCACTGAGAGAAGACCAGCTCCTTTTACTGTGTCTAGATCGGTGCCTAGGACCTGTGATCAGACCAGGACCGCTGTTTTACAGAGTTCCTGTCAAATTGGCTCTTTAGCACCTCATTAAGTAAGGGATGCTGCTGCTGAATATTAGGTCACAGGGACTGCCTTGCGGCTGCCCAGCATGCTCCATAACTGAAGTTGCCGTGAGTACAACCACAGTGCAGCAGCTGTGGTTCTTTGGGCGACTGAATTGTGATGCCCTGTGTAGGGGGTCTGTAGTAGCTAATAGAGATGGGCACGACTTAGCGGTATTTTCATTTTCGTTTTCGTTTTTCATTTCCGTTACGTAACGAAACGAAAAACGAAAAACGGCTCAGAACTGGAACGAAAACGGAAACGAAACGACTAATTTCGAGCCAATTTTCGTTTTACGTTACTGGAAAAACACATAATGGAGCTAAATGGGAAGAAACGAAAAAATTTTCGTTTTCGTTTTTCGTTTTCGTTATGTAACGAAACGAAAACGAAAAATTTTGAAATTAGCTCACGAAAACGGAAACGAGCCGAAACGGACCCCTAGCCGAAAACGAAAACGAAAATGAACAATTTTTCTGAGTCGTGCCCATCTCTAGTAGCTAATAAGGCTGAAGGTGCAACCTTGTTGCACCTTTGCCTGTTAAGATATGCACAGAGAAGAATTGATTGGGTATAAATGACTGATTGGCTCACATCTTGCAATACTGAAATGTTTACTGAACAAAACAAAAACAGGAACGAGGCAGGAGCAATATCAAAAATCACTGTGATAGCTTTAAGGCTAACAAACATTTATTTGATTGTGAGCTGTTGAAGATCCATTTCTTCAGGCACAGGTACAAACAGAACTTTTCACAAAAGCTCAAACTGAAATAAAGACAGTATGTCTGTTCTAAAGGTGACACAATGTGGTTTTTGTTTTCTGTTGTTGTTGAAGCAGACGATTATGGCCAAGTCCCTGCAACTGTTTCCTGGAAACAGTAATCAACCCTCTTCTAAAGGAAGTTTCTCCATTCTCTCAGTACAAATATTTAGGGTGAACCAATGAAGCTAGATGATGGAGAATTTGGAACAGATAAAAGGAAGCACATGTATATTCAGGAGATTGGTAGTGATGGTGGCCAACTTGAACAGCTTTCAAAGGGGTTTACAGAAATTCATAGAAAATTATGGTATGAATGGCTGCTAGATCTGATGGCTATTTGTTGCCACCAATATCATAGGCAATATGTCTCTACATATCATTTACTGCGATCAGAGAACTAAGGGCGCAGTGATATCCCTTTCCTGCATCTGCGCTTCCCAAAAGCAGCTAGTCAGAATTCTGGGTTAAAGAATCCCTTGATCTAGAACATCTTCGTTCATCTTGTATTCTTTAGTGAAAACACCACAATCCCACCCTCTTTAAAGGAGAAGGTGACGCAGCACTCATGGACTGAGAAGCCTTAGATCTTTTCGGTGTCAATTTATTGAACTCAGAACGGCAAGCCATCTAGCACATTTTTATAATACACCCTTTCTGAACCCTTTCAATGTGCCTCTGGCTTAACCATGACACTGAAACAATGTTGGTTTATAGTCTGTATGTTGGTACCAACTAGATGAAATTATCATCTAGATCAGGGGTCCTCAACCTAAGGCCCTGGGGCCGGATGTGGCCCCCCAAGGTCCTGAATCCGGCCCCTGGTACCAGTTGCAAACCCCCACCTACCCCCCGTTTTGTGAGCAAGCCAACCTCCGCAGCTGCTTTTGGACTGTGATCCGGCCCCCAGTGGTGTCTAGGTGGTGGTGGACCGGCCCGCTGTTTGAGAACTTTGAGGACCCCTGGTCTAGATAAAGGCAGATTATTGGCATTGTGCAACAGGTCCTGACTTCTAAAACTCAGACTACAGATTTTGGAACTGTGAACAATGGCAAATATGATAGAGACGTAGATGACAAGAGCATGGATATAGATTTGGAGGGTAGGGGATCGTTTTTCCCAAATGCCAAACAGCAAAAAAAAAAGGGTGTGCAAATATATATATATATATCATATTATGCAGAATTATGTATAGAATACACAGTAATATGCATAGTATTAGTATTTTAAAGATGGAATTGCATAAATTCGCAGTGTCGACTTTGCACAAGAGATGAGCATGCAAAAAAAGGTCTATACATTTTTGCAACATGGAATAAAAAAGAGCAGAACAAGGAAGTGTTGCATTATGTTAGTGGAAAAAATAGCCTTTCACACACAAGTGATGGCTTATGTGCTAAGTGCTCCAGCATGCTGAAAAAGTAGCATAAAGAACAGGAATAAAATTTGAGGTGAAATGAATGCACAACAGACCAAAGGATCCCACCAACTGGAACCAGTTTTACTTCTCCCACTTGCTCCAGTGGGTTCCTGTTTAGAAGTGTGATTGTGCAGCTTTCCCAGCAGAAGCAGCCTTGAGAAAGCTGTGAGCAAGCTGTACAGTCCCAGATGTTCCCAGAAGAAGGGAATGGGAAACTACTTCTGAGTATAGTAATACCTTGGTTTAAGAGTATTTTGCAAAAAAGCAAACATTTCTTCTAAATTTTGCCTTGATCAACAAGCAATGACCTCATATACAAGCACTGGAGCAGGTCACATGATCACAAGTGAGCCAATGGTGGCTCTCCCTCACTCCCACCTTGCTTGATTGTGGGTGATTGTCTGGAACATTCCATCTCAGGCAGCCTCCAAAGCAGAGGGAGGAGAGAAGAATGGCGGTCTCCCTTGCACTAACCGGAAATGTTTTCAAAGGTTAGGGCTTTATTTATATTTATATTTATATTTAATTCATTTTCAACATTCTTCCCCCCCCCCCAAACAATTTCTAGTCATCGGGCAGCTGGTCAAGTGTGTATATAGGGCTACATATCACACTTTATTATTGTCACATTAAAAATACAGAGTAAAATCCAGTTGTTAGTCCCAAGCACAGCAGATTCTGCAGCCAGGTACCTAAACCATGGTGTGGACGTGGACTTCTAGCCATCTTCTTTTGGGAGTTTTGGCATTTTGTGTGTACAGTATGTGGTCTGTGGGAGCCCATCTGAGTTTCCATTATTTCTTACAGGGAATTTGCTTTGATATACAAGTCTTTTGGTTTACAGTCATGCTTCCGGAATGAATTATGCCCATAAACCAATGTATTACTGTATTCTCTACCTGTATAACCCTGAAAAAGGTCCCCATAATTAACTTGGTGGCACACAATTATTACTTTATCCTTGGCAATAAAATATAAGTCACATTGATTTCTTCGGGAGAATGTTAGCTCTTCAGTTGAAAACAATGGGACTTTTACAATGCTTAATTCATTGTCTGAACTGTGCCCAGTATTTCTTTGGATCAACTCATTACTCATTCTGATGGAAACTGTGGTGTAAAATCTGCTTTCTGAGCAGATGAGCCCTATAAATATAATGCTCCTTTGTATAGGTCAGTACTGCACAGTTTCTTTTTAATACCCTCAAGAGTCCTGTAAAATGTCTGAATGGAGGAATAGCTTATTTTTATACGATGGAGCTTAAAACATCTGTGTATACAATTAACCTATATGTATGGCTGTAAAGAGGTCTACAGAGGTGGTAAATTGCCATCAACACTAGGACTCATCAAATGGGTCCACAAAAGAACAGCTGTGACTATAAGTGTGTTACAATGCTTCAGCCTGAATTGTCCTACTCTGAAACGAGTCATTCTTTCTGAAAATCAATCTGATTGTATGGCATTTTAATAAAGACAGAATGAAGCTGTTCTCTCAGTTTGGGCTTTAAATATAAAGCTTGGTCATATCTGACACAGAGGGAGATGTATCAATGGTCCTATAACCTTTACAGCAATGGCAGTTGTAGAATGGATGAACTATTTGGGAAAGTTATTAAAGACATGCACACAAAAAAGTACTGTACAGCATATAATTCTGGAATACAGTCTAGCTATAAGTCTGTGTTGGCATTTGAGCATTGGTCAGTTTTTACTTCTGGCACAGCTGTTGAACTGCTGTACTGCAACCAAAAGTGTGCTCATGACTTAGGGTTCAATCCCAAGTAACTGTCTCAAGGTTCACTCAGCTATCCATCCTTCTGAGGTCACTAAACTGAGTAGCCAGCTCACTAGGGGCCAACGTGTAGCCTGAAAAATTATATTGTAACCTGCCCAGAAAGTGTTTTAAGTGCTATGAGGCAGTATGTAAGTTGGATACTTTCAAGTTTCTTTGCATTAAATATGTCATTAATTCAAATGTAAAATTATGAAAGTAAGCTGCAAAAGAAGGAGAAACCCTGACTATAATAAGAGTTAAATAAAAATCCTTCAATTAATTAAAAATACAACAAACAAGCTATTAGATTAAATTACTAACAGTTTTGAAAGTACAATCAAATAAAAACATTTTAATTTGGCAACATAAAGGAGGCAAAGTTGAGGTTGTATTCCAGACAGGGTAGTCCAGTGCTGGAAAACTATGAGAGAAAATGCTTTTACCTTTGCACGTTCAGAATATCATAAGAAAGACACCTGGAGAAAGGAATCATTTTGTCATCTTAATGGATTAGCGGGCAGGCAGCTTTGAGCAAACAAATAGGCAGCCAGTGTAATTATTTTAGAATGAATGCTATGCGCCTCCTGCTTTCACAGGCAGAATTCTAGCTGCTGAATTCTGTACTCATTGACAGATCATTTTCATGGGAAGCCTGATGTATAATGTATTACCGTAATCCAACCTGGAGGTTACTAAGGCATCGATCATGGCGGACCGTCTACCTCCGTGCAGAAAAGGCTGCAGCTGGTAAAAGGCCACTGGGCCTCTAGTGGTAGGTATAGAAGAATTGGCGCACAAGCTCACCAATTGTGGAGCTTTTCTGTAAACTAGGGAAGCTAGGGTGCAGGGCATGCTTTTTTTTTTATTCCATGCTTATTTGCTGCTCTTGCTCTTCAGGGTCTCTGATTCTGCAGTGGTACTCACAGAGGACTGGGGCACTCTAATGGATCCCAAAAGCCATCCAGCCCAACTTAAGACTAGCGCTGATTCTTTTGGCAGCATTAGTCTGTCAGTTCTTTGCATCTGCATGAAAGTCATAAAACTCTTTGCCTTTCCTAAATCGTCCATGAGGGTGACCAAGGGTGTTTCAGCACAGACTCCAGCCCAGCGGCAATGCAAATGGAACTGGCTACTCCATTTCACACAGCAGCACTTGGACCTCAGCTGTGACTCTTGTAAGCATTTTGCCTAAAAAATGCATTGCTCGCTGTTCGGCAGTAGTAACAGTCTTCTGGATGCATTGAAGTAGTCTCAGAAAGATGCTTTTCAAGGTGGGCATGAATACTCTTTCTGTCAGGAAGGCGTACCCATTCACCAGACAGTTTTGCTCAATGCATGTCACCCTCAGTTGTGGCCTGTCTTTCTTCCATGAACCAGGGGGCTGTGAGATATGCGGAAAATCTGAATAAAATGTTTGTGGGCCATCCTACTTTAGCCAACTTACTTCTAAGAGAGGAGAATTTTCAGCGTTCTAACAAATCTCTGTAGGCTGTACAAAATTACCCTACAGGTCACATAGTAATTGTCCCAGTTTTAATACCTTTGAAGAGCATGGAATTAAACAGTGAAAGGACACAGGATTATTAGTACAAGTTTGTCAGTGTTATAGAAGCCTTGGCACACTTATTTTAAACAAAAAGCTCCTCCAGATGGGGCATTTGTCCCATAAAAGGTATTGGTAGGTCCCTGAAGTTACAATTTCCCCCCTGCTATCCACTTGAATTGATACGATCAGTGACAACCAGTGACAGGAATTGAGACTTTTCATGAAAGCATTGCTGTTATGATGCATGATTTTTGTTTTCTGTTGTTGCTTGTGATGAGGTCAGAGTTTGATACTGTGGCACATTCCCAATGAGGATGTTCAGTATCCCCCCCCCCAGCCCCCACCCAAAGGCAGACAAAATGTTTTCAAAGGTGATGCCATAGCAAGGAATTCTTTTTCATGTTTTTAAAGCATATTCTTTCAAACGAGTGGATTGAAACTTGATGGAAGTCATTGTAAGGTGTGACTCCCCAGATGGAGGATTTCAATTACAGTAATACCTTAGTTTACGAGCATAATCCATTCCGGAAGCATGGTTGTAAACTAAAAGCACTCTTATATCAAAGCAATTTTCACCATAAGAAATAATGGACACACAGATTATTCATTCTGCGGTCCCATTTTTGTAAACTGTCCAGAGTGGCATTGGTGCCAGATGGTGCGATATATAAATCTAATAAATAAATAAATAAATAAATAGACCAAATTGTGTACACACTAAATGCAAAAACTCACAAAAGAATTTGGCTAGAAGTCCACATCCACCCCATATTTTATCCAAACAGAAACTGTTTGAAAGATAAGAAAGGATGTTGAAAACAAATAAATATATACAATACTATAGAGACAGAAAAATCTGAACTCTTCTTTGAAAACCTTCATGGCTGGAGCAAGGGAAACCTACCTTCTTCTCTCCTTCCCTCCTTTTGAGGCTTGCCTGAGATGGAACGTTCCAGAAAACTACCTACAATCCAGCAGAGGTAGAGGCAGAGAGAGCCACATTGGCTCACTTGTGATCATGTGATCTGCTCCAGTGCTTGTGTTGCAAGACATTGCTTGTTGATCAAGACTAAATTTAGTAGAAATATGTGCTTATCTTGCAAAGCATTCTTAAACCAAGTTACTCTTAAGCCAAGGTATTACTGTAGGTACAAAATTAGTAACAACAACAGTTGCAGAACAGAAGCATTGACAAGTTTTTAATATATAAATATTTTAAATATTTTAAATTTTGTAAATGTTTGAGTTTGAAAGCAGACAGGAAAATTCAATTTGTTTAACAGAAAAGAGGGCTGGAAGAGGGAAGAGATTTATTTGAAATTGGGTGCTAAAGGAATACTTTGCAGCCGTCTTGGACTGCAAGGAAGACGAAGAAATGGGTCCTAGATCACATCAAGCCTGAACTATCTCTGGAGGCCAAAATGGTAACTGCAGCAGTCAAGCGCTTGGGTGCATCATGAGAAATCTAGATTCTATCGAAAAGGTGATCATGCTGGGATAGACTGAAGACAGCCAGAAAAAGACAAAGAAGTCCAGATACAAGATCAAGGAAGCCACAGGCTTGAGTTTACAAGAGCTAGGCAGGGCCACTGGAGAACAGGACACACTGGAGGTCTCTCATTCATGAGACCACTGTAGGTTGGAGGCAACTTAATGAGACATAGGAACAACATCAGTTTTTGCCAAATAGACAAGGCAACGAACAACACATTTAAAATAAAATGACAGTGTTAAAAATTAATGTAAAATTTAAAACACTGAAGACAATTTTAAAGTCCAAGGTGAAGTGGCATAGGTATAATAACAAAAATTAAACTATAGCCTCAAATAACTATTGCATTTTTCCATCTATAAGACACTCCCATGTATAAGACAACCCCAACTGTTCCAACCCAAGCTTACTTCCATGTACAAGATGACCCTCATTTTTTTTAGTCTAACAATTTTAGAGAAAAATATAGTCTTATACATGAAAAATACTTTTCATTTAACTACTGTACCTTTTTTTTTTTGGTCAATAAGATGCAGTGGACTATAAGATGCACCTAGTTTTAGAGGTATGTATGTGTGAAAAAATATTCCCACATACATACTGCGGTCCTGGTACATCTCCAGCTCAGTTTACTCTCCAGCCATGCTGATCTTGGGAGGCCCGGAGCAGTGTGGCTGGAGAATAAAATGTGAAGACAAGCCAGCCCCCTCCCCAGGTCTACATGCTGGGAAGCTCCCGGCCTTTGTAGAGGCCTCCAGACCCGGTGCAGGTCCCAACCCCAGTGGAGGCTTCCTGACCTGGCTGTTTAAAAAAAAATACCTTGCATGATTGATTTGTTCCATAGAATAGAAGAGGGAGAGCAAACAGCCCTACCGGAGACTATAGAGATGAAAAATGGGTAAGCACCCACCATGATGACCATAGAGCTGCTCTTCAAGACAGGCTGAATGGGAGAGCTCTCTCCCCTGGATTCACATTCTTCCTGTCTTGTAGAGCAACTCTATGGTCATCATCGTGGGTGGTGACTCTCTAGCCCATTTCTCATCTTTACGGTCTCTGGTAGGGCTGTTTGCTCTCTCGCTCTCTCTCTCTCTCTCCTACTCTATGGGGGGGATCAATAATGCAAGGTAATCTTTTTAAACAGCCGGGTTGGGAAGCCTCCACTGGGGCTTCAGCTGGGGGTGTAACCTGCACCGGGTCCAGAGGCCTCCACAGCCACAGCTCTGGAGGCTCTGGTTGGGGTGTATTCACCCTATAAGATGCACAGACATTTCTTCTTACTGTTGGGGGGGTGCATCTTATAGAGCAAAAAATATGCTATATGATTATCATTTTCTAAGCAGGTACTCTGAAAGTTATGGTGTTAACCGGAAGGTGAACAGAAGGCTTAGGAAAACAGGACAGGGGTAATGTTCATCTAAAAGGCAACAAAATATGTCCCTCAGTGCCCTAGTGGGAACCTCAGTGTGTGTGTGTGGGGGGGTATCATCAGAGACAGAGAGAGAGACAGAGAGAGACACAGAAAAGGGCCTCAGTGGCCACTTGGGCAAATTCTGCAAACACGGGTCCCACCCTATTGATGCACACCAATTAAACTGTATGCAAATTACTTATCTATCTTCAAGGCTAGAGGCATGGTGCCATTAATGAGTAAAGTAGTTGTCACATTAGTGCAAATAACTGTTGCTTTTATGGTAAAATCTTTTTTCTCAGGGAATTGCTAATTAGATTTTTTTGTTTTTCTGGTCCAGTTGCATTAGGCACCCTATTTTAAACATCTTGGCCAAAGGTGTGGTGGTGGTGGTGATGGGGCATTCTTCAGATAGAAGTACTAAAGGAGGATGGCCTTGATAAGTGTAACTGGTCCTCAGCTGGCATTTTTCTTTTTCCAAGAAATATACTGCTGGTTTGTTGTTGATGAAGGTAATTTGAGATTGGCACACTGCTATGAATGCTGAGAGCTATACAGTTTTGATTTTAACGGAACAATGTAGGAGGCCATTGCCAAATGGTGGCAGTGAGAGAAATGACAAGGAGAAAACAAGGTGTGCTAGCCTTGAAGGTGTGATCAGAATCTTTGCAGGTTTTGCTGCAACAGCTCCTAGCTTTTTGTGACTGTGTAATATATCAAAAATAAGCACGGGGAACCTGATCTCTGCCTGTATAAGTGATGTGAAGCATTTTGCAACTGCTGTGCAACCTTGGACAAATTGCCGAGTCGCACAATGCCCCAAGAAGAAGGAATTCGTAAGCCACTTCTGACTATTCTCCATCTGGAAAACTCGGAAAAGGATTACCATACGTTGATGGCACATAATAATTATTAAGGTGGAGTAGTCCTGATCTGGATCACTTTGCACCTGACATTCACAATAATTTTCATAAGAGGCCAAAGTTGAACCTCTTCTTTCTTACGATAAGGTTGCATTCAGATGAGATAATTAATTCAAGCGAAATATAGCTGCATTCAAATGGTTCTGCATGGGGAAATATTTATTTGTAATGGCTCACCGAGTGGATCTCTACTCCATAATAAAAACTTGAATGGTGATGATCTGCTTGTCTGCTCATTTATGACCAGAAAACCCAAGATGAAGCAGGAGTATATCAACAGCCAATGATTAGTCATGTCTTCCATTTCTGACTCTTAATTTTTATCCACCACAGATGACCAGATGACACAATCCCTTGCATTATCTTTCCATCTGTGAAATGGCACCATAATGCTAGTACGCTTTATTCAATTATTGCAATCATTGTTTACATACGGTAGATGAAGCACTTGAAGCACTAAGAAAATGTGACATGCGAAATGATAATAATGTTAATGATGACAATAATTGGCAGCCCTTACAAGAGTATTAAGTATAGTTACAATATTATAACAAATAAACATCCATGCATTCATTGTTTATATTGTTAGATGAATGTTTCCAGATATATTTTCTCCAAGTTCATGTCTTTTATTCTTTGTAGCTACTGTTTGAAGCTTGTTTTCTGAGTAATAGAAATCTTGAGTTTTATATGCACATTTGTCTATTCATGTTAGCACTTAAAAATGTGTTCCAAACCGCCCAAAAAGGTTGTGTGAAAATATTGAATGCTGCCTCCTGCTCTAATTTTCCAGCAAAATACATGCTTTTTTAAAATACATTGTTGAATTAGAAATGTGGAAATAGTTGCTTCTTGGTTAGAGCCTGTTGTTTAAACCAGAAATATGTGCCACTAATTTCATTTAATGCAGAGAAATGACAAAAGAATGAGATCATTACATTACCTCTTTATTTGCCCTCATGTTCTTGTGCCTGAAAATGTGCATTTTCTTCCTAAACCTTTTGGAAAAGTGAGTGTAGGTATCACCTTATCAGTTATTAAGATGTTAATCTACTGTATGGCATTTTCTAAATTGGTAGTTTTGCTTTAATAAGAGTGGTCTTCATACTTATTCTTAGTCAGCCCTATAGTTTGACCTGATGAGGCATTAATAACTGATGAATGTGAATCCATAAACAAATGGCTCATGCCCATTTCATGGACTTTGTTCTGTTGCTGCCTTGTTTGAACTTTCTGGCTTCCTGCATTATACTGTAAGTGCCTGCATGAGCACAGTACTTCTAACCAGTAAGGTCAGGTGGGCAGGTCCCAGCACTGATGCCAGTGCCAACTCATTCCAACTTTGGGACTCTGTTCACCACTGATATAGTAACTACTGTTGTGGTTCAGTTTATCCTGTGGCCGCACCACAGTTGAGCTGTTTGTGGTTCTCAGAATGGGAGACAGGAATGGATGTAATTTACTCAGAAAGGCATCTTGGCCTCATGGATTATGGATAGTCTGCAGCAAGAAAAGACAAATTCTAAAAAAAGGAATCTCCTTGCTGTAATCTAGTGATAATTCACCATAACACTATTGGTTGTTCTGAGGGAGAAGGAGGCTGCCATTGGTGATATAAAGTATACATTTATTTATTTTAATATGTCAATATTCCTCCATACATCTCAGATTTTTGTAGCTTTGTGATGTATCCTCAAGCTGTTCCCAAAATAAGGATTAAATAATTACACACTGTCAAGTTTATTCCAGATTTCTGGCAACCCTCCCATGATGTTCTAGGAAGGTCTAACAGTTCTTCCTTTTGGTCATACTGTGAGACAATGATGCTTCCAAAGTTTATGCAGACAGCAGAACACATAACCCCATCAACTGCAAATGCTCTGGGTGATCTCAACGAGATGATCTCTGTTCAAGATCTCCCAGAGTGGAAATTTGAATGGTCATCCCCTGGCTCTATAGCCAGACACTTCAAACTGTTGAACCGTACCACTCGTCACATAACAACCTGTATTAAACGCAGAGAGATGAACTGTGTGAGGACTTCATGAAGATTATGTTCAGGAGAACAAGAAGTCTTTGACATATCCTGTGAACAACCATGAAATGACTGTGAAGTTCCTCTAGAATTTTAGATGAGATTTAGCATAGGTAACCCACAACGGCAGCACAAGGGAGCAAATATCCCAACCCACAGCCTGTCACATGTGGAGGACATGATGGGACAACTCTTACAATAGCATCTGAAAGAAAGAGCAAAGAACCATGGGCTAGAGTGGCCACAGTTGATCACTATGGGCACTTTTACACAACCCCTAAAATCCGGAGGCAACTTAAATTCAGACCAGAGATTGTGGGGGCTTGTCGCTCTTCCTGTGTTCCCACCCCTCCGCACTCAACTGTTCCTGTCTGCGTGAGGGGAGAGAGAAAAAAAGGGGGGGGGAAATGCAGGCTCACGGCCATCTGCCAGTCGGAGCCGCCCCGAGCCGCCCCGTAGCGATTCCTGTCTCTTAAAGGGGCGGCGGGACAAAAAAACAAAGAGACGGCGAGGGAGCCCAGCATTCACAACTTTACAATGTGCATCGGAAGATTATTTACCTCCTGGAGGCCAGATACTTGAAAAGTGTGCTGGGACGCGCTTAGGTGGGCGTGGTCGTACTTAATTTTTTTTTAAAGTCCGGAGCTGGTGGGATAACATTTTTAAGCTCCGGCTCTGGGAACCCTTTGCCTCCGATTTTAGGGGTCGTGTAAAAGCACCCTATATCAAATCTGCTTGGCATCCTTCTCTTCTGTCTTCACGTTTCCTCAAGTGGTTTAAGAGGACTAGAAGGAAAAGAGAAACAGAGACAAAAGGGAAACAGAAACATTCGCAACCATTTCTTTCTCTTCCCTGAGCATGTCATGTGGCATAGAAAAAAGCTGCTTGCAACTGGGAGAAGAGATAAAATGGGATGAGGACCATTTAAGTTTGCTCTCTTCTTTACATTTCCCCCCTGATTTCCTCTCACTATGCAAGGATCCCAGGATTTCCTAAAGCAAGCAAGAAGAATCAGCTGAGAAAGAGAAACCGGGGTACATAAAGCAAGAAAATATGCCAGTGATTTCTCATAATCACCCCCAGCCTGCATCAGAAAGGAAAGAAAGAACAAGAGGCAGCAAGAGAAAAGTCAGGTCAGACAGGGCAGTGTGTGTGTGTGTGTGTGTGTGTGTGTGTGTGTGTGTGTGTGTGTG
>JAHTLZ010000015.1:41194224-41278704 GCA_023846285.1 Phrynocephalus versicolor | reverse complement strand
TGTGTGTGTGTGTGTGTGTGTGTGTGTGTGTGTGTGTGTGTGTGTGTTGTTACAGTCATGACTGACTCTTTGTGACTCCATGTCCATGGCGTTTTCTTGGCAGGAATACTGGAGTGGTTTGCCAGTTCCTACTCCAGGCGCCTACAGCACCTGATATTCCCTGGTTGTCTCCCATCCAAGTACTTACGGTAGATTCTGAAATCAGGTGAGATCGGATGTGGTTAGGGTGTCTAAGCAGCTCAGACAGGGTAGTAGGTCATTAAAAACAACAACAGTAAGAGAAATTCAGTTTTCTAACTCATAATACAACTCAGCCAGCTTCCCTGTTGAAGTTGTTAGGAAGCTGTTATGTTACTGATTTGTACCTGTCACTCTACAACAAGGTGAAGAAAGTGCGGTTTCATTACTAATGTGAGCATACAATACATAGTTTGACAGGTATCTATTGTGACTGTTCTATATGCATGTTTGCTTAGCTAGCTTTTCAAGGAGACTTTCATGGGTTTTGCCCAGTATAATTAAAAATTCAATCCTGCAGCAAATGGAATCTTCCTAATTATTATGGTTACTGCATCCTCGCTTGCAGCCTGTCAGACAGTGCAGTTCATTTTGGATTTTGGCAGCAGATTCCGAAAGGAGTCTGAAGAATTTTTAACTTATGAACCTTGGGGAAAGTCAGGCAGGGAAATTGACTATATATCACCACTGTAGAAATGAAAAGCCATGCCTCTGGAGCTACTGGTCTAGAGTTCACCATTAGAACAAAATATGCTGGATTCTTATTTCAGAAGGCATACCTTGATGGGATTGTGTTTGGTAATGTTAGCTGGCCGTTGTTACCCAGGTGACAATGTGATGACTCACAGCACTACAATGAAGGCAATAACACTGCCAGTTGCACATAGTACTGGGAGAGGCAGCCCCACCCCCATCTGAGCAGTGATACGAGCAACAAGGTTAATAGCTCGATCATCACATTATGTGGCACAGTGGATTGGAGGCCCTGCTGTAAATGAGCTCTGGGAATACCCGTGTGGAAAGAATCATCTTAGAATAGCACTTCAGTAATTAATTTAGAAATTATCTTCGTGTTTTTCCATTTATGCTCTTTACTATATGAATCCAAGATTCAGTGCATCTCTCCACACACTGTTTGTGTGTATTCCCTTGTCACATTTTGGTGGGTTGATTGTTGTTACTGCAAAGTGATGCCATAAAGAGGGGATTTTGCTCTTGTTCAAAGGAGAGGAGAAATTTGACAAATGGAATTATATCATACCAATTAATAGCCTTCACATATTATCCTAGAATCTGGTTCAAGGGAGGTTAAGACCATTGCTAGACATTACTTGATGCAGCAAAACAAGCAAACAAAAAACACTAACAAAAGCAAAATGTGGCCATGATACTGAGATTGGAAGACAAGAGGTTGGCACACTCACAGCGGTAATTTACCTGGAATAGCAGCTGGAATAGCCACTGGAAGTTCACCATTCCAGACAATTCTTCCAAACAGTCACCATTCCAAACAATTCTTCCTCTACATCATGAATCTGCAGGTTGAGTACTATAATTGATGTAATCAAAATTGTGAGGTTTTTCATTGCAAGAAGCAGCATTTTATTTAAATGCAATACAGTTGCACTGCCTATGATGTCACAAGGATGTGTTCCATGACTTTTCTATTTATAAGTGCAGCTCTCTCTCTCTCTCTCTTGCAAAAAAAAATCCTCGAACAAACAAAAAAACCTTCCTTGTACTTAAAACTTTTCCTCCTTTCCTAACTGACTGACAAAGGTGTTATATTTCTTCATCAGAAACATTAGGCTTCTCTTCCCCCTCCACCCCTTTAAGCTTCCATTTTGGTGCACTGCAGTGCAGGCTTTGGTGTAACTGGCTGAATTGATATTCTGAGCAGCAAGTAAGCAAGGATGACAGAGCATCCATACAGCTACTCCTGTTAGCACTCAGGGAGGTGTGCTTTGTTGCAATTGCCTGCTCTGTCCAAGATGCAGCCCAGTCACTAAGCACTCCTGTCACTAAGACTCTAGAAAGGCTTCCAGCTTTGAACCGTGTAGTATTTTACATGAGCAAAGTCACAGGATTCCTGTCTGCCCTCTGAACCCAGTAAAGTCAGGCAGCCCAACTATGGGGTATAAATATGACCATGTCAGCAAGTTTAATAATAGTTTACATTGTCACTCCCATCACAATTTAATTATTTCTTACCACACTATTTGGCCATGCGGGAAACTGCTGCTTTTCCTTGAAAGAGTTTTATTTTTTTTTAAAAAGACTTATTTTGTTCTCAGACAAGTTCCTATAATCTAACCATTTCAGATATTAGTTGAAACACTTGTGTGGAAATGTATTGTATCAACAAGGTGGCGAGAACCAACAAATTACCAGCAAACAAAAGAAGTACTTAGTAATGTTTTTAGATTTAGATTTTTGAAGAAGGGTGTGTTCACGTCATACTCCCCTCCCACAACAATTTAGAGATATTAAAATCCATTTTGGTCATTAATTTTGCAACATGCTTTGCAACAAGGATTTTATTTTGCAACATGTTTTATTTTTAAAAGGGGGATGGGGTAGAAATTGTGCAGGGCATTCAAAGATAATCTAAATTATACAGATCATGTTACATCTACTCCCCTCCAGAAACTGGATCATGATGCATGCGCCTGCAGATGTGTCTGGGCCCCCCAAACACTGAGCCCTATTTAGTTGTAAAACTTTGTAAATGTACACGCGCTTCATTTCGAGGTAAAACCAGGTGATCGGTGGTGAAATGCAAAAGGGAAGAAGATCGCGTGGGCTGCTGAAATTTTAAGGAAAGAAAAATCCTAATAACAGGGGACCACGAGCTTCTGCAGTCTCGCACTCCACTTCTGTGGAGATGCAGCAGGAGTGCACCGGCTTTCCCCCTTCCCCTCCGCTCTAGCCGTACTGTACATTCTTCCTCCCTCTCTCTCGCTCCCCCCACCCCTTTGCCTTCCTCCTCCTCCTCCTCCTCCTCCTCCTCCTCCCCCCCCCCCACACTCTCCAATGATAGTGATACAACTTGACAGTCCTTGTCCTTGAAGGTTTCTCCCATAAGGGGCAGATTCCTGGTAGTTTGCCATCTTCCGCTTCTGTCCTTATCCCAAGGGAAGTATTAAAAACCACAAACAACAACATGGTGGTTCAATCCATTCTCTCCTTGGCCAGCCGAAGCCTTCCCTCCCGTGCCGCCGCCGCCGCCGCCGCTGCTGTTTGCCTTCCTCCGCCTCCTCCTCCATCTCCTCCGACTGTCGGCAACGGCGAGCCATAAACATTCCCCTGGCTGCCTCTCTCTCTCTCTCTCTCTCTCTCCCTCTCCCTCTCCTTCAGCAAGATGCTCGGTGGGAAACATCCGCTCCTTCTTCCCCCCCACCTGCTCGGTCCGGATGGTACAGTCTGCAGAGGGACTCTTGTAATGTAGCTCAGTTTATCAATCCTTTAACAGATGCCGAACAGTGATTATTACTCCGCTGTGTAATTCATATAATTTTGGATTTGGGATGATGTCTTAGCCAAGTAAGTAACTGCATCCAAAGCATGCCTTTTTTTTTTTTAAAGGAGCGCATCTCGGCCCCCCTTTCTATTTTGAGATTGTTTATTTGGCACTTTGCATCCCGCGGAGGCAGAAGCCGATGTAAAATGGTGTGGAGATTTGGAAGGATGAGCGATGCGTTAGATTGTAGTTCCTGTCCTTGGGTCTGGGAGAAGGTAATGCAGCTCTACGGAATGCAGTCAGAGGGGGAGAAACATGCTTCTTGCAAAAACTGTGACAGCCAGAAGCAAATCTATTTTTTTACTGTATTCTTGTTGAGCCCTGCTCTTTCTTTTAAAGTCAGAGCAGTATAATGGTTTTTTTTTGTATAAAGCAGTTGTTTTAAAAATATGAGAAAATGCAGTGAATATTTTTTATTGCTGTTCATAGACTCAAATGGGGAGGGGGGCTTGGCTTTTTCAAAGTGTGCAGAAACTGCAGAGAGAATTGTAAATGTTCACAGTGACATGTTTAAAGACTGGTAACAGCGCACCTCGACATTCATACATTTTAAGGCAATGCAACTCTGGTATGAGTTTATTCAGTATTTATAATTTGAAACTAAGGGCAGTGCTGACCTACAAAACGATCGCATCTTTGTGAGTTTAAAAAGGTAGGGCTGCAAGTGAAGCTGATGTATTCTGACATCTCGTTTTTTGGTAAGTGGGACATAATGTGTCTTGCATAAAACTATACTCTGGAGATGCCTAAAATACTTCAGAATGTTCCAGCCAAGGCTGGCAAAGTGCTCACAAATGGAGCCCGGTAAAGTTGTATCTATTTTGTACAGAGTGTATTGATTCAACAAACATCACAAGAACAGCCCCCTCTTCCCATTATGTAAAGAGAGATCTCTGATCTCTGCTTTAGGAAGTGACAGCTCCTCTGTGTGATTTGTACCAGGCAGCAGCCACTCAATCTCTTCTTCTCTGGGCTTCGACTTAGTGAGTTGGGGTTCTAAATACAAACTTAAGGGCAGCTTGATTTCACTAGCTCATTGCTACATTTAACTTAATAAGACGATTCCTTTGGAACCAGAGCATCTAGCAATTGATGCTTTAACCTTCAGGAGGGCAGGTAAAAGCAAATAAATAAGTAAAGGACCCAAGGACCCCACTGTTTTAGAGTAAACCTGCTCATTCCTTTATGCCCAGTAGTCACATGTAGGAATTAAAAGGCTTTACAACAGGAAAGTCTTGCAGCAATTTGACCTTTTGATTACACAGCTTTCCTTATGACATTAAAGGCTGAAGTCAGCCTTAGTGACATTAGAGTGCTGAAAGATACTGAGGATGCTTGTTTCTTTCCTTCTCAGGCTCTCCCCGTATAATACTGTAATGAACAAGTAGATAAAGAGGGAGGAGGAGGAGGCTGTGCGTGTTCTGAGAACAGCATGTGTGTAACGAACAGAGAATTTACATTAACCCATAGGTCTATTGCAGGAGGTTTCTGGGGGCTAGAATTTCATATGGAAATGGTTATTAGTTCTTAGGCATGGGTATCAGTTCTACCACCTTCCTAGCAAATAATCATTTAGACCTGGGGATCAAGCAGGTCTTTAATCACATTCAGCCTTTACTTTGTTCATCTTCCTTTCATTTTGGAAGAAATGGCTACCTGCAAAGAACATGTTGCATGCTTGTCCTGAGGCACTGGCAAACCTCCCAGCCCCAGAGAAACAGCACAAAAACCTGGGGATGCCCAGGATGTTATACATAGTAATGTAGGATCATTATATTTTCTTTGTGCCTTTATCCCTGTGGAGAATTGATTGTGACCCAGCACATCACAGTTAAGCATACTTACATTTCTGCAGAAAAGATGATTGTTCCCTCCCCCCACTCGTTCACAAATAGAGGATCCTGTAGTTTATATACCTATAAAAAGGCAGGATGTGTGCCTTCTGGTGCAGTGTTTGAGGGTAGTTTTAGTTCCTCTTCTATTAGAACGATAACCTAGGAAAAGCATGAAGTAACACATTGTGCTTTTCAGGATGCTTGTAGGGAAATTATTTTAGGAGTGCATGTGACTTGCAACCAAAAGGTTTCTAGAAAAATATTCAGAAATTTAATCTCTCTCCCTCCACTCCCGGTCCCTAGTTACCTATATAACATTTAAAAAATATATATACATATATCCAGTGGGCTTATAAATTATTCTACTTAGGTTTTCCCCAGCCAAACCCTCTTTAGCCATGGAGACATATTTTGCTCTGTTCTTTACTAAGAGCAGGTAAAGCATATTCTTCATTTCCATCAGATTTGTCCTCATGTTCCGAATGTGAAATGGCTTTTTGAAGGCTAAAATTATTTCGAAGTCTGATGGGATGTTATTAAGGCGACATGACCTTGCAAGTACATTCCAACCTTGATCTAATGCTCATTACACTGCAGTAAAACCCCAGGATCTGATATTTATGTATATACTGTAGTTAAATTGGAGAGAAATGTAGGCTACTAAATATGAATCCAGCTAAAAGCTACCCTTGCAACAATGCTTAGAGATGAAGCGACAAATGATTAACCCTACAGTGGTACCTTGCAGTGAAAGTTGCATAATCTCTGCTTTTATCTTGAATGGTGAGTGAGTGCCTTCTTAGGTAATAGACCCATGCTTCTCAAATTCCGTTTTAGGGACAGACAAACAGGTTAATCACCATGGCATCTTTGCAAAGGAAAGGAAACCTGACTTAAAATGTCTAGCTACTTACAGTAACTCGTGTAGAAATAAATGTGTCCTTGGGGGGTGGGGGTGGGAACTCCTAGGAAGAAACTTTAGGAGACCAAGGTTCCAGTCCTATATATATTTATCTGTAAGTAGATGTCACAGAATTTTGTGGGACGCCTTTCTTATTAGACATATAGACGGTTTATGCAGCTTGATTGCCAATATATGTTTATTTGAAAGTAAGTATCTGAGCAATTCAGGAGCGCTACTTCTAAGAAAAATGCTTCAGGTTCTACAACAGTTTCTGCAAATTTAGGATTCATTTGCAGGATAGATTGAAGCATCTTTTAATATTGTGGCAACCATTTAAGACTCAAAGATAGAAATTCCCTTGCAACCCAATCCTGCACAATTCAAGTATCACTGCCTTTAAGATGACTTGCCTCCTAATCTGCCTGTTTAGAACTGCTGGTATACCATTTTCATTTGATTTGGTTTGAATAAATGGATGTTGTTGATCAACAAAATCTCGCATTAAGACAAATTCATTTTAGTCTTTAAAATGCTACAGTATTCTACCTTTCTTTTATTTTCCCCACATTTCTTTTGCATACATACTGCAACAGACTAATGCAGCTGTTTCTTCAGAAATTTTAATATAGGTTTTGTGACTGCAAATCAGGCAAGCATTTTGATTTTTTTAAAGGTGACAAATCAGCATCTCTGATAGCATGCTGATGGTGCATACTGGTTTGTGTGAATTCTTTTTTTTCTCTTTTTTTTTTGCTGTAGCACAGTAGCTGAATGTGCAATAGAAACAAAGTCTGTGGTATCAGATTCAGTTCTGCTTTAGGTTCACTAGGTGGCCTTAACAAGTCACTGTTTTCTCAGCATTGTCGCCTGAATCTGCAATTCAGCAATGATAAGTATACCATCTCTACAAGACTGTTGTGAAGTTTGCTGACCTAATATTGTGAAATGCTTCTTCTGTCATAAATCTTCATGCAAATGCCAAGTGGCTTTGAATATACTGAGTACTGTAGGTCTGGGCCTCAACATAGGGTGAAGTTCTACTGATTAATGTTGTAAATCAAAATAGAATAGGCCCATTTGCCTCAATGGAGTGTATGGAGGAATTGACTTATCAATCCCCATATGCCTCACCTCAGTTCAATTAGCTTACTCTAGTGCAACATTACCTCAAGCAACGGGATTTCATCCATAATATAGTAAGCAGAACAACTGTTATGGAACCTAGCTAGAACTGGGACAAAGAATCCGTAGCGTTCCAGCTAGGTAATAGCAGAATGTATGTAGTGTGAGAAAAAACACATTTAGGCACGTTTAGGGAACAAATTGCACATTTATTATGAGTAAGACCTTAAAATGTGAATGCAGAATGGTAATAATATCAGAAAATGAAAATAAATGAGGTATTTCCAAATTATATATTATGGTACTAGTTATTTAGCCATGTGTCCTCAAGTTAGAATCAACTTATTAACAACTAAGACTTTCAAGATCCAGTGAGTTTCCTTGGCCAAGTGGAGATTCAAACCCTGGTCTCCAATAGCTCATCACTCTACCCACTACATTGCATTGGATACCTTGGGAAACTGGGTACAAATAATTTTGTTGATATGCTTCACACTAACAAGATGGAATCTAAAAAACATTGTTTTGCTTATTTTACTGGGTATCTGAATTTCATAGCCAGCCAGTTCAGACTCCAGAATTTTGTCCCCATAAATCTCAGTTTATCAGACCATTTGTGCTTCTATATTACACATTTAATGTGGTTTCAGAACACACCAGTCAGTAAGGATTTTGTGGTAGTGAGATTGGATTTCAATCATGATTTAAATTGCTGCTGCTTAGACTCAATTTATTAATGTGATTTCCCTCAAAAGTGTGCTCTTGCTAGCAAGTGTCTGTGAACACACCGACACTTTATTCCAGTGTCTGCAAGTGTCAGAGAGAGGGGAGAGAGAGAGAGAGAGAGAGAGAGAGGAGGAGGAGGAGGAGGAGGAGGAGGAGGAGGCGGCGGCGGCGGCGGAGGCTTGATTGATCAACACCAAGTTGTAGAGAATTAATATTTATTGTTTTAATTAATTTATTGAACTTCCATCCCACCTTTCCCAGTGAAGGGTCTCAAGGCAACTCAAAGAACAAGCCAAAAGATAAACATAAACATAAACAACAAAAGTTTAAAACAGACCTTTAAAAGATAATTACTGTAAATGGAATGTAGTAATATTAAAATCTTTTTAATATTGTATTTTCTTGATACAGTGTTTCACAAAATGCAAATTGCACACCACTCTAGTTACAGCAGACAAGCAGGACTAGAAGCCACAGAACTCTGGAACAATGGTATTGAAAGAGGCCCATGAGGTCATTGAGTCTAACCCCCTGCTCAATGCAGGAATCCAAATCAAAGTAGATCAGACAGATGAATCTTTGCAAACATAGAACTCACACTGAAGACTAAATTTTCTTTTATGATATGCTGTGGACTGAGTACCGAGTGTTTAGGAAGACAGAAATAATAATGAAATACTGCTCAAATGTATCTGGTTGAATGCCACTTGTGCAATTTGGCGCACAATAGCTAATCTGAATGGCAGCTAGTTAATTAGTGGCAATTTGCCATTTCAGTCTATGCAATTACATTTAATGCTAGCATAAATCCCCAGTAGGATTCTGGCTCTTTTCCTTAATGAGATCTTTGAGCTGTAACTCATCTTAAATGAGAACTACTATCATGCAGAACATTTTTTAAAAAGAATGAAGTAAAATAAAAACCAGCCCAACAAATAAAAACAAAATCTGGTTTACCATTTTAAATAATTTATTTTATTGTGTTTTTTTAAAAAAGAATATCCCAGAAACCTAGATTTTCATCTCCTCTGGTAGGCAGGAATTAAGATATTGTTATCATCAATAGATGGGTGTCCTGAATTTTCCCTTTGCTTCTTTAGTCTTTTTTCTTATGAGGGAAAAGCTGTTAAGAAGAATCAGCAGACAAGCAAAGCAAGCAAACAAAAAGACCCAGAAAAGTTGCACAATGCTTTTAATTGCGATTTCTGTTCTGTCATGCTAGAAGACACCCAGCAAAGAGTTGTGTACCAAACTGCTCTCTTCCCTTATATCCTCAAGTCACACATCTCATTTCTCGAACCGTCACTCCCACATAAGCTTCTGTCATACCATTATCACAAAATTGATTTAGCAAACTGGGATGTCTCAGTTGAAATCCAGTGTCCAAGGGAAGGAGGAGTGAGGTAGCAGAATGCATATACCTTCTGCTCAGACTAATTTGCTGCCATTTTAACCAGGTTTCCATACTTGCTTTTAAATACTTTAGGCAACAATCCATTATCATTAGTAATAGTGCTTAGTATCTTTATCCTGCTTATCTGATAAAAGTACACCTGAGAGACAACAGAATAATTACAAATAATTTAAAACAGTGTAAAATTGCAAATACAGTTAGTAAATTGTCAGAACAAATACATTATTGTACCAAACAACTTAAAATGCTAAATCAAAGAGAGACACATTTGCACAGTACATATGCCTGGCAGACAATTGAGCAGGACTTACTTTGGAATAAACTTCTGCTGGAGTATGTTGTTAATGAGTGTACAGCTCACAAAACTTCTTTAATTTGGAAACAGGAAATCAAATATGAAAAAATTACCACAATCCTATTTGTTACACTTGCTAGCATACTTTGTTGGTAAAACTTTTAGGGGTGAATTGTCATAAGCAGCTAGTGTAGGCATCTTCTATTACTCACCAGCCGCTGGATTTAGTCTCGGACAGGAAATGCCTATGCTGACTTCCTAACGTAAACATTCCTAACGTGTACCTCCCTAGTGTGAAAGTTGTGGAAATATGCAGTATGGTTCTGGCCAATGAATCTGTTAACATGGCAATACATGTATATTTTCCAAAGATTGGAAAACATTAACTGAAGTTGCATTATGAAAACAAAGTGTTGGAAGGAGTGAAATCCCATTCTAATGAGCTTTATTGAGAGAAAGGCACACTCTGGACTGTAAGTGTACTATGGACTGTATTGCAGGGCTGCTGAATTTTGCAGCTGTTCTACTAAGAGGGCTTAAGGTTGGGCTTGCTTTAGCTGCAGGAGTAGGAAACCAGCTGGCATGCAATATTTTCACTCTAGTAGGGTACCAAGATAAACACAATTCAATTTCTTATTTTGCATCTAGTAACTACACAACACACACACACATTGCAAACTGTGGCAACAAATTACATAAAGGTTTACCTGCAGTTAATAGATACTATAGGGCAGTGGTTCCCAACCTTCTATTCTTGGATTGCCATTCCCAGATGCCATAAGTGTTGCGGTCCAAGAACACCTAGGCTACTCCAGTTTGGGAGCCACTCTTAGAGTACATTTTTTTTATCTCTCTCTGTGTGTGTGTGTTGTGTCATTACAGTCGTGACCGACTCTTCGTGACCCCATGACCATGGAGTTTTCTTGGCAGGAATACTGGAGTGGTTTGGCAGTTCCTACTCCAGGCACCTACAGCACCTGGTATTCCCTGGTGGTTTCCTATCCAAGTACTAACCAGGGCCGACCCTGCTTAAGCTTCCGAAATTGGGCGAGATCGGATGTGCTTAGGACATCTAGGCAGCTCATTTTTTTAATCTACCCCAACATATATCCACTATTCTGTGTCACTATGTTTTCGAGTTTACTTTCCAATAGCCAAGAAAGTAACATGTCTAAAATTTAAAATAACCATATGCCATCAAGGCAATTCTGACTTCATACAACAGAGAATACTCAGAAGTGGTTCACCATTCCCTTCTTCTGGGGTTGCACTAGAATTGTGCAGGTTGCCAAAGAGCAAATGAGCTGGCTCTTCTGGGATGAACTCCCAGACTCTGCCTCCACAGTCAGAAACCTAATTCTCATTTATTTTTATATGAAATAAAACTTTGCCTCTGGTTCGACAAATTTTGGTCAGTTTATTTGGAAATTATAATACGAGTGTGTGAGGTCAAAGGATAATCTCAACAACTGTGGACATAATAGCTGATTTGTATTATACTGTACACGGCTAGGTAATAGTAAATGCTCTCCAGTGTGGAAATAAACCGTGTTTATGAAGCCTTCTAGATTTCATAGAAGCATTGCAAAGGAGTGATGGAGTACACTGGTAGTTTATCCAGACCAGAGGAAAAAAAGATTGACATCACAGCTCAGACACAACACTCAGTGGGAGAAGCCGGATAAATTGACCAAGCTAACTCTAGGATTACAGTTTAAATGTGAAGTATCCTTGAGCTTCTTAGGAGGATATGATTATTTTTAAAAGCCATTTAAAAATGTAGTGCTGTTATTTTCAACAATATCTAGTATCAGAAATAAGCACAGTCAATCCTCTCAGTATGCCTCAGCACTGCCCTCAGACAAGGTCCCTTTGACATCCCCCAAAAAGTCCAAGAGTCCAACCTCAAATATGTCAAAACTACTGAAGGTGCTTTGGCTGATCTTGTTATCAAGGCAACTGGTCCAATACAGATTAGAAGTGAGACTTTGCTGGCATTTGGGGTTTGCATATGTACCTGCATGGCTTCATAAAAGAGGAAGGTGGTGTTTGAACAGGAGATAACTCCAGTTTGTCCAGTGGGATTTCTACAGCCATAGGAGGACCATAGGGTAGAATAACCATAGGGTAGAATATGTTGTAACCCCCACTTCCTATCTGAGGCTGTGGGTGGGGTGTTCTGTGGGTTTCCCTGCTCTGCTTTGAATAGGCCCCAGGTATGGACACTCAGGTGTGGCTGACCAACGGGAACCTGCTTTAATAATATGTATGACATTTGGATTATGGTATTTTGTGCCCGTATGGATTATTTTTACATTGATTCTCATTTTCCATTGTCCTGCTGAAACACATGGGTTGGCAATGCCCTTTGAGTTTTTACCTTCCTGAATAAATCTGATAAATAAATAGCAAGTAGTAACTTGTCTATCTCATTCTTCTTTTTTAAAAAAACCATCTTTCTTGTTTTAAACACTAATGGCGTGATGCTAGCCTTTATCAGAGCCATGTAATTAGTAGAATGTATATCATTTATTCTGAACACAATCAAAATTGTAACTACATACTGTGTGCCTTTTTTGGCAATCCATTGTGGTGTTTGTACAGTTTATTTTATAGGAAGTGTAGCAAGAATATATTGTTGTTCTTACATATTGTTCAACATTTGGAAACGGTTCTCAAGCTGCAAGCATATCTTTTCTTTTCTCCTCTTCCTTCACTATCCAGAATCAGAAATCTACTCTTTCAAGTGGCAGAAGATAACAGAATATTTAAATGAATTTAATTTCACAATATATGCGGAGAAAGCATCATGCTGTGGAATTGCAAAAGTCAAGCTTGGAAGCTGGGGCCATTGTTTTTATTTGAAAGGTCTTTTCAGCCTTTCATTTCATGCTGTATGTTTCCTAAATTTCGTTCTCTGCTAGAATTTTAATGATTGATTCTGCACATTCTAAAAATATCCTTCTTGATGACTGATAATAGCATACATTTTCCATGTTTGAAGCTTTTATGTTAAGATTCTGAATGAAACAGAATGTTTTATATTCTGTCCGTTAAATTGTTATAATAAATGCTTCCAAAGGCAACAATGTATATTTTGGTATGCAGTATGCATGCTTGCATCTAATGCTTACTGTTCCTATTATAGAAATAATTTATTCAAACCAAACATTACACGTGCATTGTAACTGTGGGTAAATTTCATGCAAATGAATAAAGACTGAGAAATATGACTTACAAGAATTAGAAGAACTGGTAACATTTCTTCCAAAAAACAATATTTTTATGAAATGATGTGTGGCATTCTATTTTTTAATGTGCAGGAATACTAGCATTTTACCTGCTTTTATTCCACCTTCTAATAATATACTTTATTTCACCTTAAAGTATAAAAGCAAGCTCTTAGTGGCACTGGTAGTGGGCCCAAATCACAGACACTGTGTTACCCCACTACTATTGGATGAGTTGTACCACATTTGATATAGGTATAGATGTAGATCCGGTCCAACATGACCAATCAGCAATTGGCCGGTGGTTGTAGTCGTTTCAATGAGTTTTGTTCTCTCTCCCATCTGGGTCCCACTATCAGATCTGTAATCAGAGGGAGTTAAGAGCCGATCTGATCTGAGCCTACAGGATAAAAGAATAAGAAAACTGTATTTCATATCTCTTTGGAGTGTTCCAGTCACCAAGAAGCTGGAGTCCCTTTACAGGGCTCCATGCCATGTCACAAGGGATTCTGTGGACAGCATGGCTAGTGGATGGACGCATGGTGACAGTGGAGTGTGAGTGTTGTGCTTACTTGCAGCCATTCCTGCACTGGTTGGGTGAAAGAAGCATGGAAGCATTTGGCTTTATTGATTTTTTTTACGTGCAAGAAAATACAAATAAAATAAAATAAAAACAAAATAAAAGATGTGCTTGTAGCTTGAGTTTAGGGATGCTGGGCCCCCATATAGTTCAACATCTGTGTATAATTTTATGACCCGCCCAAGACACAATTGCAAAGTATACACAGTTTGATCTACTCATACGCACACAGAACATTTCTCTGGGCCTCTTCTACAGCACAGACAAGCCTTTCCATGCAGTACTGTGTGTAACAAGCCCTAAATATCCTTATGACCCCATGATTTAGAGACTGAGTTGGAGATGTGTTTGGGGGGCAAATATTTATTGTACATTTGTTTATTTTTTTTTGAAATATTTACTTATCTATTGAAGACAAGCACAACCAAACCCCTGCTGCTCAGACCCAGTGCAATTCAGGGGAGAAGTGTAGATCCTTTCCTTTGGGAATGGTTTGCCTCCATTACTGGACTTCTCTTGATCCCATGGAGCAGAACTCCTTTCTTTCTGTTGCCTACAGGCATCCTTCCATTAGGGAACAGAGGACTACTGGAGAGAATGAATGGAGCAGGACTCCCTCATATGGCCAGGATCAAAGGACTGCTGAAGAGTTTCATTCCCTCTTGCATTGTCTTCACAGGAAATGCTGATCTCTCAGTGGGAGGAGCCAGAATGCCAGCCTTGTGTGCTTCCCCTTCCACATTCTTACCAGACAGTTTTGACACTGAAAAGAGGATAATGGCCTGGTGTTAGTTACCCATAATAATGAGTTTCTGCCAGCCCTTGATGAAATTGCTCAATAAACCCTCCAGAATTTAGGATAGGTTGCTTCATGACTTAGGTTCTCTGACTTAACCCTTATCCGGTCATTAACCTTTTCTTTACCGGTTCTGTTCCTCTTCTGTCTTCTTGCAGATTGCAAAGGGCCAGTGCAGATTTTGTTGTCTTGTCAGGTGATATACAAGATTCCATGGTTCAGCTCTGTCATTTTTAAATATAAGACTGAGTAGGATAGCTGTGCTTCTGGCAAACAACAGCTCACAGAAGATGCATTTCTTTTAAAACAGGAGCACAAGACAAGTCCCGAAGGATAAGAACAAGGCTCCATTTAGTGAAATATCCTGCTTGCTTTTAGCCCAGTCTCATATTTTGCTTAATTTTTTTTAAAATATAAAAAGTATAGTAGATTTTCTGCAGGGTGCGAGGAAGGGCTTTTTCCTGGCCTTTACCTCAAGGCTATTTGTTGAGATGACCAGAACTATAAACAGAATTCCTAATATGGATGGCACTGCATATTTAGATGCAGGCATTGTGGCATGGCCGTCATACTTGCTTAATATGGTGTACAATATAAAATATATTTTAGCTTTCTTAAGTCAAATGATTTCAGTGGTCACCCAAGTATGTTAAGCAAGGTCACCCTTGAAGAGTGAAAGGGATACTGTAAATTGATAATTGTTAATCAATAAAATTGAACTATTGTTGAATTATCTCATAATGTAGGATGAAGTATGAAACCCGATTCCCGTCTGATTTATATAGTTAACAAATCCTAAATGGGTTTGCTTGTGAGAGTTTTACTGTGCTAAATATTAGAAATTATTTGTAATAGTATGTCTCCTACTGAGATGTAACTATTTCTTGGCATTGCTTTGCTCATATGTAAGGCGTACTGTATTTTAATTATTTCTTAACATAAGTAAGTTTGAAGCCAGAAAATGTTTTGATTTTTCTTTTGATTTAAGAATTTTGATCATATGAATGATTTCAACCAGATGTATCCTCATCTCCAGACACTCATGAATATCTTTTTAATTAAAAGTCAGTGTCTTGTTATCTTTCACTTAAGTAAACTGAATACTAAATGATATTGTTCTGAAGTGGCTTTCTCTTTCATTTATGTTTCAAGATTCATAGAATCATAATATGTTCCAAAACAGAATTGCTGGAGATGGTTAAATGTTCTCCTTGCTTAAACACAGCCTGTGAATAAATTCATGGAAGTCCCTAGCTAACATGTCTACAAGGAATGCTCATGTTGGTTTAGAGACATACCAGAGTCCAGCTAGAAGTGGCACAAGAAAATGAGCTCTGTGATCAGGGTTTCCCTGCATTCTAATCCTACTCAGTTTTTCTGTTCCAAAATAACTGCTAATAATTTTAAGTGAGAGATCTTAACTATGGGTGTCCTATGCCACGATAATTTGGACATTAGAAGAAAAATGTCTCTTATTTTCTGATTTGCATTATGTTTCCTTAGAAAGTTGAATGGGGGTGGGGAAGAATCAAGAGCAGAAATAATAAAATAAATAATAATAATATACTTCTTGGTGAATTGAAGATTCTGTATTATAAAAGGCTTCAGCACAAGATCTGCTATATACAGAGGCTGTGTTTCATGGGTACTATAAAAAGGAATGCTGCATGGTAGGTTGCATTTAATCTTGTAGCATGAAAGCCCTGTAGCGATATTTTAATGAAGCTCACAAGCTAGCCAGTGAATGCCATTGGTGTAAGTATGTACAACTTGACCTGACTGCCATTGTTACACCTCTTCAAAATCTTTAGGAAATTAGTGAAGGCAGAGCTGTTCAGAGAGGCCCTTGGTAGCATTAGAGATGGGGGTGAACCACCAAAATGGCAGTTCGTCTTGGTTCATGGTTCATCAAGGTTAACAAATTGTGAACCACAAATTTCCCTGCCGGGAACAAACAAACCACAAATTGGTTTGTTGGTTTGCTGGGTCTTCTTCTTCTTCTTCTTCTTTAAGACAACCTTGGTGGCTGTCTAAAAAGGAAAAACCCGAGCCCCCGGTGCCCACAGATTGCCCCTCCATCCCCTTCCTACTGACCTTGGCACTACTCTACTTGGTTCTATAGCAGTGGTGGTGAACCTTCAGCACTCCAGATGTTTTGGACCACAACTCCCAGAATCCCAAGCCTAGATTGCCAATGACAAAGGGCTGTGGGAATTGTCATCCAAAACATCTGGAGCGCAAAAGATTCGCCACCACTGTCCTGCAGCCTTTTCCTCTGCAGTCTCTGTTTCCTTCTCCACTTGAAAGGAAGCCGTTTCTGTTCTGGCAGCCTAGCTGCCATTCCACTGCAAACAGGGGCTGGAGGGGTGCCCAAAGGAAGCCCTCTGTTGCTGTCTGTGAAGACAGGATGGGGATTATCTTCAGCCAGGCAGCCAGACTTGTGCTGTATGTCTATGCTGATTCATGGGGTCATAGAAACACAGGGCAAGCAAGCCTGTCTGACCAAGGGGAATCACCTCCCACTGGATTCCTTTCTGGCAGACAGGTTTGACTTGCCATGTGTTTCTGCTTCCCCACAGATCCATGGGGAAATAGAGGGCAAGCCACCCAAAGGGAATCTCCCTCTGCTGTCTTTGCAGACAATGGCAGGTGAGTTATCTTTGGGCAGATAGGCTTGCTTGTTCTGTTTCTATGTCCTTGTGGATCTGTGAGGGCACGGACACACATGACAAGCACCCAAGGGGACTACCCCCTCCACACACACACTGTCTTTGCAAATAGTGTGGGGATTCCTTTCAGGCACTCTACCTTCCCTCTCTGTCTGTGCCATAGAAGAACAGCTGGTCTATGTGTGGGGGCATAGACAGAGAGGGACACTTAGCGGATGAATGGATGAATATAAAAGGGATATATTCCTCCTCCCATATTTGTTGGGGATCTCCAAAACTCACGAACACAAGGCGATGAATATCCGACAAATCAACAATATTCATCAAATATTGCAATTTGTTTTTATATTGCATTTGTCCCCTTGTCTACTTATGGCCCTTAACACATCTATAACAATAAATGGTTTTTCTTAGAAGTTTATGTATTTTTTTTCTAAGAAGAGATTCAATAAGGTGGGTAGCATACACATTCAGTCCCTCCCTCCCTCCCTCCCTCCCTCCCTCCATCCATCCAACTGTTACCATAGTCACATCCATGTAAATGAATAGCACTGGAGAATGTGATCAGTGCATTTGTATCTGATTTCAGATCTGCAAAATCAGATAGAATCACAACTAGCACACCAGCCTCAATGGATAAAAGGCTCTGCTACTACCACCAGTTGTAATTCCAAAGCTAGCCCCAATTCTAAAAGGATCACTGAACTTAACTGCACATCTGGTCTTTCAGGGAGTGCTTTCCCAACCACAGAACATTCATTTTGCCAATATTAAGTCCCTGAGCGCACCAGGCAAATGTTCTCCAGTTATTTCCTAGTTTGTTGCAGATACTGTATTTCCATCACATGATGCATGGCTATCACCAAGATCATTTTCCTGGCCAGCAGTGTGACTGTGGCACATTTCCCCCTTGCCGAGAGAGTTGTTTTATTTTGTACTAATGAGGCACAAAACATTCCTTACCTGTATTGCTTGTTTGAATGTCCCTATCAAGTTATTCCCCCACCCCACCACCTCTTCTCTATGTTCTCCAAAGCTGTCTCCTTCCTTTCTCTCCTCCTCCTTTCCTGGTTTTTCTTGTCATGCCTGCAGTCCAGGATGGGGAGTGTTGTTTGCAAGCATGATGCCTCAGCTGGGGACTTTTTACTTCCAAACTTCCTCTGCTTCCATGGCCGATCTTCGGAAGTTCACTTGGTGTTTGTCAGAAGAAGAAAAGTGCTGCAGCTAAGAGAAGCTAATTAGCTGCTGTCCAGATTTGGAGGGAGGGCATTCTGTGCAAGGCAAAAAACTGGTTACACAGCGTAGCTGGCCATAGCAGGTAATGAACTGGTAACATTAAAATTGGAACATTTGCCCCAGGATATATACCATATGATCACAATTCAGTACAATAGGGGCATGGAAAGAGTTGGTAGTACTAGGGAACATTTCTTTAGCCCAGACTTCTCAATGATGTCCTCCAGCAGTTGCATATTGCTGAAGAAAAGCACGGGGGGGGGGGCAGTTATGTGATACTCTGTAAATGAACGTTCGCAGCAATTCAAGGTTGGTGGCTTCTGATCTCTGATCCATCCAGATATTTGCTAGGGCTGAGGTTAATTAATATAGATAAAGCTTGATTTATCTAGGTTACATATGGTACAGGCTACAGACCAGCTGTACAGTGCTGCATCTGTTTTAATTTTAGAAATAGCAAACTCATGTATACCTGTTTAATAGAGCATTCGAGGCATACAGTCCATGCCATAGCCAAGAACTCTATGAGTTCCCACACCAAACCTGATTATAAACCATAAGCTTGCAGGCCAGGACATAGTATGAATGTGATGGCACAGGATCATACAATACTGGGCTTCAAAAATATTTTCAGAGCAAACATTTCCAACTCAAAACTCACACTTAACAGGGGCCACCAAAAAACAAACTTTGCACACCAATTTGTCTCTGTTTTTTCTTAATTTTTCTTAATCTCTTCCTTGCCCGTTCACTGTAGTTTTCACTCTCTTTAAAAGGCATGCTTTATAAATACTCCATAGAGCAACTACCTGTATTTTGACCTGTTTTAGATTCAAACACAATCTAATTGTAGATCCTATTATCTGCAGACCAATATCCTGGACAACCAGAAACAAAGGAGATCAGAATTAGGGTATGGGTTATTTTAAAAGTAATTTCTACCAGAAATAGTCATGTGGCACAGAGTCACACAGTAAATCTCTTCCAAGTGGTCAATGGTCTCGCACAACATGGCCCACATGCTTGCTGTGAAAATATTGCACAGCACTTTGCAGGCAAAGTCAATCAGATCCACTCTGGCTTGGATGTTGTATTTAATACAGGTCATATAGATGCAACTGTGACGTGCCCCTTGTACACACTGGGTTTTCACTTGCTGCCACCGCCAGATTAACTGGACACTTGTATATATTTGAGAGAGAGAGTCACACCAAGTTATATAGTTTTAAAACAAACATGAAACATGTATTGGTTTACAGTTAGATAATCAGTATTATGATAGCTTTAGCCGATGTTATTGTATTACATACTTGAAATCTTATAATAATGTGTTTCCTTTATAAACCAGACCCTTTTCAGTGGCAGGATCTCCCACCTGACCAACTGACAATTTAATTGACTGTCAGCTCTCTTAACTGAACTCCTCTCAGCTCTAACACAACCTGAACCTGAACTGAACTGAACTCAAAACTGAACTGAACTGAACTGAACTCCCCCCACCCAATTAGGTCCCCATATATAACATTCTTAGCCACTCCCACCTGCTTGGTGATTGGCTATTCAAATCAGAGTCATAAATATTCATACTTGTATTAACCCTTTTCGCCACAGCAACTATGCCTGGTGTTGATGGATATGTTTCAGGTTTTGCAGCCTGATGACATGGACAGGACACTTGGAGAGGTAAAGGTCACCAGTGCCACTTGTCTGCTAGAGCCTTGCATGCCCTGGCTGATAAAAGCAGCTAGAGATGGATTGGCCGTAGGTCCAAGGGGTAGTGAATGTGTGTGTATGTGTGTGTGTGTGTGTGTGTTGTGTTGTGTTGTTACAGTTGTGACCGACTCTACGTGACTCCATGTCCATGGAGTTTTCTTGGTAGGAATCCTGGAGTGGCTTGCCAGTTAAACAATAGTCTTAGTACTTCTCTTAGTACTACTATTTTAATATAATGCTGGTTTAATTCTTTTTTTTTATAATTGTATATCTTTTGTTTTCAGCTTTTAAACACTGTTTTATGATGTAAGCCACCTTGAGTCCTTTCAGGGAGAAAGGTGGGATACACATATTTTAAATAAATACAGTGGTACCCCGCTTGATGGACATCCTCCATGACGTTATGTCAAGCACATCCGGTTGGGGCACAATGCGGCACAATCCATCCTGGGAAATGAAGTCCTTCAGAAAAATGTGTAAAGCGGTCCCCCCCCTAATAATTGCACAAAGCAGATTTTTAATGTAAAAAAATGTGTAAATGGACACATTATTTCTGAAGGACTTCCTTATGTCCTACAGAAATTACGTAAAATGGGATGTTTATAAAGCGGGGTACTACTGTACATGAATGAATAAATAAAATGATTTTTAAATATATCACTGACCTTGAAAGCCCTATTAGGATCAGCTACAAGTCACTTCTGACTTGGTGACACTTAACATTGCTATCTATGCAAAGAAGGAGATAAAAGCCCAGGATTTCAATGAACATAAGCAAGTAATAGTTTTCCAGTAGGGAAAGTGTTCATCCAAACCATATCCTGAGGAGCACATCAATGCTTTGGCTGCAGGTAATGCTTATAAAAACCTTTAATTGATCCTCTGTGTTCACCTTTATTGCTCTCTTACGAAAGCTTTTACGATTTTTCTTTGCTTCTTTCTGCTTGATAAAATTCCTAATGGTTTCCACCTGGTTTACTTCCTCAAAATCTATGAGCTTCATTTGCAGACATGAGAACCTTAGTTTGAGCTCTCCTTCAAATAGACAATATCACACAAAAATAAACACATGCAGAAACTATTTCATAATGTACAAGATTTCATAGACAATGGAGCCCAGTCGTGGCAAACCATTTCTGGTAGATCAGTGTAACTCCAAAAACAAGATAAGTGAGAATTTCCCTGACTATTCATGGCTTTCACAGAAAATACATTATGTTCTCTCTGTATTGTAGTATCTCAGTTGTGCCTGTCACTCTCAAAGTATTATCATTTTAGGTGTTTTTCACTGCAACACCTGGGGAATTCTGTAGTAGCCTCTCTAAAACTTAAAGAGCTACTTCTTCAATATGGTACAGAGATGGGAAAAATTACTTTTTTGGGCTGCAGCCTTGAGTAATCCCCAACCAGCATGACTAGTAAGCATTTTGACCGGTTTAGGATCTCAGTACCTGGTTGAATGTCTTCTTCTGTCCCCACCCCTACTCACAAGGGGCCACTGAGGACACCAACCCCTCTAGAGAGACCCAGAAGGGAAAGGTGAGAAATTGGGCCTTCACTGTGGTGGCACCACATTTGTGGAATCAGCTCTCCTCTGATATTCACTTGTTGCCTTTAAAAGATCACTAAAAATATGGCTGCTTAGACAAGTCTTTCCATCTATAGAACAAAGAGTTTCACCAGTCTCTTTAAAAATGATTTATTAGTTGAATATTTTTTAAATTAAGTCATGTTGTTTTATTGATTATCTATTTATGTATAATTTATGCTGATAATTATTGTATTGTTTTAGGGTTTGTTGTAAAATGCCAAGAGTGGTCTTGGCTGCCAGATGGATGTATATAAATCTTTAATAATAAATAAATCAATAAATAAATGCCACTAGCTGATGTGGGTATACTTGGAAGTAGCCACTGAATTATTTGGTTAGTGTTTTGATTGCCATAATTATTTACTTTCTGTTTTCTAAAGATTTTCCTAATTTGTTCCATCACTATTCTATAAATATCAAATTCCTAGACATATTAAGAATTATTAAATATAGTTTGTTTAAAAAGAAGCAAATTAGAATTATCTTTGTTGAGAGAGTATTTCTGAAAATCAGTCATATATTTTTTAGAAACTCCAGTGAATCAGGTCCTTGATACGAAACTTTGAAGATACTGCAGGGAACTTATTTTTCAATCGGGCTCTTCCAGATGCAACATTTTCCCCACTTTTCCCCACCTAATTTTCTGTTGCTGGGTAGCAGGTCACAGGATTTTTGAAACTTAGATCATAACTCCTTATTGTATTAGGTATTCCAGTGTCTCAGAACTGAACTCAATCTTTCTGGTGTCCATTGAGCTTCCAGTGTTGATGATGATAGTTTAGCAAGTAACAACACTGGAAATTCAGTGGATGCTTTTGACTGTTCCTTCGTGGTTCTTTCAGTGTACAAGTGCAATATTTCACAAGATTGGCCATAACTCTCAACACATTGCTCTAGAGAACAAAGAATATTCCTTAGTTTTGAAAGGGAGAAAAGGGTGTGGGAACCTTTGGGGGGTGGGAAATAGGTAGAAATCAATAGGAATACCATTTGGATATTAATTAAAATTCTTATAAGATCAGTGCAGAATCTGATATTTAAAGTGGAGCAAATGCTGCATCAGGAGAACCCTCCATGAACTTAGGATTTGGGTCATATTTTGTAGGTGGCAACACCATTTATTTCATGTTCCTCTTCCCTTTGCAAGAATACAAAATCAAAGGAGTCTGAAAGCAAGATATTGAACTCAGATGGAAGAGACTAACAGTGGTGCACTGGAGTCCCAAATAGTGATGTTAAGCAAATGTATTTGAAATGAAAGATGCAGTTTATTTATTTATTTATTGAACTTGTATCCCGCCCATCTTCCCAAAGGGGACTCTGGGTGGCTTCCAACAACAGACCAGATAATGGTCATAACCAGTTCTATCATAAGTAATATACAGTATATTACTGTGCATGTGTGTGTGTGTGTGTGTGTGTGTGTGTGTTGTGTTGTGTCATTACAGTCGTGACCGAGCCTTCGTGACTCCATGCCCATGGGGTTTTCTTGGCAGGAATACTGGAGTGGCTTTCCAGTTCCTACTCCAGAGTATATTACTCCCCCGTTTATTGCAGAGTTTGGTGCCTGATCCACCCGCGATAAAGAAAAATCCGTGAAATGCAGATGCCTCAGTAGGAAGTTCCTAGTCCTATTTCTCATTTTATAGTAAATCAGGAGAGCAGCCTTTACATGAGGTTGTCAAAGGATGAGATTTTGGAGTGTGTATACTTGCCAGTATTAAAGAGCAGCCTTTGGAACAAAGGTCAGAACCTTTTCACCTCAGAAGATTAGAGATAAGGTGTGCAGCTGGAAATATGCTTACAAGTATCTTCTCAAAGCTTTTGATCATATGCTACAGGAATCCCTTGAGGGGGTTTTCTGCAGGGAGAAATATTAATTGCAGCCCTAAGGAAAATGTCTAATAGGCCATCCCTGCAGCATAGAGAAAGTGTTTCAAATGCCTTTCCAAAATAAAATGTTACAGAAAGAGGTTTTTTTTAAATGCCTGGAGCCAGTGATAAGATAAGAAGTGGACTGAGGAAGTTTTGCCACATTTTTGGTTTAGTCCCCCCTACTCAAGAATAGTTGTTGTTGTTGTGTCATGACCAACTCTTTGTGACTCCATGGAGTTTTCTTGGCAGGAATACTGGAGTGGCTTGCCAGTTCCTACTCCAGGTGCCAGGTATTCCCTGGTGGTCGCCCATCCAAGTATTAGCCAGGCCTGCTTAACTTCCGAGATCAGGCGAGATTGGATGTGCTCAGGGCATCTAGGCAGTACAAGGACTCAATTGTTCCTTTATGAACCTACCTGGATGTTAAGATTTTTAGGGGAGGCCTTTGTCTCGGCCCTACCCACATTCACAAGTGCATTTAGTGGGGACAAAGAAGATGTCTTCTCTGTTGGTGCTCCCAGATTCTGGAACACCTTCTCACAGGAGACCATGCTGGCCTAATCTTTGCCGTCCTTCTGCAAACCAAAGAAGGCAAGCTTTTCTTTAGTCAGTGGGTTTCTAAGATGTCTTAAAATATTGCTTTTAAATGTTGCTTTAAATATGTTTTAGTAATGCTTTTAATGGTTTCAACCAATAGTGCTAATGTAAAGCTGTTATCTAGGATTATGAATCTCACAGCCTCTCTTTGCTGTCAAAGAGAAGCACAGATAAATTATGTTCTCTTTCTCTCTTGTAATTCAGTTTCTCTGTACAAAGTTTGTGTGTGTGTGTGCGTGCGCACGCACCTATGTGCATGCATGTTATAGTATTTTTTTTTCCTTTGAGAAATCTCACAGGGATTTTTATTTATCCTGACTTATTTTATTTCCTACGTTTATACCCTTCCCATCTAGGGCCGATTTGTCAGATGTCTTATGATCATTCCCCCCTCCCCCAAAAGGAATACAAAACTGAACAGTCTTATGACAATTCCTGTGCAGACTGTGCCCTTGCGGGATTGATCCATATCCTGCCAGAAGAGACAGCTAGCTGTACTGGATAATTACAACTCTTGTGCAGAAAAGACATCTTACTCTGCATGATATGGCAGTTCCCTGCGTAAAACACGGGAAAATAAGCGAAAAGGGAGGAAGACTGGTGCAGTGGTCAAGCGGCAGTCAGAGACTCTGTTTATGACCTGAGTTTGATCCTGGAATTAGGTAGCTGGCTCAGGGTTGACTCATATTTCCATCCTGCAAAGGCCTGTAAATTGAGTATTCAGCTTGAAGGATATGTGTGGGGTGGGGGGCAATGTCTAGCCTGCACAATTAAAAGATTGCGCGTTGCCAAGATAATGCTTTAAGTTGTCTGAGATGATATATAAGCAGCAAACTCTGCTTTTCATTCTCATTGCAAGTAGGGAGATCTCACTGCACATAAGGTCATTGCAGGGGAGTCCTGGCATAGCAATACTTGGAAGACTGCTGAGAATGAAACTTTTTGTGAGCATTTGTTACATCCTTACTGCTTGATATAATACATAATAAGAGAAAGACCAAGAAGATTGGTAGTATGATTTTTTTTTAAAAAACCCACTGAATATACTTTTAAAAGATGTTTGGTGCACGAAGTGATGTGTTTTTGTGCACTACATTGGTAGAGCCAGAGTCAAAATCCTGTTAATTCTCAGGCTTAGGAAATGTTCTTGATCAGTTGCTGCATTTCATAAAAGTATCTGATGATTGTTGTTGTAAGTCTTTTTTTATAACTTAAGATAAATGATAAAACAATTTGGACGGAATTAGAAATGGTCACGAATTAGGAAAAAAGGAGATTTGTTTTAATTTGTGATAATGCATTTGCAATTTTATCTGATGGCTCAACAAATTGATTTCTCATTCATTTTTGTCTTTAAAACCATATAAAACGCCTCCCACTAGGCATCTAGAGGCACCAGGAATAAAGAGAAGCTTCCCTTGACTCTCCTCTACAATCCCACCATGTTTGGTGAAGATTGGGTTTTCTCTAAGCCAGCTGCTAAAGGGCACTTTCCTGGCAGGCATATTTTGTGGGCGCGTAACGCATATGTTCAAAACCCAATCTTCGCCAGACTCGCAGGGTTTGTAGTCAGGGGAAGCTTCTCTGTGTTTTTGATGTTTCTGGATGCCGGGGGGGGGTCATTTCACTCTTTGTGAGTGTATAGCTCAGATGTCTAAAACCAAAATTTCACTAATTTTAAAGGAATTGTAAAGGAGAGTCAAGGGGGGGATCTCTACAATTTTGGTATCTCTAGGTCAGGCATGTCCAAACTTCAGCGTTCCAGATGTTTTGGACCACAACTCCCACAGTCCTTTGCCATCGGCAATCTAAGCTTAGAATTCTGGGAGTTGTGGTCCAAAACATCAGGAGGGGCAAAGTTTGGACATGCCTGCTCTAGGTGCTTGGGGAGCCATTTTATATCCCAATGAATTTATGAATCAAAAATCTGAAACATTCGTTATTCATATTCATCAGTTGCATAAATTTGGATGAAGACAAATAAAAGAATTAATTATTTTTAATGAATTTAGTAAATTGTGTTTTCATTTGTGCCATCTCTAGACAGAATATATTGTAGTAGTTCATAGTGATAAACGCTTTGCTTAGGGCAGTTACATCTCTTACTATTACTGTTTTTTCTATATGAACTAATTACTGACGAACTGTCCCATCATTAACAGACCCAATCAGCTCCTGTAAGTTCAAGGCAATGGCTTTCTCTATGAAGTCATTCCACTGCATATTTGGTTATTATCTTTGCATGCTGCCTTTGACTTTTTCCAGCATCACTGTTGTTCTCTTATCCTCTCATGAAGTGAATGAAATGTGATAGCCTGGGTTTCATCATTTTTTCCTTTAGAAAGAGTTCATACTTGCTTTGGCCAGATGTTGGTTTGAATATTTCCAGAAACTTTTCTAAATTTTCACTGGTTAGTTGGAATCAACACGTAAGATTCAGAATGTCACAAGACTTGCCTGATAAACCTTGATGGAAGTCTTTTTTGTAGCTTCAGTTTCTAAGCAATTTATAAAAGACAGTAGACACACTTTCCTTAGGAATATGATGCCAGTATGGCTGTGACACCTGTTCACACTCACATATTGTACAGTGGAACCTTGACTTACGTCATTAATCTGTTCCAGTGGTCTAGACTTAAGTCAAACATGACTTAAGTCAAACGAACGTTTCCCATAGAAAGTAATGGGAAAGCGGATTAATCCGTTCTAGATGATGAAAAAGACCCCGGAAAACAGCAATTTAACACAAATTTGACTGGGATAGGAGATTCCTTCTGGGGATGTAAATGAAATGTCTCTTCAAAGAGAGGAGGAGGCAGTGGAATTATAGTCCAGAAGTTATATGCCTCCACTTTTTAATGTTCATAGCCACAATGACTAACATTTAAGTTTTACTGATTTTTAACCTGACATTCCAAGTTCTGAACAACTCTATGCTTACCATTAGAGTCCCACAACTTTACAGCTCCCCAACTAAAATGCTTCCATTGTGGACCAGACTTCTGCAGCCAGATTTTTTTACAAGACTGAGCCGACTGTCTAACCAGTGAGGCCAGCCCTGAGCTCCCGGCCCTTCTTCTCCTCCGGCAGCACCGGCGGCTTCGGTGAGGCCGAGGACCAGCTCCAGGTGCTCTGAGCTGGCCTCGCCGAAGCCGCCGCTGCCGGAGGAGGGGAAGAAGGCAGGAGCAGTTTGGAGGCGGCAGCCGCGATGCTGGGTTGTAGCTGCCGCCCAATTCCGGTGCCTTGCGCCGGGGCTCCGAGATGTAAGTCAAAGCCTGCGACTCAAGTCAAAACAGGCCCCTTCTTGCTGCAAGTCAAATATGATGCAAGTCAAGCAGTATGTAAGTCAATGTTCCACTGTATATACCCATGTATTAGAATAGGTCTGCATAGTTAATTGTGAGTAATAATAACCATCAAATTGATGTTATGTAATAATGGATTTTCAGAATTCCTCCTTTTAAATAAACAATAGTGCAGCCAAAATCCTTTTGCTCTGCATGGATTGCTAAACAATTAAGGCTTTACTGGGGTTGTAATACTTCCAAATTGATATAATTTTCTTTTCCCTACATCTGGGAGTTGAGTCATGGCTACTGGACTTCTTTTTTGAGAGATAGAAACGTTTCGCTGTTCATCCAAACAGCTTCATTGGTCTTACTCAACTTCCAGATAAATTCACCTGGATGACTGAGAATCCTCACAGACATATTTCCCCTACATCCTTTCATTTGAACAATCAACAATAATGTCTGCCTGCACAGGTGTGTACCTTTACATCAGTCTGCTCATTTGTTGTACGCCACCCAGACAAATAAATTTAGACAAATAAATTTTATTTGTCTTCATCCAAAGTCTTTATTACTTTATTACTTATTCAAAGCCTCCTTGTAGATTACGATGAGCAATTTTGTTCTCTGTTGGATGCATGCTGTGGATGTAGTCTATTAGTAGAAAGCAACTTATTAATTGGTGAGCATGTATAGGTATATATATATTTGCCTGTATTTGTGGATACGAATTATCCAGTAGACAGTGTACACATGTTCCGCCTAATTTTCTGCCATGGGCGATAACCCCACCCTTCCTGCCTGGAGTTCCATTTGCAGTTGGCAGCAAATTGATGGCAACATTGACTTAGGTGCATGGGACTGAGGTGCAAGGGCACACAGCTTAAAGGGAACATTGATGTGTACACCTTAATTTCTGAAAGTTCTTTGATAAAGTCTATCACCAAGAGCTCCTACATAGATTTTGGAGCCATAGATAGGAAGACAAATTATTTTGAGAAGTAGTAATAGTACTATCTTTGTTTTCAGTTCACAGTTATTCTGTTTCCTGGGCAACTCAATTTAGTAATGCAAATATGTTAGGGACTTTACATTCATCTGGAATATTGTTTAAATCGTTTTTGGCACTAGAATTTTTAGTGTTCTTTTTCAGCTTCACTTTTATGTTGGATAATAATAGTTTGTGATCTGTACCAGAATTGCCTGTGGTACAGATCACAACTATTCTGTTTTGGCAGGGAGAACACAGCTTCTCCATCACCTGTCAATAGTCTATTTGAATTCTATATTGACCATTTGGTGATGTTAATGTGTACTGTCACATTGGTTACTTGAACATGCATTTACAATAAACAGAGTCTTGCCTCTGTGGAAATCTTGTGTTCTTCCTTTCTGACCCTTAGATCAGATTTTTTCATCACATTTGGTTCTGCTTTGTTTCGGACTTTTGTGTTCCAGTCACCTGTGACTACAGTATATGTATGTCTTGTTTTAATGTGTGATCTATTTCCTCTTGGATGCTTGTATAAAACCTTTCAGTTTCATCTTCAGCATTTGCAGTTGGAGCCTGGACTTAAATGATGATTATGTCGATGGATTTTTTTCCCTAGAAGTGTGGTGGATACTATGTGGTCAGACCTTGTATCAGAGCTCCTAACTGCTGTTGCAGCATCAGGCCTCAGAAATAAGAATTTCTCTCAGCCAACACATCGCCACAACCTGGAAAGTTTACTTTTTTGTTGGACTACAGCTCCCAAGTGCTGGCCAGAAGATTTTGGGATTTGCAGTCTGATATTGGAACACACACACACAAAAATAAACAAATGGCATCTGCCCCCCCCCAAAAAAAAATACTTGTGGCACCCTAAAATTGATAGATCTATTTTCATCAATAGACTTTAGAGTAACAGACTAGCACAGGTACCTCACCAAGAACTAGTACAAAATGGCTGAATGCAGCTACTACCTGCAGGTCCTGAGATTCCTTGCCATTACAGTTCACCCTTTCAATTAACCCACCACCATCCTTTAGTTACAGAGGTAGGCAGCACACAGAGGGGTGCAGAAGGAGGCCGGCATTTAACAAGCTCAGAAGTTGCATGTATCTTTGTCTTCCATGCTTCAAACGACCAGGACTTTCGCTACTTTTTGTCTTAGGCACCTTACAGACAGCATAATTGCCTGCAGCCTGCAGTCCTCAGATGAGCAACTCAGCCTTCGAACAACTTTCTTTTATTATTAACACAGCCACTGGCTATGCTGAGCCTGATTGCATCTTGCATTCATTTGACTGAGTTCTTTATTCATTTGTGTACTGTCTGTAATGTGACACACTGCTGTTATCTCATACTTCTTGCATTCCTTGGCCTCCCTTCCCCTCCTTACCTTCAAAAACCGAAACAAGGGGCTTCTCTTCATACATGCAGTCCCAAACATAGATGCAGGTGACTTGGCCTCGCAACTTGCAAAGCGGGACTATTCCACCTTAGAGACCATACATTGCTGGTCTCTAAGATACCACACTGTCATGCTGTGAAGCATTGACATAGCTGTTTCTCAGAACATTTCCTTTGAGCTTTGTTCTATGCCTGGGATAATTTGCTTTCCTTCTAGCATAAAAGTCTTCTTTATTGAACCTGAAAATGAAATCTCAGGAGGACTTTGTTCAGTTAATTTGTCTTGCTGAGGTGACCCTATTTTTAGATAGAAGTACATCAGTTTTGTGGGACAAGGCCAGTAACCCTCGTAGCCCATAATTCTCTGAGCATCCTCTCCCTCCATTCCACTGTGGTAGCCTTGCTATATAAGCCTGCTAAATAAGAATTGGTTTAGAAAGACACCATGAGTCATAGTTGATGCTTTTTCTGCACTGACCTTTCCCGTAAGATTTATTTGAGACAAGAATCCCTTTTCACCTTCTAAAATGATGAATGGGCACTCAAACGTTGGACCAGCTGTAAGAGTCTGTGCAGCTGAAAGGTTAACAGGCCAATCGGATACAGAGCAAATAACCTTGTATGTGTCAGAATTTCATTTTGACAGACTGTAGTGTTCATTCTAAGGAGCTATGGATGCTCTTAAGAAATAAAAGGGTTGTCTCAGAACAATTGTGATATTACGTAAACATGCCACTAGTTCATATATGAGGGAAAGGACAACATATACAGTATATATTCTTTGAGTTACGTTGTAATCTTAGATTGGTATATGCTTATATCCCCTCCTTTTTATTATTAAAATGCTATGGCCGGTATTTTGTTGGAATGGGGCTAGAGTACTGTGCTCAGCCTGAGCTGCTCTGCACCATCTAGCTAGCTGTTGTTCAAGCACTTTCCAGCCAATTGGGTTTTCACTTGAGTAAGGAAATTCTGTATGTCCTCCTTGCCTTGGAGGGAGAATTGCTGGTAAGCCCCATAGAACCCAGTTAAACTTCAGAGCAGACATGCATAGGGTTATGCTGCAAATTGTTTTTTTTAAATACATTATTTTAAAAAGTAAGTGACCAAGCTGTTATTGCTTTGGGTGGTGGTGGAAGGTTTATTTTACATGTCAAATGCCTTGAGCTCCAGTACTGTATGCTTAAATATAAAGTTACAAGACCTGGCTCCTCCTGTCCCTAAGTATATCTAGGATTTCATTCCTGTATTTTGTTTCATCTGGGAAAATGATCACATGATCTTACTTTTTTTAAGAGATCCTTTTACCATTTCTTTGCTTTCTGAAAAGAGCTAACAATGTTTTCTGTTGTCTAACTATTCTGTTTCTTTGAGTGATACAGAAATTTCGTCAGGAGATACAGGCAAAAGAGAAATAACTCTTGGCAAGATGTTTCGGTCTACCACCCTTGCAAAAGATCACTGTACTAGCAGCTTCAGTTCAAATATTTGTTACGTAGTGGGAAAAGGTGCTACTATACGTTATTTGCCAAATACATCTCTTTTTGTTTAAAAATGGGTGACAGGATAGTACAGAGCATATCACAATAATTTGGCAAAGAAAATTGACAGACATTTCCTTCCTCCTGTCCAATAGATAATGCCATGTCCTCGGTAGAGTTCCTTATCCTAGCTGGTACCTCCTGTTTACTTATGGATAATGATTGTTTTTATTCATAATTGTTACTCTTTGACTTGGTGGGGTGGATGATTGGCACTGCTAATATATGACTTGTAATACTGTATATTAATGGAATGGCTTTATTTTTTGATGTTTTGGATTTGATTAGAAAAGACATATGCCTGTAAAGTGATATTCAGTAGGAAAGGCTTGCTGGAAGGCTTCTATGGCCTCATAGGAGATACTTTCTGGTACTCTTGTGAGGCAGATCCTAAGCAGCTTCTGCGAATGAGGAATTTAGTATTGTTTAAACAGGGTGAATAGTTCAAGGTAGACAGATTAAGTCTAAGCTCCTACCCCCCACGTGGCCTATAGCAGCAAGTAAAAGAAATTCCCATTGAAACCCGTTAATCTACCCTTTCCACTCTTGCAATCTCCACATGTGCCAGAATGTGACTTCCATCATCATCTGGAGATTGATTCGGAGACTCTGCATTGGGTTGGTTACCAGATCTATCTGTGCTGACCCTGTCCGTTACTTTAAAATGTTTGCATCAAAATTTGCCATGTTGTGTTTCCAAAAGCAAAAAGCAAAGCAAAATGTTCTGCTTCTATACTGCCCCATACCACTTCAAGTAGTCTCTGGACAGTTTAATTACAGTATGCAGGCTACACATTGTGCCCTCCCCTGCCAGCAAGCTGGGTACTCATTTTACTGACCTCGGAAGGATGGAAAGCTGAGTCAACCATGAGCCGGCTACCTGGGATTGAACCCCAGGTCATGAGCACAGTTTTACCTGCAGTACAAGCATTTAACCATTGTGCCAGGAGGCTTTTCAGTAGACCTTTGTCCACTAATGTATCAAAAGTTAGTGATGTGCTTTGGTAAATGTGTGAGAGAGTGTATGCATATTAGGAAGGCATGTTGTCAGTGTAAAGGATTAGTTGGGGTTTGGCAGTACACTTTGAGCTTGACATTAGCATAATAATACATTTAAATGGCTTACTTGTGGCAAACTGTGTTTCTGAAGCACTCTGTTAATTAGAGTTACTAGTGTACCACCATGCTCTCTGAAAAAAGGCCAGCTTAAGAACAGTTTGACCAAGAAACTGATCAGCCCATGATTCAAGGAAACTGCATGTAAACTGGAGGGTACCATGCTAATTTAAATCCTTCTAATCTAAACCAGCGTTTAAATAACTTCTGAAAATGTGATCAAAATCCTGAAGCCAAGATAGTGTAATCCGATCTCAAACATGTGGGGGGCTATAGGAGGTCTGGGGCAGAAACCTCTTGTGCTGGCACAGCTGTCCTTGTGCTGGCCCATCTTCTGCCCTGGCAAAGGTCAGCTGACAATAGAGCCAGAAAAGGGGAAAAGAATGGGAGGAGAACAGGAAGATTTGAATCCAAACTCCTATCTGACCCAACTCACAACCACTGGCCTGGAGCAAAATTTGTTCATGGTTAGGGTAGTTCTAGCCAGTTTCCAGCATCCCTAGACTGAAGGGTGGAGATGGATTGGATTCAGTGCAACCTCAGCTACTTCCTGTCAACCACCCAAACATCAGTCATCTTGCCTAGTTCTAATGGCAATCTACAGTGCACAAGAAATATGAGCATTTTGTAATTTGTCCTGGGGAATCTAACTTTTCTAGTGTTTTTGGACTGAGAAATAATGAAACGTTGGCTGAAATCCTGTTGCTTACCATAGTTAATTGCAGTAAAATAGGGGCATTCAGAGGGAGGCCTCTACAAGATTATGCCCTTCAGAAAGACCCACATAAATCACTTAGCCCCATTGCCCAGATCTTCCAGGTAAGTTCTAGAAGAACCTGATGTGTTGGTGGCTGGGGAAAATCTTCCGGCTTGATACCCTTCTAGTACCTTAAATTGTTCTGACTACCAAAAATCCATAAGTTTAAGTGCTTTTGACTATTATGTTAACCCTGCAAAATAAGAATACAGTGGTGCATACCAAAGTACCCACAAAATACATGGGCACCCAGTAGTTGATCAAGGCAAGACCTGTCTTCAGTACCAAAAATCTTATTTTCCTCAAAATAACTGGTTTAAAATTTAAAATTTTATTAAAGTTGTTTCAAAAAATCAAAAGTTTCCAAATACACCAAAAGTTACAGGAAAATACAAAAAGTTGAGGAGCAAATAAATATTCAAAAAGAGCTGAAGAGAGACTAATTCCAGAACAATTCCAATAAGAAAATAAGAAAGCTAGCACTCCTAATCTGAAACTCATATTTTGTCGTAATGTCATTTGCAGAATGCAAATCAGGAAAGAAGGCTGCAGCTGAACATAGTATAGCACTCTCCTTAGAGATGACTAGGCTAAATTAAGTAACTTCTATTTCCATTTTTGTATCTGCCATTCCAGTTTCTAGACTCTTTGAGGAGATGTGCCAATCAGGCATTGACTTGCCTTGAACCTTCTCAAAGTATAGAGTAACTATTCTCACCCACCTTCACATGAAACCACTCCTTGCTTATTTGCTCAGTACAATACCCTAATCACATCCAATCTTGCCTGATTTCAGAAGCTAAGCAGGGTCGGCCCTGGTTAGTACTTGGATATGAGACCACCAGGGAATAACAGTGCTGTAGGCGCCAGGAGTAGGAACTGGCAAGCCACTCCAGTATTCCTTTCAAGAAAACCCCATGGACATGGAGTCACGAAGAGTCGGTCACAACTATAATGACACAACACACCCACAAAAACACAAGGAACTTTTTCTCACAGAGATAACAGGTGGCTTGGGCTCCCAGTTAATTGAGCTTTTCTCCCCTTCTCCTGGCCTGCTTATCTCAGACACAAACTATTGGGCCAGTGCTTAAAAAGGGCGGCAGAAACCATGCTTTCCTGTTTTTCAGTTTTTTGACAGGCTGCAAAGATGACCACACCAAACTTCATTTCAGGAGACATTGAGGGGCAGTTCTAACAATTCCTTGTACTCTACCCAGACTTTTTGTTTTGTTCTATTTAAAGTTGTTTCAATGTGGGGAAATATTCAAAAATAGTGTCCCAAATCTGTAACACCAGCTAGTGCAGCTCTGTTTATGCATTTATTTACTAGCACCTCAACTGACTTTAACCACATTGAAATAAGGATAACTGGGAGAGAGCCATTCCCTGTCACTGCATGTGCCAGACTTGCTGGTAGCTTATGTAGTGGAAGTCCATCCGTGCAGATTTCTACTCATAGTATGTCATTGGCTCTGCCTATGAAACTGTAGCACCATGTCATGACAGCATATCAAACGCCATGTGGACCCACTTAAGGTTTCAAAATCCAGATTGGAATGGCGAATTCGCCTATTCTAATGTGAATCAGACGGATCCTGAAGAGTGTTGTGGCATCTATGATCCTCAGTGGCACAGGCAGTGTGACTTTTGGGCTCACACAAAGTTGCTTTTGATCACTTCTCATGTGAACGCTTCTGTTTTAGAACTTGCTGCTCTGTCTTCCTTCAAGGTAGATGTCTCTGCCTTCCTAGAGACTGATTGGAGAAGAATGCCAATGGCTCCAAGCTAGCTTTGCAAACTGTAGATCAGCATAATGTGATTTCAGCCTCTGTCATCTCGGTTCTTCTTTGAGTATCTGGTAAGGCTTCTGGCCTGACAACTATCATTTGGAATTAGTAAAGGTCTCTGGCTCTGCCAGTTTTAAAAACCCAAAGTTCTTTGTTCTCTTTCTTCCCCAGGACTCACTGGACCCAGTACTTAGCCCACTACTCACTTCTAGTCATATGGGAAATGGACCAGAAGAGCCACTTAGTACGTGAATCACAGGAGAAACATTTCCTGCCCACATTGTTTATAAGACATATTTGAATCTTAGCATATTATAACCCTAGCCAGTTTTTTTAAAAAAAAATACTGATTATGGTATACACTAAGTGATAAAGTAAAAGTTGATAAAAGCCTAGTGGACAACAAATGAAATACTTAGTTTACAGCCTGAAGGGATGGGTCTCATAATCACAGAATAATGTTATTACAGTATATGATACACTAAACAGGAAACTCCATCAAATATCTCTGATCACATACTACTAAAAGCCAATTATCAATGAGCCTAACTGGAGCTCATTGGACCAAATTTCAAGATATACAGTAACCAAGCAAGTTATTATTTCAGATGGGAAATCAGTCATGCCTCTTCTAAACTTCCTGCTCCTAGCCCTTATTGTTTTGAAATGATTTGGCAGTGACCAACCAGTTTTAAAGACATGTATAAGAAAAACTTTCATTGGACTTCAGCCCAAATAGTTAGATATATCTTGTGAAGTATGTTGCACCTTACAAAACCTTATGCCAAATCAAACTTATTCATTTTTTAAGACTCTCCATCCCCTTCCCTCCAATACTCGAACATGGCATTTCAGGAGAATTAGATTCCTTGAATGTTTATAACCCAGGTGAACTTACGGTAGTTCTAAGAGTCCAAATAGGAGCCAAAAAAGAGCTGTGTTGCACATGTTTTGCCATCTAAATATTGCCAGTTATTCATGATCCATTTGCCAGTGTTTTTTTAACCTACCAGATGAAAGTTGGTGTACTATTTCTGGCAGTTTGTTCTGGGTGGAACATGGCAGTGATGGAAGGAACAAATAGATTAAAGTCCTTCACTTGGGGCACCATATTTTTGGCTCCCTTAATTACAAGGCTGTACTCCAAGGAATGAAGAATTAATGTGATGGGAAAGTCTTGGAGTAATTCTCACGGGCTGTGCTGTTGGCATCTGTTAACCCATCCTCATTTCAGTCCTCCTCACATATCTAGAAGAAATGGGATTTGATTTGAACACCTAGGGAGACAACAGGGTGTGCAAACTGTAAGCCCTTTGCCTTGATCATTTTATTTTAGTTGTAGATATGGGGGTAAAACTGGTTAGAGTGAAACTTCTGAGTTTTTTGTGCACCTATGTCTCAGAAGTTTGAATCAGTGTCTTCTTTGTCCTGATATATCAGGCCTCAGTTATTCTGTGATTCTATATATAATGTGATTGGGTTTTAGGGCCAATGCAGATGTGAAAAACCATGTTTCTGTAGTTAGTGTGTATTTTCCTTACTATAAATAGTCATATGAAGGAAGTAGCCCCAAAGATGGTTGGAACCATAGCACCTTCTACTATTATCCTGTATAGCACAGCTTTCCGCTTTCCCTCCTCGTGTTATCATGCTGCTATCCGTATGTGGGGATAAAACTGCCTTAATGGGTCCCCTCAAATCAAATGCCTCGGGCTGAGTCCTGTTCAGTTTTAGAACATGTATGGTTGAGCTTTCTCCATTATTTGCTCAAGGGATCTTCATACCCCTGTGCGTGCAGCAACCTCGCTGCTTTTTCAGTGGGGCCATCTATGGTCTGTACAACTGCAAGCCAGACAGAGATCAGGCAGGGAACCATCCCTGTAGGAGTTTCATGTCCTACTTTTCTGAAGTAGGAAACAGGATGCAATGTTGTTGTTTTTTAACAGAATCATCTTACATGAGGTCTGAAAGCAGGGTAAGTGGAAGAACTACCCCTCTGCTGCAGTGGGTTCCAGGGAAGGCGGGTTTGCTGTGGTTTTCAGCATAGTGGATCTCTCGTCCTTTTAAATTCCCCACCATTATTCTGCCTGTGAGGCTGCTACACTGAGACTTTCCAGATCATGTTGCTGACAGGATTCCCCTTTCTTCTTAGACTTCTATGAATAATTCAACCATCACTCCCCCCCCCAATCAAATTGCACAAATGCTTATTATCACTTTGAAATTACACTGCCTTTCCCCAGCATGTTGTGCTTGAGGTATATTAGACTGGAACACAGGAAGCTTCAACCATACTGGTCATTGGCCAAACAGCAAAGCCATTTAAACAGCTCCCCCCCCGCCACACACCCCTGCCAACTCTATAGCGTTCATCTTAACGGAGGTTGATTTTCACATTATCTCCAAGTTCTGCCTGTACGCCAGTGAGAAACAGCCTTGCAGCTGCTGCATTTGATTGCCTGGTTGGATAAATAGGCTGACCAAAGTAAGTGCCATCTCTCTTTTCTCACATAGAAATGGTCTTCCGAGTGACACTTGATTTGGGAGACATAGCTGCACTTGACATGTGAATAAAATTTGTATACCAAGCATAACCATAAATATGGGCGACATCATTAGTCTCAGTTTTCTAAATAAAGTTACAGTATCTAAATGAGATAAGTGAGCATGTATTGTACAAACATATAACTGGATATAGAAAGGTATCTAAATTTGCTTTCAAGTAAAATTTGAAAGTGTTTTTGTACCCTTTTGTCAAGTTAGTATGATGTTTTCATCAGCACTCATTGTTCATAAGAACAGTCGACTTGAGATTGGTAACTATGTATTTTGCGTACTTCTGAAGGTCACAATGCCGTCTTGGTCACAATGCTGTCTTGGTTTTGATTGGCCTCAGTGTGATTTCACTGAGTGCACTTAACCTTTTTATTGTTTTCCATGACACAATGCACATGTGTATTTACGTTTTCGGAGCAAATTAACAGGTACATTTGTTTGCTGAGAAAGAAGAAAAGACAATATCTGAGTGATGCTTATTCTTACGGATTTTATTGTGATAACAGCTGGACGTTCCTCCAACTAATTCAGTTAATTGCTTTCCAACATTTTCACGAGTCTGGTAATGCTGGAGTGTTCAAGCTGGGGTTCAATTTGGCTTGTAGTAAGATTAAACCTGAAATACATGTTGGATTTTATTCCTGCATTTTTCATTTGCCTATCCTGGTGCCAAAATAACAGCCATTTGCAGCAGCTGTCAGCAAGAGATTAAGCTTTGAAAGGTTTGCTGGCACATGAAGGAGCAAGTGGTCTCCTGTTGAACCGTTGCCAGGCACTTATGGTGCAAGAAAACTCTTCTACTATTGTTCTTTTTTGTGACCTTAAAATTAGGAGAATGTTATGTTAATGTGCAGGAGAGTATTGTTGCTTTAGTGTAAGTTTGCATTAATGCAAACATCACCCTAATGGACAGAATGAGATGAGATGCCTTCAAACCCTAAGGAGGACCCTTGTTTTTCCAGTATGTGTGACAGTATAGTCATGCACTCTCTCTCTCTCTCTCTCTCCCACATGAATTTCTGTTTGTTGTCCTATCCCATGCCCTATATAACATGTTATAACTGTTAGCAGTTTTTGCTCTAAGACTAGCATTTTCAGTGAGGAGTATACATTTTAATTTCCCCCTAACAAGTGGATGTAGCTGTATAAACAAACAAAATCTATTTTAATTGTATTCTGGGGGTATGTCTTGCTATGCAACACTATTGACTAGAAATAATAGCTTGCAACTGTTCATCCACATTTTGAGAAAGGAAGCACTTTTTTTTACTAGAGTATTCCAGATTTTTTCATAAACTATATGTTTTTGATAATCCACATTTTAAACTGTTTTTAAACTGTTGCCTATTTTATTTATTCTGAAAATATTAATGATTACAACATATTCCTGTTCTAAAATTGCATTGCAGATTCTGTCCTGAGAAGAGAATGTTAACTTCTAGAATAAATTAATAATTCCCATGAATGGTTTCTTTTTTAAATAATAAAAAAACCATATTGCATTCTTGTACACAATTAGAAATTTTAGATTACTGATTAATTAGAATGTAGAATGTATGGTTTGCACACACACCCATGAGGTTCCCTTAAATTAAACCTTGTATGAGAGAAATACCATACTCTAATTTTAATTGTATTCCTGCTTATAGAATGGGAGCTGCTTTTTTATATAGTGACAGTGTTATGCACACATCCATTAAAAATATAATTACTTGCGTTGAGATAACATTAGTGTAATTAAATAGGTGCATTGGAAAAATGTTCTCTTTTAAAGATATACATTCAGAAAGAAGCAAGCATGTTTTATGCAGAAATCATTTGTAAAATGTTTGCATTTCTCTGCGGGACCTCCTATCTATGTACTATGCTAGTTAAACTCAAAGGTAGAGATGGGCAGGAACTGAACTGTGAACCAGAAAGACTGATGAATTGGACTGGTTTGTGGTCCAGCCCATTTTGCTGAAAAGGCAAAGCAAAGTGTTCTGCTTATATCCTGCCCCATACCACTTCAAGTAGTCTCTGGGGGGTTTACAGTTTTTTAATTACAGTATGCAGGCTACACATTGCCCCCCCCCCCCAGCAAGCTGGGTACTCATTTTACTGACCTCGGAAGGATGGAACACTGAGTCAACCAGCTCTAAAGACCTGGCTGTTTTGTGAGGCATTTGGCGACAGTTAATTTCCCTTTTTTCCCCTTCTGCCCCGCCATCATGCTATTGCTATTTTTTTGTGGTTTACATTGATGTTTTATTATGATGTTTTACTTAACATTTATTACTGTTGTTTAATTTATTGTTTTTTGTTTGTATCCTGGTTGTAAACTGCCCGGAGTTCCTTCGGGAAGACAGGAGGTATATAAATATTTAAACAAACAAACAAACAAACAAACAAACAAATAAACAAACCATGAGCCTGCTAGCTGGGATTGAACCCCAGGTCGTGAGCACAGTTTTAGCTGCAGTACAGGCAGTACAGGTGCCACGGGGCTCCTCAAAACAAAATTTATGGGGGGGGGGAATGAAATACTTTAGTTAAAAAAGGTGCTTCCTTTCTCAAAATCAGATTCTCAGTCTTCCAGGGGAGGTTATCTGGGAGGTGAGTCTTGGCAATTGGACTGCTTTTCTTGTGGGATCTTTTTGCTCTTCATCTATGGAGACATGGAATCCGTTCATGTGTGTATAGAAAATCCTTCTCTCAATAGGGACTGGGGATTTAGGCACACCCTGTCTTGTTTATCATGCTGCCCTTTCATCAATCCCCAGACAAATCAGAAGCACATCACACCTCCACCAGGAAGGCCCCTGCTAATGACCCATATTTAATTGGTGCTGGGAAGGGCTGCATAGGTGTGACACACCCCAGGCCATTGTCCATCTAACAATCCTATCCAGGCCATTGTCCACTTAACAAGGCTTTTCAGACAAGGGTGGGGTAAAACCAAGGTGAACTATAAATTGGAGGTCTCCCACCAACTATTCTCAGACTGAAGAAGCTACTTAGATGAGAAGTGAAATGTTTTAAGCCCACAAGAAAAGAACACCAGGTGCCATGACTCAACTCCCAGACAAACCAAAGGGACATTTTTTTTCCTTCTCTCTTTGGCACTTTATTTTGCTTTGGCAGGATGGATGTACACCCACCTCCTTCCCACTGACCACATCACCTCCTTACATAGTTCTATGCTTCTGTCATCTTTTGCAGATCTCTACTCACAATATTATTTGGGTGAAAAAGGAAATTGCAAAAAAGCAATACATGTGCAGTGATATGACTACAGCTCTCATACCATATATCCATGCCTTGTTAGAGTAGTTTAAATAACTCTACACTCAAGCTTCATGAGTCATCACCCATGTCAGACAGAGGTATGCCATCTTCCCAATAAAGACGCTGGGTAGGGTACCTTTATGAGGAACCAAAATATGGCCTTCCCTCTCAATGAGGCGCCTTTGTAGATAATCACTGTGCTAAATCAACCCACTCACAATATTCTTATCAAGTAAGTCTCTGGAGTGGACCATACTAAGTCAGAGTGCTATTAGGCAGCTATTGAAGCAGCCCCAGGTCTTAATCCATCAATAGCATGAGGTCCAGGTCCTTATGTGTTGGGAGATTGTTTTCCTCCCAGGGGGACCAGTAATTCAGTTGCTGGTGAGTAATAGTACAGGTACTCCTTCACAGAGGGCATTGATGAGCCCCAATACATCCCTCTGGGTCAAACCATCTAACCTTATCCCTTGATTCTGTCCTGTGAAAGGCCTAACTCTGTTGCAGTTGTCACTGCATGGATTCAGAAAGAATGGGTCACCAAATTCCTGGCCTGGAACTCTTACTGGCTCAGCACCATTCCCAAGGAGGGGCTGGATCTACTATGAAACTAATGAATTAATGAAACTTAAGTTCCAGGTCCCTTAATCCCTGAGGGGGCCCAGAAGTAACTTTGGTCCACATTAAAAATAAAAAAAATAAATAAAACTGTAGTGATCTATGATGGAGCAACCCCAATGAAGAATATAACAATAGTTACCCAGACCCATTTGCTGGTTGTGAAGGGCCCTCCATAGCAATTCAGGCTTCAGGGTCCCTGAAATGTAGATCAGTCTCTGCTCCCAAGACACATTGTAGTCACTGCTGGCTCAACACAACTGGACATCCAGCAGATGCTTGCCCTGGAGAAGTTCCATTCCAAGGGTCGCCTGTGCACCCTGACTTGCTGGGAGGCAAACTTCCCAACACCCTGGTAGGCTCGTTGCTAATGCTCAACTCTTTAAAAGATTTTTCCACAGGATGCACCTTTATACCCAAAAGGGAGAAATACCTCAGGAAAAAATGATGTCAAAGGAGATAGACTTGCAATAAATTGCAGTATTTTTTCCACTAAAGGCACAGATATATCTCTAAAATATTCTTTATAGGCATAGATGTATGTTTAGAAAAAAAATACTGTAATTTATACAGTAATGCATTATGAACTTATAATGGAGAAGATTGTGTGCCTACTCAACCTGTGGTCCAGACCCCAGAGACTTACTTTTGATGACAATTTCAGGGTCCCTGCTCTCTCCTCCCCTCTAATCTATATTTGATTTCAATCACACAGATTTTCATTGTCATTCAAATCATGATGCAAGTCATCCATTATGAAATAGTTGATTTAATCCTTTGCCCTCCCTCCAGTGCACTCTCGTTTGCTACAAACTTAATGCATACTTACCACAATACATATTTCTCGCAATCTCCTGGTCAGATTGCCTCTACAGCAATAGTTTGTTTACTGGAACTTTTGTTTTTCCAAATACTGTATCTACTTGCAGAGAGAGTGAGATGAAGGTTGACTTGGTTAGAGAACCGTTGGATAGTGATGAGATTTAGAGTTGCCACTCTTAAGGTATCAACCATGAAACAGTTAATGCAGTCATGAAGATTTGGACAGGCTTTCAAGAATTTCCATATCATGCTGCATGTCTGCAAGGGGGTGGGGAGCTCCAGAAAGAACTTCAGTGAGAGTTGTTAAACTGAACTGATAAGGTCTGCTGTTTTCTCCTTTTGCGTGTTGCTGTGAATTAATGGGCACACCAAGTGCAGTGCTAGTTGCAATCCCAGAGGAGGAACTGAACATTTTTTCTGATGGCCTGTACTAGACTGAGTAGTAGACTCAGTATGGGGGAGAGGGAACGTTTGGCGCAAATGATCGGGTACACAGAGGGCTTTGGAAATTCAGAAAAGCGAAGTCCCAATCCAAGAACCTTTGAGCTATATCTGGGTTTGTGTGCCCAATGAGTAACATCGGTAGATGAGGTTTGTTAAAGATTATGTAAATCCATTGCCTCATAGTACAGTAATACCTTGGTTTACAAGCATAGTTTTGTTCTGGAAACATGGCTGTAAACCAAAGCATTGTATGTAAAAGCAAATTTCCCTGTAAAAACTAATGGAAACTCAGATTATTTGTTCTGGAGTGCCACGGACCACATACTGTATGCACAAAATGCCAAAACACACAAAAGAAGTTGGCTAGACATCCACACCCACACCATGGTTTAGGTACCTGGCTGTAGAATCTGCTCTGCTTGGGACTAACAACTGATTTTCACTCTGTGTTTTTAAAGTGAAAATAATAAAGTGCAATTTATAGTCCTGTACAAATTGACTAGCTGCCCCATGACTAGAAATGGTTTGAAAAAATAAATAAGAATGTTGAAAACAAATTACTGTAAATAAAAATATGCATATGAAGAAAAATAAAACCCTAACCTGCACCTTCCTTTGAAAACATTCCTTGTTGGTGCAAAGGAGACCCCCTTCCTCCACCACCCCACCCCTCTGCTTTGGAGGCTGCCTGAGACAGAATGTTCCAGACAATCACCCACAATCCAGCAGGGAGAGAGAGCGCCACCATTGGCACATTTGTCATCATGTGACCTGCTCTGGTGCTCATATTGCAAGACATTGTTCGTTAATCCAGGCAAAATTGATTAGAAAAGTTTGCTCATCTTGCAAAACACTCATAGACCAAGGTACTCATAAACCAAGGTATTACTGTATAGAATTAGAGTCAGGTAAACTAGTTGAAAACTTGAAAGAGATCCAAAGCCAAAGGCCTACAATAATCCAAAATCATGCTTTTCCGGTGCTCCTGGAATTGCATTCCAAGGCAATCCAAGGTTCTGCAAACAAGAAGATTCGCACCATAGACCATGCTATGCTAACGAACAAGTGGATCTGAAACTCAGATAAGGAGTATTCACTCATTTCCTGCTTGGATAGACTCACAACAGAGAGTGGTGATCCTCTCCTTTGTGTTTCTCTCTATGTGTGGAAAGTGAGATCTCTGCAACAGACAATAATTTTTGTCCACATGTTAGCTCTACAAATTAACCTTAATTTTTGAGATTTATGATCATATGTGGCACTTACAATTGAGCAGGAAGGGAGGGGCTAAACATTGACGACTCTTTCTAAGTGTGTTGAGAGCATCTGAGTAGACAGTGACTGAATACTCCTGTTGATTTCATTCTTGAGCTTGGACACATTGAATGGTGTGATGCTGTCTTAGGTTTCCTGGTAAGTCTTCAACTTAAGGAGGCTATAGCTCCCATGGAAGCTGCTGCATATGAAAAGATTTTGCCTGGACTTGGTCATTCTATCCTGCAGCCTTTAGCTGGGCCTTTACCTTTGTTTGGGATCTCTTCTTTTGAGTTACATTGATGTGATGTTTATCCTCTAGTCTGGATTCACGGAAAGGAATCCTTTCATAGCACCATAGAACAGTGAAGCTGGAAGGGGGTTTTTAAGGACATCAAGTCCAGCCCCTTGCTCCATGCAGGAAGACAAATCAAAGGACATCTGCCAGGTGGTTGTCCAAATTTCTCTTGAATGACTCCAGTGCCGGAGCACTCACCACCTCTTGAGATAATTGGTTCCATTGGGGAATTCCACCAGAATATCGTAGTTTCGTTTTACTGTCCACCTGCCCCGTAGCCACTCATCATAGCAGTTACATTTTCTCAACATACTTGTTAAACCAATGGTCGTTACACATATTTATATGCTCTCAGTTCTATATAGAACACATTAAAATCTTCTGTACAGCCAAGATCCTGCGAACAGCAGTATCTGCTCAGATTGACAAGACAGAGGCTCAGAATTCAAGAATTTAGAGCAGGCACCTCGGAGGATATGTATTTCATTGTCTGTACCCTCTTACCACAGGATAGGGTACAAATAAATACAGATGGCATGGTATTTTATTTATTTATTTGCTAGTTTTATTCATGGGCTGCCCTTATCCCAGTAAGGGGAGAAAATACTCCATATCTCTGAAGAAGTGTGTTTTGACCCACAATAGCTCATATTGGAAGTAGTCCATTAATCTAAAGTGCCACAATATTTTGTTGTTCTTTCTCCTCTTTTCATTTTTTCACTTCAATTTGGCAGCATACTATTAATAACTTACAGCCTGTTTTAGGCAAGATTACTTCCATCTCCCAGGTCAATGGAAGCCTTTGACTATATTACAGTCAACACTTTTCTCAGTGCAAAGGTCATTGCATCACACAACAGCTTAACCATTTTGTATCACCTATTAGACAATTTACCTTAGATAATTACTCTACCTATTGCCAGGATGTTTAGCTAATTATCACTTGAAGTTCATTATCAGTGCTAATAATGTTGTTCTCTCTTTGGAAGCTCATTACCTGTGCCTGTCCCATTTCACTTGGTCTCCACCCACATACCTAAGCCATGCCTCACAGTTGCTAAAATGTTTCTCTCTCTCTCTCTCTCTCTCTCTCTCTCTCTTTCTGAGTCTATGTGATTGACTGAGTCCTTCAAATGAATCCAGTGAAATCTTGATGAGCTATTAATGTTTCTTCACGTAAAAAACTTTCCTTCATTTTTATATTCTTTTCTTCATTTCCTAAAAATAGCCTCTAAATTATGAATGATTTGTGTTAAAAATATAGAGGGATAATCAAATGTTTTATGCTTATTTTTATTCCCTCTTTCATGCAACCTTTCTTTCACCCTTTGCATCTCATTATCTGAAGAATTCCCCCCCCCAATAGTATAATGACTATCATTAATGATAATGAAGGCTGTAGCAGATAATTGGTCATGTGACCAATGAGAGCTGTCAACAGTCAATCAGAACATCTATAGTACGGAAGCAGGGACCCTTAAAAATTAAGCAGACTTATTTAGAAAAGGAATAGATACAAAATGTCACTTTAGGTATACAGTATATAAAAGAAACTGGAACCCAGTTTACTTCAGTCATTTCTTGTGGGATTGCTGTATATAGAGCTCCTGGTGCTTTCCATTTCGGATTCCTTTAGTTGCTGGCTTGCCTGTACCTCTGTCCTAGACTGTTACCCTTTTTTGGTGGTGGTGGTGAGTTCCCTTGACCCATAGTAGTTTGGATTATCTTTCATCCTGCCAAGTAGTTTGCCTGTGCCAGCATGCCTCTTTGGATTACTTTTTGGACTCCCCACCCACCCACACTTTGACTTCCCACTCCTTTTCCTTTCTTGAGTTATTTTTGCTGTGGCCTGATGGACTCAAAGAAGAGAAGAGAAGGGATGAAGTGGTGGCTCTTGTACTACAGTAGCTTTGGGCTGTGTGAGGGCTTTGATTGTATTTCTTTTGCCTTTGTTTATCAGTGAAGATTCTCACTCATCCGAGTTAGGTTATCTGGATGACGAAGCTGCTTGGATGAGTAGCGAAACATCTCACTCTCACAAGAAAAGACGTCCAGTTGCCATGACTCAATTTCCAGATTGCCTTTATTTGCTTTTCTTATTTTTAAATGTTATTTATTTTACTAATTTTCCCCCTTATGGGGAAAGCTGATGCTTGTCAGTATAATAGAGTGTAGGGAGCTCGATTCAGTGTATGCTGGCTTCCCTGAGATTGAAACATCCCCCCGCCCCGAAATACCTGTCTATCCCTCTGTCTGTCCTCCTTTATTCCGGTGAGATCAAGGCAACATACATTCCTTTCATCCTTCCTGCTGATGAACAACTCTGGAAGCGAGGCTGCTCTGGGTGTGATCATCACCCAGTCAATTTCATGGCTGAATGGGATTTTAAGCTGCATTTCCTGAGTCCTATTCTAGAACTCTGTCTGAGATGCCTCACTAACTACAGCTCCCAGAATCTCCTAGCTAGCAGGGAATTTGGAAATGGTAGTTCAATAATTTTTCCCTATGTTCTGCCTATACCTTAAGGCTGCTGTTTACGTCTTTTCCCGCCCACCCTCCCTCTCGGCCATTAAAGGGATTTGAAAAGGTTTCTTGGCTCATGGAATTCTTTAGTTAGATGTCATGGGGATGAAAGGATGGAATCAGTGGCATTTTGCCTAAGGAGGATATGGACTGCTTTGAGTAGCATCTGCCAAATCTTCCTAACGTGCTTTCAGCTTCATGATACCCTTCCATATTAGACTGGGGCCATTGGACCCGGTTGCTTTAATTCCTATAGGTTGCAGCAGCCACAGTAGATAGAGTCCTCACTTGCACAGGGCATTTCATTTACTGTCCAACACAGTCCCCCCACCCCCTTCCTGAGGTATCACTAGCTGGATGCTTGAGAAGGGTGAGGTAAAGTGTGTGTGTTTGGCAATTCAAGATGGGATTTTTTTTTAATCTCTGAGATTTACTTATTAGTGTGAGGGAACACAGCCAATCTTCCTTGATCAGTCTTGCGCTGTGTGAGTTACATCAGGAAATCCCTTTGATCTCTGTGCACAACTGCTGCACTTTGTTCTGAGGCTGTTGAACAGTTAAAAACTTTAGAAGGGAGTGAAGATCAAACACTCCCTTGTCTAAATAAGTACAGCATGCCTCATCATAATACAGAAAGTGTCTTTGCCTTTGGAAGAGATGATCTAAGGTAAGATGCTCTTGTGGCTATCTCAGTTATTTCACTTGTTTTCCTGCTTCCTTTGTTTATTTGTTAATTTATTATTTGTCTCACCACCTTTTTCTCCTTGCCGGGTTCAGCTGCAGGGATTTTATGTCACAAGAGAAAAGCATGCATTGATGGTATGTTTGAGAAAACTGTGATGTCTGGCAAAAACAATTAACCCCTTCCATTGTGAAGAGCATCAACCATGTAGGGAAAGGATATTTGAAGTTGTTTTTATCTGTGAGGTATCGTCACTACGTGTGGGTGGTTGTTTACTTCTGCACGAAGGTTTCCCTGCATAATTAGCTAAGCAATTTTTAAAAAAATACTCTGTTTGTTAGTTCATTACTAATCAGAGAAACCTTTCATTGCTGGAATGTTTTAAACAGTTTCCCCCTGTATTTCTGGAATTTAGAAATTATAGAAAACACTATACTGGATTATACTGTAATTCTTTATATCTACTGCATACTTAGTGGTTTGATACCTCAGTGATGCAGTACATTCTTGTCGCTTTAAGGGAAATCTGGAAGTTGAGTCATGGCTACTGGACTTCTTTTTTGAGAGATAGAAACGTTTCGCTGTTCATCCAAACAGCTTCATCGGTCTCAAAGCGGAATATTCTTGATTTCAAAGGTAGTAGAGTCATATTCTGTACAAATACTTGTAGGATGAATGACTGCAGGGTTCAGCACCTTATGTGATTCTAGGTACATACTGTATTTCTCAATTATATATTACAAAATATTATAATGACTCAGTATCACATTTTGTGCTTGCCTACTTTATTTTTAGGATTAGCTTACATTAGCAACCATGTGTTTTAAAAGTAGTTTAGAGGAATCCTCATGGGATAGCTGCCTTGGGTCCTTCTGTGGAGAAAGGTGGGATATAAATAAATAAAAAGAGAGGACAGATAGGGAGTAGTCTTAGAAAGAGATTCACCACACCCAAAAGGAACAAGGAGTTCTCAGAAATTATTTGTATATCTGTGCAGGATGTAACTCCAAATATATACATAGAATTCTATGATTATTATCTCATGGCAGTTTCAGCGATTTTCCCACGGAAGTGGGGTAACAATACTGATACATGCAATGAAACTGTCCCTTCCTTGAACCTCACAGGCTAAGCATAAGTAAAACTTGGCCACATGGGAAAGAGAAAATGCTTAGGATCCCAGATAAATGCTCAGGATCCCAGATAAGGAGCCTCATGGCGTAGTGGTTAAATCCCTGTACTGCAGGTAAAACTGTGCTCACGACCTGGGGTTCAAGGAGCTGGCCGAAATGGCAATGTATAGCCAATGTTGAACTGTGGAGCTCCTACCCTGTGAGCAGCTGGTGGACAAAGAGGTTGTTGCCCTCGTGGTCAGTCCTTAAATGGGCTCTCACCTCTCCAGTGTTCTACCACCACCATCCAACCTCACCAGTCAAGAGAGAAGTGCTCTGACAGGAATGAGAACATCACCATATTGCCTGCAAACAAAGGAAGGTGCACTGTTGTTCTCAACACTGTGGATTACCATGAAAAAGTAATCTCACTTTTGAAAAATCAACCCATATATGGGATGCTGCTAAGAGACCCCACCAGCAACTACAAGAAGAAAGTAATAGAATGCTTGGAGAGGACAACACCATTGACAAGATGACCCACCACTGTTTATATCCTAGAGGGTTTGCCCCATGCCTGTACAGACTTCCCAAGATACACAAGCAAGGAGCCTCTCTCAGACACCTCATCAGCACCATAAACCCAGTAACATGCAACATTGCAAAATACCTGGCTACTACCCTAGCACCATTGATTGGATCCACAGATCACCACATTCAAAGGAGTTTGCTTCTGTGGTCAGGGAGCTGAAACTGGATACAGATGAAACCAGTGGTTAGCCCCTGGCCATGCTCTGCACCGGTGCTGTTGGGCCCTAGAGGCGCACATAACCATTGGTCAAACTGGTCCGTCCCAGGCTGGTAGACATAGAGCCCCCATTCTTTCCATTAATCCAGGGAAATCTTTCTCCATATAATCATGGATGCTGTAATGAAGTGAAATAAGATTATATCAAAGGTATTATTCTTAGGTGTAATTTAGGCCAAAATGAAGACAGAGATGAATTACTTGTCTGGAGAATTATTGCAGTTAACAACTATGATAGTTTGTTTTTTATTTCTTCTATTATTGAAATGTTTGCTGATGTCAGGTTTTTTTTTTGAGTGGCCGTGTTCTGGAAGTTTCTCTTCTTGATGTTTCACCAGATTCTGTGGCCGACATCTGTTGCAAAATGTCAGGAAGAAAAACTTCCAGAACATGGCCAAACAGCCCAAAAAACTCACAAAAGCTATCAGATCCCAGCTGTGAAAGCCTTCAAGAACACATTGCACTGATTGTTACTGAGTAGAGATGGGCTTTTGATTTTGGAAGTGGTCAGCTTCTGAAACAAACTGCGGGAGTCCAGCTGACATTTGGAACTGGAGGAATGAAATCAACCAATCCTTTACCTTGTGCTGGGCTCACACAGAGTAAAACTCCAACAAGGAAGAAGACTCTGATGCATCATCTTTTCTTCTGCCTGGTTCTGGCCAGTCAGACAGGAATGTGGGGCGATACATTTCCCTGCACAGCTCCTGATTGGCCAGCACCAGGGAGAAGTTAAGATGATGTGTTGGAGGCTTCTTCCCTGTTGGTATTTAACCCTGCACAAGCCCAGCGCAAGATAAGGGATTGGTTGATTTCAGAAGTTCAGAATTTATAGAGCAGGAAAGGTCTGTAGCAAATGAAAAAAGATGTAATGCTTTGCCTTCAAATTTTGACCATTGAGGTGGTCAGTGAGGTGGCCAAGTTTGCAGATGACATGAAACTTTTCAGTGTGGTAAAAACCAGAGAAGATTGTGAAGAGCTCCAAGGATCTCTCCAAACTGTGCTGTTAGGTACAGAATGAATGAGATTGTGTTTTTTTTCTACAGTCGCGGTCCATATACTGCAGTCCCGGTATATTGCGGGACTGCAGTATATGAAGGCAAGGTGGGCCTGTTTGGGGCCTTCTGCACTTACTCCTGGCCTGTCACTGCCCTGAATGGACCTCCCATGGGCTTCCTGGGCCTGTCAGAGGCCCCAGAAGTGGTTTTTGGTGAAAAATGGGAGTGTCTTCAGGATCGACTGAAACCACTTCTGGGGCCTCTGACAGGCCGGGGAAGCCTGTCGGAGGCCCGTTTGGAGCAGCACCAGGCCTAAGTTAAGTGTAGGAAGCCCCAGACAGTCCTCCCCCAGTCCCAACCCAACCCAGCATCTGCATATCACAGATTTTCCTTTATCGTGGTTTGGGTCCCTAACCTCCACAATAAATGGGGGTAATTGTGTCTGAAAATCTTGTATGGACAAATATTTATCAATGATTATTATTTTGTCTTTTCAGTAATTTCAATTACGAATATGTTTCTACTCAGCTGGCACTTGGACTGTGCTGGTCAGATCCCCCCCCCCTTTAATTCAGTGGAGGAAAAGTGAATTAAAGGTTTCATCTAAAATATTGTTTGTGGCAATAGGAAGTTATATATATATATATATATACACACACACACACACACACACACACACACACAGAGTACCTGCAACTGCCAGGTGGACATACATCTAAATGGACATCCTTCAGATTGCACTTCCAGTTACCACCACAACATTACTTTACCAGGGATGAAAAGAGGTGTGTGTGTGTGTGTGTGTTTGTTTGTGTGTTTAATCTTAATCTAAATATATCTCTATAGCAGTGTTGGTGAACCTATGGCATGGGTGCCAAAGGTGGCATTTGGAGCCCTTTCTGTGGGCACCCGACATTACCCTTTCACCGTCACCTGTATCAGGTTAAATTACTGGCTTGGCACTTTGTGAAAAATTAGTGGGTTTTGAATCGCAGTTTGGGCGCTCAGTCTCTAAAAGGTTTGCCATCACTAGCCTATAGTGTTTCATAAAATTTAATGAGCACTTTCTATAGTAATTCTTCCTCTTGTTTAACATACAACAATTCAATAGATATGTAGTGCACAATCTTGCCAGAGTTAGTTGTTTCTTAGTTCTACAATTTTTGGAAAGCTTTAATCATGTGTTTGTATATTTCATAATGAAAATTAAAAGGGATGTTTAACTTGTAGCTTTGCGTCAAATTTTCACTAGTTTATAGATGTTAATGCAATTGTCACGAATCATTATTAGTATTAGGCTTTTTGTTTATGGCAGAACAGTTTTAAGTTGTGAATCAAAGTTAGAATGTAGCATGAAAAGCAAGTTTGTTGAATACAAGTCAGAGAACAGCATGCTTCCATAATATGGCTAAAGATCTTGATGTTTGTATATGCTCCTTGGTCACTAGAGATGTGTACGTGATTGTAACAGTTTATCCACTGGTACTGTAACAGTGATTGGTTGGGGCCAGCTGGATATGACATTGTATAGCAGGAGGTGAGAGCATGTTACACAATAACCTCTCTGCTATCCATGTTTGCAAAGTAAGCTTGCAAAGCGTTGGCTGCTGTTGACAGGTAATACAGAAGGGATTGGACCTGCTCAGTGGAACACTGCTTCTCTCATACACAAGCACAAGGAATATGTCAATCCAGGCATTGTGGTGACTTCATTACTATAGTTGCATTTATCGCTTTAGAGAAAGGAAGCACCCAAACATGTGCAAACCAGAGCTCTAAAATAATTTGTATGGCATTGCATTTTTCTGTTTGTGAGTACTGCTAGCAGAAGACTGTGAGGCCCCTCTTGACATACAGCACTAGGAGAGTCTGCAGACAATACCTGCATAGGTTCCATGGGTATCTTAAACTGCAGCAACCTTCACTGGCATAACACAGGCATGTCCAAAGTCAGGCCCGGGGGCCGTTTTCAAATTCTCAGCGGCCCATGGCCTCTTCTGCCCACTGGCTCAGCTTGTCACTCATCCCCTCCAGCTGGCCGCTCCCCATACCGGATGGAGGCGTTAGCTTGCAGTTTTATCATTTGCTTTCCCTCCCTGCCTCTGTACATCCCCCCAGCCACCTGTCCAGCCTATCCACCTCCAGCTCCGTTGCTGCAGCCCTGCCTCCTTGCATGTTATAGAGACTTGTCCAAAGTCTGGCCTGGGGGCCAATTGCAGCTGAATGGTCGCCCCCCCCCCCCACATTTTTACCTCAACAACTCTGGCCCTCCTTGCAAAAAGTTTGAACACCCCTGGGATAACATGTGTGTGTGTGTGTTGCATCATTACAGTCCAAGTCCATGGAGTTTTCTTGGCAGGAATACTGGAGTGGCATGCCAGTTCCTACTCAGGGCGTCTACATCACCTGGTATTCCCTGGTGGTCTCCCACTCAAGTACTAACCAGGGCCGACCCTGCTTAGCTTCCAAAATCAGGTGAGATCGAATGTGCTTAGGGCATCTAGACAGCTTCCTTTCCCATCTTCCCAGGAGATTTAGCTTTTCACACTAGCCCCTGGGTGCTGTTGAGGGGAGCCATACTTGACTTCACTGGGGTCATTCTCCCAAAAGTTCCAGTCTTGAAAACTGTGATGGAGGAGTGAGTCCCAGTCAGGATTGAAGTCCTTTTAGCAAAAGCTGATAGAGTTCGGTGTTAGGAGAACTGGGATCCTCTGTCACTTTCATTGGTGCTTCTGCCGAGCTAGGGTAGGGTGGGCACTGCAGCTACCATTGGTTACCGCTAGATTGTTTGACAGTCAACCCAGCTTAGAAATTTCCATCCCAGCCAAACCTCCTGAAGACAGTATATGAAGTTCAAATACCTCCAATTGATTTTTGTGTTGCTGCCTTTCATACCTGTTCAGGCTTGTCCCTCTTGTGGCTTCATTTTCAGAACATACAGATTATAGCGATTCCTTTGGGCAAGAAGAAGGCCCGTGAGATGTTGTGTTGGTGCTCAGCCCCCTGTTTTGCTCCAAAAGGCATGATGAGCCCAAGTGTCCTCCCCTCACTCCTGGTTTTGTTTGGTAACCTTGTTGTGCAACTGGTGATTTTAAAGCCACCTCAGAAACAAACATTCACAATTTTCCTAAGGCACTGATTGCCCTGAGATTTTTCGTCTGTGCCTGGAGAAAGTGTAGCAACTCCCTGGAAAACAACAAACTGAATGCAACGAGAAAAGAAAATCAAATATCAGTTGGCTTGATAAAGCCTTATGCTTGTAAGAGTTGAACAGGACTGTTATAGGTAGGTGATTCTGAAGGACGCTCGTCCATATGACTGCCATAAATTAGAGGTCACTTGATGATATCACTACCACAATGGCAGCCACTCTCTGTAAATTTAGTCATCACCTGACTTTTTGAATCTAAAGTATGAAATTTTCTCTGACACACACACACACACACACACACACACACACACACACACACACACAGAGTATGACTCAGAAAATGATATTTTTAACCTGCCTGCCAAAAAACAGATACTTGGCAAAATCCTTGCCTGAAATGAGTAGAAAATTAAGTTGCATAAGGAGAGCATGCAGACAGACAAAAGGATGGAAATAATTGATCAAAGTCAAGCCTCTGTTCACTATTAGTCCTAGTAAATTGGTTGCCCCAGGAGGCAAGCATGCCAAGGACATTGGCAGTGCTACATCGCCACTCACTCATCTTTGCCGAAGTGCTCCTCCCCTCATGTTATTTTTATCACATGGGAATCACTGGTCTGCAGATTATTAGAATACAACCCCTGGCTTTGATAGTCCTCAAGGCCCAAGCATCATGGGAAGGGTTGCCAACATTTTGAGTCAGCTTTCACTGCTGATTTTTTTATCATATTCTTTGAGCTCAGTTGTACTAAGGAATGATCAATGATTTTATGAACTATTAAATGGAGTACTTGCAACTAGGTTTCCTCAGACTGACGAAGCTGTTTGGATGATCAGTGAAACATTTCAATCTGTCAAGAAAAGAAGTCCATTTGCCATGACTCAACCTCCAGATAAACTCACCTGGATGACTGAGAATTTTCACAGACCTAAGGGTTGTGTGTGTGTGTGTGTGTGTGTGTGTGTGTGTGTGTGTGTGTGTGTGTGTGTATCCTGTGATAATATGAATACAGTGGACCCTTGTATAACAGACAGCTTGTATAACATAAAATTTGTACAACATAAAAATTTTGGAGATAGGGGAAATTTGCTTAACATAATCGCCTATGGGGAAAATCCGTACAACATAAAAATGAGATCACTCCGTTTTCAATGCATTCCTATGGGAATTTGTATAAAGGAAAATTTGCTTAACATAATTTCATTTGGAACGAATTAATTCCTTTATACAAGGTACCACTGTACCTTAGTTTTATGGCAAATTCATATGTGTAGCACCCATGTTGGACAAAGCTCTTCCCTTTAGAATTATTCAAGAGGTAAAGAAGTGGTTTCAGTGCTATTGAAATGGCCTAAATTCTTCTTATTCAGATTTAAAAGATATTTCTCCCTCTGCTGGAGAAGCTGATGTTACCCCTCTTTATTCAAAGTGGTTGTGCTCACATAGCCTGCACTTCCAGAGTGGTGTAACTAGAGTTTGGAGTGCCCAGGGACAAAGTCGGTTTTTGCGCTCTCTCCCCCCCCCAACTGTGTGTTACCCACCCAGCAATGGGGGACGATGACTGATCCTGGGGGAACAGTGGGGGAGGGGAAGAAGGGTCTTTCCTTCTCATGCCCTCTTTGTGAGTCTCCTTTCCAGTTATTGCTCTCCTGTGCAAACCGCAACGTGTGTGGATGGCGCCAAGCAGGCAATTTCCCCCCCTCAAGCATCACCTCCATATCACGCTTCCCCCTCCTCCTTTCCCCCCGGCTAAGGCTTGGCAATCGTTACCCTGGGGAAAGGAGGAGAGGGAAGCAGGCGATGGGATTTTTTTCCCAAGCAGCACCTCCATCGCACACTTCCCTCTCCTCCTTTCCCTGAGCTAACGATCGCCAAGCCTTAGCAGGGGTGAGGGAAGGAGGGCGGAGCAATCGATGGAGGTGCTGCTTGGAAAAAAAAGTCACCTGCTTCCCTCTCCTCCTTTCCCCCTGACTAAGGATCTCCAAGGCTTAGTGGGACAAAAGGAGGACTGCTGGTGGGATGGCACATGGCTTCCTCCTCCTGCTCCCCCTCCAAGCACCCCCAAATTGCTGTGTGCCCCAGGGTAAATGCACTCTTCCACCCCTCCCTAGTTACGCCAGTGCTTCCAGAGCTGGGGATACCTGGTAATCCCAACTGGCAAGAAATCCAGGATTATCTCTTCCCCTAGTAGGACAAAGTGCTTATTTGCAGGTTGGTAGCTTCCACGTTTTGGCAGATTAGGGCCTACAAACACTTGCCAATGCAAATTCCAAATGGATGTATGTCTTAATGGTTCTATGGTCATTTATTCTCATCTTGTGATGCACAGGATCTTTATGAAGTATTATTTCTCTAATTGGTATTGGGGAAACCATTGCCTTGAAAGAACTTCTCTCCATTTCTGCTTAATAGAATTTAAAGACATCATGCACTGGCTTGATTAATGCCTCATTTCTTCAGTGGCGTAGCATTAGGAATGGTAAAAAGCTGCTGCCAATCCACTGTTGTTGCATCTAATGACCAGCAATTCACTTTCCCTTACAGATGACCTTTCTAGTTTCTGACTACTCTAAACCTGTGCATTTTTTAAAAAAATTAATGGGTAGGTGATTACATTCATTTCACGGTTTTTGGTTTAACCAGGTCATTGGAAAATGCTTCAATACATAGGTAAGGGGGCACAGAAAAATAATTTTTCCTTAGTTTGCCTTTTCATTGAAGGTCCCGTCAGCTAGAGATGAACCGTAGCAGCCCTGGTGATCTGCGTGACATTGTTTTTACTGCAATGAAAAGGAGGGTGAAGACAGCCTTGTGCTTTCCCCATTCTTTAATATAAGAATCTCTGCATTTTGAAAGGTGTAGAAATCAGAGCCGAGAATATATTTAAAGGAAATGGCCCTTTTAGAAAAGGAATGGAGATTATTCTGTCTACTTTACAATGCATCCACTGATGAAATATGTCCATAATTCTTTCGGATGTGACTGATAACCCTTCCATAAAGTCCCAATAAGAGCCTGGGTATAGTGTCTGATTGTTTTTTTTCTCCTGGACAGACTGAGGCACTGAAATATCAAAGAGTTCATTAAATGTTTTGGCAGGCATTATCAATGGATGCTCCAGTATTTACCAGTACGAGATTCTTCTCCATATAACTTTCATGGCCATCAGCTCCTATCCCTTTGACCAGAATGCATTCTTATTCTGAAGATTCTGTGTGGGAATGATTGCTGACGAATCATGGAATGCTTATCTATAGGAACACTTTGGGGTTCACTTTTCTGGATTTGATCTGATGTCAATCTATTTGTACAGAATGCTCCCTTCTTATGCAAAGTGCAAAGTGTCCTTTCACAAATATCCCCTAGTGTACATGTCAGCCAGAATGCTACAGCACCTTGTCAATGGAGTTTTCAACACCATAGACTAAAGCTAAATACTAATCCAAACTCAAGTAGTATCAGTGGCATTTTTGTAAGTGATCCATAAGTCATCTGCAGGTGATGAGTTACCATGCAGTAATGGACTTAGTGGTGTTGAGACTAGCAAATACATTTAAGGGGTTGATATACTGACCAGTATATGCTATGAGATTTGAGTTGGTACCTTTCAGTGTGTTGGAGCAGCTGGTGGTAGATTCAGGGGTCAGGGGTTTGATCCTCCTGCGTGCCTTTTGAGGGACAGGCTGCCAAAATTACTTCAGAATATGTGTGGTTGATAGTTGCTGTTCCACCTTGGGCAAGTTGCACAGTCCCGAAGTGCTGCAGGAAGAAGGAACCAGTAAACCATGTCTCAAAACTAAGTACAGTAATTAGATAAATCTGGGAGGGTCTTCATCAGTAAGAATCAACTTGGAGGGCACATTAAAATTGTTGTTCATTGTTACCTAGGGATCAGGTATACAGGTCCTACACTCTGTCGCAGTGGCATGACTATAGCCGGGGGAGTCATTTCAGTTCTCAACTGTGTACAACAGGTAGTTCATCCCCCTTGGCAGTACCGTACAGAGTTCCTATCGCACAGGCTGGCAACCAGAAGCTTAAGACTTCAGTAATACCCACTGTCTCCTACATGTCTCTGGTGCTGCTGTTTTCATTGCCAGAATTGCTCCAGTAGTGCAGATCAGCCAGCAGAGTGCTCCACTGGCATATGTGCAAACTCGGAAGCATTTGCATTTCCCCCTAGGGGCTGCAATCATGTTTGTCAGTGAAATCACTAGATACTATGGAAGGCAGAGGAAAATAGTTGATTTTGGGAAAGTGTGTGCAGAAATAGATTTGTTAAGCAAAAGTCACATGAGAGGAATTCTCATGCCAACTTTTGGAAAAAAATGCTGACTGATGCTGAAACGAGAGAAAAACATTGTAATGTTGCAAACCTGAAAAACTGAGTGAAAGCCAAGTTCACTGTTGGCTTTTCCTTGGCGTTTCACCAGTGAAACAGCTGTCTTGGAAGAGGTACCAGCTAAGTGAAGTTGTTTGAGCATATGATTGCACCTTTAAAAAGGATATTTTGCTCAATAGTTATATCAGTATTTTTGAAAATAAGCTGAACAGATAATATGATGTGATAATAACTATTGCCTTTGTTTGCTGTTAAGATCAGTGAAAGGCATGATGAATGATAAAACGAAACAAAAGGGAATTATGTGTCCTTTCGTCAGCGATGCACTTAATCTATAAAGATAACAAATGATTTTCTGAAGTTGCTGCCTGCTTAGCCTTTTGCATTTTGTTGAAAGAGAGAGAGAGAGGTTTTCACCCTGCAGTATGTAGTCCCATTGTGGAGTAGCCCTACAAAATTGTGTCAGTTGACAAACATGAGGAAGGTACATTAAATCAGTAAAGGGCCTCCTATCTCTGGTGAAGTGGATTATAGTCCATGAAATGGTAAGCACTAATTTGTTTCTTAGTTTCAGTACCTGCTTGTGAAACTTCTTTTCCTGGAAGGCTAGGCTACCCCTTTCTCTGTTGTCCTTCCACCAGCAAGTGAATACCTTTCCATGCAAGCCGACTTTGAGGAACTGACTGATAGCACAAGGGGGGGGGCACATATCCACATAGTATATATCCCCTGGGGATTGGTTCCAAGCCTTCCCATGGATAATGAAAACCGTGGATAAGAAAGAACGCCAAAATGTCCCCAAAACTGCTGTTTTGTGACAGTAACTTGCTTTACGGCTGCTGTTTTATGACAGTAGCTTGCTTTACAGCTGCACTTTGTGACAGTAGCTTGTTTTGTGGCTGCTGAATTATTTATTTATTTTTTCCTCTGCCAGTCGTGGATAACTGAATCAGTATATAATGAATCAGTGGATATGGGGGTCCTACTGTAATTTACACCACAAATATCCAGAAGGAAAGGAGGAAAAGCTGCTACAGTATGGGACAATTGCCCAAATCAGGAGAATTGTTGGTAATATACAGGACTTGATTAGAAAGAAACACTGAAATATAATGTCTGTGAAGATTCTCATTCGTCCAGTTGAGTTTATCTGGAAGTTGAGTCCACTTATCATGACTGCACTTCCAGACTGAAATATAACAATCTTTGGATCTGTAGTACCTGGGAAGAACAGATTTTTAAAAATCTTGATGAAGGTCCTGGTAGAAGGAACAGTGTAAAAGAACGTGGCAAATAGCTGCCATTTCATCATCATCATCAAGACATAAAAGATCATGAGATGGCACTCCATGATCATCTTTCTCTGCAAGGAGTACAGAAAGTAAAACATTTAATTGGACTAGTGTAAATGCTTTCCTGAATGTGGGAAAAGTTAAATTAGACAAACAGGGAGAGGGCACAAAAATCCTGTTGCCTAGAGCACTATGTTTAGTCAGCAAGCTTAAATGTTCTTGTAATTCTGTGTCCCAGATTCTTCAGTTAACAATGGATTTGGCTTTAAAACAGCCAAGCTCTGTTAAGGGGCAGGGAGAAAAATCACAGAGACAGTGATTCCTTAGACAGGTCCCTCCTCCATTGAGATTAAAAAGGTACCTGGCGGTTGGGCAAAAGAATGGGAATCCAGTTCCCCACAGTGTATCCCAGAAGAGCTAGTCTATGCAGCCTTGGTCAAGCTGCACAGTTAGAGGATGTCCCCAGAAGAAGGGATTGAGAAACCACTTCTCGTTCATTTCTGAGCACTCCTTACCTGGAAAACCCTGAAAAGGGTTGCCATAAGATAGACTTGACTTGGCAGCATGTTGACTTGATGCTGAAAAATATGTTATGATAGAGGGCTTTTGGCCAAATACCACATTTCTAAATTGGATACTGAATAATGAGAAAAGATGGATTTCTTATTATGTTGATCTGGATCAGGAGAAAAGAGTAGTTGGTGCAATCTATGTTGTTTCACATGATTATCAACGTAGTATGACCCTGACAATGAAAGACACTTGACTACTTTTCAGAGCTGCAGGACAGCTATGAATCTTTTTGTTTGTTTTGTTTTTTACTCTGCCAAGTGTTGAGGCCAGTTTATAAAGTGTTCTGCTTACATACCGCCCCACGCCACTTCAAGTAGTCTCTGGGCAGTTTACAGAGTTTAATTACAGTACGCAGGCTACACATTGCCCCCCACCCCAGCAAGCTGAGTATTCATTTTACTGACCTGGGAAGGATGGAAGGCTGAGTGAACGCTACCTGAGATTGAACCCCAGGTCATGAGCACAGTTTTACCTGCAGTACAGGCATTTAACCACTGCGCCACGAGGCTCCTATAATAATGATTACAAAAGAAACACATACATTAAACTAATGTGTATTAATACAACAGCAGCTTTCTCTTATGTAAGGCTTCAATCTGCCTAGGGCGCTCTTAACAAGTCACTTTGAGTCCATAGCTGAGATCAGCCCTCCAGTGAAGGGGGGGGGGGGAGAGACTCTATACGTGGCAGTAGAGGGGGAGTGCTGGCAAGTTTCAGCCCCTCCAGGAAATCAATCGGTTCTGATTTTCCTGACTGTCTTCAGACGGCTGTCTTTATTTATTTATTTATTTATTTATTTATTTATTTATTTATTTATACATTTATACATTTCTGTACCTCCTGTCTTCCAGAGGAACTCTGGGCAGTTTCCATCAATACACAGGAAAAATACAATTATACAAAATACCAGCAAAGCAATAATCACAAAATAATAAAACAAAACAAAGCTAACTAACTAACAAAACAAACAAACACAACTAATAAAAAAAGCTCTGGCAAGAGAATCTCACTCACAACAGCTGCAAAATAACTAAAGTGTTTGGATTTAGGTGAGTGAATTTAATATTTTTTAAAATATATTTTGTGCACAAAACGTACTAAAAACTCTGAAGCAGAATTCCAAAGCTTTTCACATGTCAGCTTTACATGGCTATTCATGGCAATCCTAAAGGAAAGATGCTTTAATATTGTGTGGGTCTCCAGACTCTCTACAGGCATGGAAATGTCAAAGGTCCCCGTGGGCGCTCTCACTAGACTATGGTGGACTCTAGTATGTGACCAAGACTCAGAATTAGTCACAAATTGCCTCCTCTGATCTTGAGTAGTCTTCACAGTCTGACCCATTTCCTCCTGCAATCTCTCACATCCTGACAAGGTACACCTGGTATGTGAAGTGGCAATGCCATTTTGGTGCAGCCCCTTGAGTGTATTTTCTTTGGGCCTTTTGAACATGGAGGACCATCTCCAGTTGGAGGAACCATTTGAACTGTAACCGCTTCTTCCACTTCAGTCACATCCTCATCCTCCTGGAATTAGGATCATCCCAACTTTTTATAGCACTCCAACTGTTGAAGGTCTGAAACATGTCTGTGAAGATTCTGAGTTATCCAGATGAGTTTATCTGGAAGCTGAGTCATGGCAATTAGTGCCACCTCTACCTCCAACATGGGCAGGACCTCTGTCACCATTATAATTGGGGTCTCTATCTGCCAAGGGTAAAACTCCAGCTAAGTGGACCATGCATCTTCCCCAGCTGTCTCCCAAGTGGTCATCTCTTCCCTGTGGCCTGTCTCCAAGAGAAATTGTAGAAGATGCCTGAGAGGTTGGCCCCAGCTCTATCAGAACATCCACCCACTCACATTTAAAGAATATGCTGATGATTTATGCCCCACATAGCCAATGAACAATTCCAGTTGGCACCTTTTGAACACACATTAAGGGAGGGCTGGCTAGATAGCTCAGTGAGTTAGATATCTGGCCTGCAGAACCAAAAGTTGGGAGTTCAATTCCCCGCTGTACATTTCAGAAGAGCCAGCCTATGTGGCCTTGGACAGGCGGCACAGTCCCAGGTTGCCCCAGAAGAATGGAATGATAAACCACTTCTGAGTACTTTCTTTCTCGAAAACCATGAAACACATAGCCATAAATCAGAATTGTCTTGACATCAGACACACAAATGTACATGCAGTAACAGACACAGACACAGACACACATTTAAAACTCTCAGTATTTACCTCATTGCCCGCACTGTGTGAAGTTTTGCTTTCTTCTTGCTCCTTGTTTTAGATGTCCATTCTTTTATCAAGCAGTTGTACTAATCTCTGAGTAAGTCTGCGAATAGTATTTGTTTCAGTCACACCAAATTGCTAGGTGTTTTGGCAGTGTTCCTGGACTTTTCATAAAAGAGATTTCAGGATCGAATGAAAGTTGAATATCTTGTTCCATGGGATTATAGAGCTGCATTATCAGTGAATAATGCTAGTCATGCTCTATGCTTTCGACATTTTACAGTCTGCCTTCCAAAAACACAAGAGATGTTATTTCCCTGGGGGTTATGCTATTAAGTGAATCCCAGCCATGGCATAATCATTAATAGGGGAAATGTAGTTCTTCAAGCAGATGAACTGAGCTTTTTGTGTTACTATTGTTTTCATTGGTTAATATTTAATTGAAGGTCAAATAAAATATTAAACAGGCAAATTATTTAGTTATTGTGAGAAAACAGCATCACTGACTAATGTTGGCTGACAAAAATGACATGGTACTCTGTATGTGACCGGGAACAAATATTTGTACAAACTGATGGAGTTGTGATCATGAATGCATGTGTCACTACCTCATATCTAAAAAGTAAATACCCTTCTTTATTTGAGAATGTCAGTGGCCTTATAGAAGAGCAGCAGGGAAATGTACTGAAATGCCTGGTGAGGTCCTACATTTCAACTGGAAGTTCCACAGCAATACTCCACTTTTGCATTAGGTATTCCTGCTATTTGAAGTAAAGTGCTCATGAAGGAAGTGTCTTAAGTTGCTGTTCTGTTCTTTAAGAACATGAAATGTACAAATGCAAAAGTGGGCAATGCCTTTATAAGAAAAAAATCCCAACATACAATCTGCAAGCTTTTGTGGATCAAGGAGCATCCATTTCATCAGGCATGTACCAGCTTGAAGTCCATAAGTTCTTGGCAAGATGGGTTTTGCCAGGCACGCCTTTCTTAGATGCAAGTCAGTAAAGATGCAGGCTGTATTAAAGCTTTTGTTTTAAAGTTACAGCTGAGCCAGCTGTGGGTTCAATATCACACCCAGTTCTCCAAACAAAGAGGCACAGGCTGTGCACACTCACATACACACACACCTTCCCATGTGTCTGTCACGTCAATTTCCCCCCTGAAACTAGAGTCAGCCTTATGAAAGACTGTGGCATGTCAGATCCAATGAATTTGAGTGTTTAATGCTGGAATGAATGTCCCAGGTTCTCCTGAGATTCTTGGTCTCATGCTTAGAAGCATCTTGACATCTCTTAACATCTCCATGCCAAAAGACCCATTAGGAACCGTAAATATTAAGAGACAAAAGAGATGCAGCAAAGGAAAACTGTGATGAGGACCTCCTCTGAGGTTTCTCTGTCACCCTGTTTGGAACTGTGGATTTGATCAGAGAATCTATGTTGGCAGAAAGAGTTTTAATCCCCTTCCTCACTTCTCTTCTTTGCCAATCCAAACCATTCCTTCAACATCCCCGTAGTGCTTACATGTTTTCAATATGATGCACGTAGCAGCATAGGTTAGAAAGGGAATTTAAAGCTGGGAAAATGTCAAGAGAAAGGGAGGGCTATACCTTGCAAGGTAAATTAGAAGACCCATGTGACTGCTTTGAACTTTATAAAACCCTAAATCATAGGTTTCCCATATCAAATGCAGTGAGAGTTGACTTGACAAGTGTTTATCCTTCCCACCCTATTTATCATGTTATAGGAACTAGAAAAAATGCTTAAGAACATTGTAACACAGGAAGCTGTCTTGCACTGAGTCAGGCCCTTGGCCTGTATGGTGGCCAAACTTCAGTTCTCCAGATGTTTTGGACCACAGCTGCCAGAATTCCATGCCTGTATTGCCAGTGACAAAGGACTGTGGGAGTTGTGGTCCAAAACATCCGGAGGGCCGAAGTTTGGCCACCACTATCCCCAGTACTGGCAGTACTGACTTGCAGTGGCTTTCTAGGTTTTCATTAAGGATGCTTTCCTAGTCTTAGCTCAGGGTTGAACTTAGACCTTCTGCATGCACAGAATATACTCCATATTAATGAAGAATCACACCTTTGTTGTGAAATATATTAGACATTGCAACAGCATTTTTAAAAAATCCTTGTACAATATTATCTGGGTTCCAAATTAAACAGAATACTTGATAAAATAATGAACCATCTGTGTGCCCACAGCAATCAACAGACACTCTATTCAGTTGGTATTTTGTCCGCAGAAAGCCTTTGCTGTGGGCCATGAAATCAAATTTAGTTGCAGAAGTTTTTTTGTATTTTTCTTATATCTTCCCTGTGGGTTTCTAGTATCCATGGGTGCGTTGCATAATGAACACATTCATCACTATCTGAACATGACTTAACACTCATTATCCAGAAGACATATTAACATTTTAAAAGGCCTGTTTTTTAACTGCACAAAGCAGAAAAGGTTTATGGGGTTATAAAACTATGTATTGGCTTTTACTCACGTCATGCAAAACAAAACATAGTTAAACTCTCCGTGGCATGGTATAATGGCTGGTTTCAGCATATTTGTACATTGCTCATTACTATTTCCCTGACAAACAAATTTTACAGTACGTTAATTAACCACCGCTTCTTGTAGATCATGTGCATGTCCAAACATTGCACATTATAAGTCTCATAAAGTGAGTTACCTTTGCTTGTTCAGAATTTGCAAAGAGACACTCAGCTCTCCTGCTAAGGTATCAAGTGTGCTGGTGAGTCAGATAACAGGGTGGTGCTGAAGGAGAGCAACATCTACTTCTGTGACACAGAGGACTTGCTGTTTCGTTTTGGAGCACTGGGATGTTTTCATCTCTCTCCTTGAAGTTGCATTTATCTTCACAGCTGTCAACACCACAGTGTTTAATTTATTTAAAGGCATTCGAGATTGAAACTAAACATTTTAAAATGTCATCTCCTTTTTGGGGGGTGGGGGGGTGGGAGGTTGCCATGAAAACATAGTTCCTGTAATGCCTGAAAGGGCAAGTAACAGTAGCCGATTAATTTTTATTACTTCCTAGTCTTTACAAGGTGTATTATTTGCATCTTATCAAATGAAAGATTGATAGAGCCGTCCGAACAAGAGCCCCTACGAGAGGCACATCTAGGCTGTTGGACTAATGGCTTGCTTATTAATATTCATGAGCCATCTCATTTAGCTGGTGCTCTTGGGACTTGATTAAAGGAAGGACTGCTTCAATTGCTACTGGAGATGGAAGCAGTCTTGTGGGTGGCACAGTTGGTTCTGTGGGGACAGCTTAGAGCTATAATTCTGTAACACACTTTGAGGGTCTCTGTAAGCCTGGGGCTTGTGTGTTCAGGCCGCATTTGAGCATGGTGGTGTGGTAGACGAGCCATTTCCGCGCATCTTCTTTTAGTCTTCTAATGTGTACCTTGCATTTCTTTCTTAAGGTCTGAAGGAGAAGATGACCATGTAGATGATGACAGCGTGGATGCAGCATAATGGAAAACAGTGAATGGGGTGGAACTGGCCTGCAACCGTGAAAGCTACCATCTGATCACAGGCGAACCAGCTATATATTTGTTTGCTTTCTCAACGGTTATTCTTGGAAGCCTCAAGTGGATTCATTCTTCTGCTTAGGCTGGAATGTGATTCTCCACACTTGCAAATTTTAAAGTTGTACATAGCACACAGAGTGGAGCTATACGATCAGCAAAAATGGGTGACATGACAAATAGTGATTTCTATTCAAAGAACCAAAGAAATGAGGCCAACCATGTGGGAGAATTTGGGTGCACACTTGAGGACCTGCGCTCCCTCATGGAACTTCGAGGAATGGAAGCAGTCGTTAAAATTAAAGAGACATATGGGGACACTGAGGGCCTGTGCAGACACTTGAAGACATCACCAACAGAGGGTAAGCAATTAAAACATTTCCTTTCCCCAAGGGAATCTGAAGGGAAGGCTTCCCTTCCTTGAGAAGGGAGGGTTCACACAGGGGTTTTGTTTGCTTGTTTTTCCGGTACGCCCAATGTTGCAAAAGGGGCAATCTTGAGCAAAAAGACCCCGGGGCAAAGTAAGACCAACATAGGTATTATTTGTACAGAGGCATTACTAAAATAAATAAAGAAAGAAAAACAAAAAAGGGGGGGGAGAACAAAGTGTTGAATATGTTTATTTGGTGTTTTTACTAGCTATATCTTCAGGGAGGTGCATGCAAATCATCACTGAATATGTTATGTTTAATTCCATTTATGTTACTGGTAAAGGTATTCCCCTGGAGGCATTATTTTTGGTATTGCTCTTACCATTCCCCAACAAGGTGTTTAAAAAAATTGCAGGTCACATCTCTATAGCTCTGTTTTATCTTCGGATACTTGAAACATTCCACCATAGACTGTGGACGGGGAGCCTTACAGAAGCTGATGCTCCAAAATGCCTTTGGACACTTTATGTGTTAGCTTCCTCTTAAATGCCTGATCCACCGTATGAACTGTATTTGGAAGGCTGCATAGAAGCTTCCAATGTAAATGCTGTCACTTTAACTTTTCAATATGTCAACTTCAAGCCATCTTTCATCTGTGTTTGGAAAGTCCTTGTAGCAGATAATTCTAAACAGCCCACGATAAATGCATAACACTCTGTATCATTGGATTTGCCATTTGTGTTGGTAATCCATTGAGGGTATTGGCAAACATCAGCCACCCTTGCAGAGTGGGTGGAACATTTGTAACATTCAATTTTAAGTAAACTGTATTCCACATGAGCATGTATTAAGTTTTCCAGCCAGTTCAAGACAACATGTGAGAATCAAATTACCTTGCTTTATAGAAGTGGCTGCAGAGCATCTTACTTATTTTTGGGGTCATGTAAACATCTGGAGGGGAAAAGAAGAATTTGTGAACATTGTTTTTCTGTCCCCCCCCCCCAGTACTTTCTGTGAACACACAAAGTTGTTCCATGATTAGTGGAATCTCCCATTTGGGTCTAATCAGCTTTTGTAAATTGAAATTTACTATTATATGTATTCTAATGTATAGTGAATTTTTGATCATATAGTGGACAGTTATGTTTTTTTTAAAAAAATACTTTGCCATTCATCAGCTGCTCAATTGTAATAGTCAAGGAATACTTGAAAAGTTTCTCTTACTCTATATTTAGCACATCAAGTAACAGTATGGATCAGGATTGGGGAATATGTAGATCTCTAGTAGATAGAATTGAACTCCAGTTCCCATCCATCCCAGTAACAAATGTTAAATATTCAGTAATAATGGGAAGTGATTTTTTTTTAAATGACAAGTGCTGTACTTACTTTTTCTTAGATAGATTTTGTAATTCAAATGTCCAGTTACATAATATTCCCTTCTGGGATGCAAATCTTGAACACAGAAAAAAATCCCCCCAAATACAGTATATGAAATTAAATATGTGGCATTGTATCTTGAAAACAGTCAGCACACAATTTTTTTCTGCATTGGGAAATGATGACACTTACACTGTATTAATAACCAAGAACAGCAATATATTTGAGATGAGTGAAACTATTTGGATAATGTATATTCAGTAGTTCATACTCTCAGTTGCATAACATTATATAGCACCTGAGAACAGAGTCATAGTGCAGTTTGAGAATTCTGCATTGCATTATTTACGGAAGAGGCAACAATGAAGAAACATAATCCTGCTTAGCAGAACAAGCTATTCAATTCCATATAGCCGGTTATACAAAGTAGCTCAAAAGTAATCTGTATTTAAGGTAAGAGTTCCAAATTCTATGAATACCATGATTGAAGGGATCATTAGTAATTACACCTGGAATTCAGATAATAAAGGCTGATGTGTTACAGTGAAAGTTTAAGCACTGAAATATTTGCTTGGCAGACTGTTTTGTAAGACAGAACAGCATCACTTGACTGTTCTACATAGTATGGAAGGGAAATGCACATTAATTACCAAAAGAAAGGATATGGTTTATTCCAGTTGTTCTTCTCAACTGGAGTAAACCCACTGAATCAAGTGAGAAATTGGTGAATGAACATTTAATAGACTCATGTGATTCAGTGGGTCTCCTCTAGCTGCAGAGAACAATAGATTTTGGCCGGAGAAGAAGGGAAGCACTGGATTACATAGCTTGGGCTACAAGACAGTGATGAGAGAAATAGCTCTGACAACTAAAAAAAAAATGATGCGCAAAAGGTTTCCTCCTACAGATCAGAATGACAGAGTAGTAATTGATAGCATGAGTTCAGAACCACAGGAAAGGAATCAGAAGGTAAAAATGGCCCAGAATGATCTTTGACCCAGAGTGAAAACACCACTTCATAGGTTGTGGTGAAAGACTTCAAAGCAAGGGTGAATCAGTGAATACATGTGAATCAGGCCATCAGGACCTCTGGTGGAAGAAACAACAGATAACATAGTCTCTTATCGCATTATTTCCAGTTTTTTTAAAGTGCTGACACATTAAGTTAGAGTTAATATCTGGAGCCTTTCAATACATGCATTTACAGTTTATTTTGATTGCTTTTATTTTCAAAATAGCAGATATCAGCATAGGAACACTATTTTATTTTTAGTGCTATTTCTCTTGAAGATACCACTTATTAGAAAGTGACAACAGTAGCGCTTTACAGTCCTGCATACATCAAGAGAATATTTATATTCCTGTAACAAATATAGTATGCCCTTGGTTGTTTTAGTACAAACTGTCTTAGTTGAGCTATTACAGCCGTACAGGAACACACTGAATTTCCATTTGCACAGAGCTGTTTACTCTATGGAACATAAGTCTGGGAATTTATAATGATGCTTTGACAGCATTTTCTCTTCCTCCGTGCACGTGAATGATAATTGAAACAATACTGAAGGAGGTAATGATCCATTCCTTCCTAAAACAACTGTCCAGCTCTAATGCTGCTATTACGCTGCATCCAGACTTGCAGTCTGCAGCTCAGTATACTGCTTTTGCAGTCAATTCACTTGTCATGACCTGATCAGACTATTCAAACTTTTTGCACTTTTTAAAAAAAAAATCTTGGTCTTTATTCATCCACATTAGTACATTTTCCTTCCTTTTGATTCAGGAAATTCTTAGTATCTTATAAACCAACACTTAATATTGCCGTATCTTTTCTATCATTGTCTGTATTAAAGTTCATACAGGATAACCGAAACTTCAGAGCAATGCACATTTATAGTCATTTAAACCCCCTTCAACATTTTCAAATGAGATAGAAAGGAGCTTACTAAATTATTGTATATCATGCTATGATCCTAATAGCTGCCAAATGCTTGGATGGACAGCCTAGTTTTAACTTTGTGCTGCGTTAAAGGCAATGTAAGCTTAGGTTGGGTTTCTAAAGTGCCATATCCGAGAAAGCTCTCCCCCATGTACATTGATCTAAGACTAAGTGGTTGAACACAAATGTGGATGCCATCAGCAGATCTTAATGACTGGATATATCTGTATTGAGTTTTCTGAAATACTATTGTATACCTGTAGACTTGTTGGATGATTGAGTAAAAGTACATTGCTTGAATTTTCATGATCAATCAACTGTCATTTTGTAAAACACTACATATTTGGAATTTCTGTTGAAGTATATAACCCTATTATGCAGATAGGGATTTGTTACGTTCAAGGAAGTATAAACTACTAGCAAAGATTAGCAGCGTCGTGGAAGAATAAATGCACTTAGTGATTATGGAGCTAGGAGACAAATGAAAGGGGCTTAGTACAAAACTTAGGTACAGTATTACATATGTACACATAACAAGGGTAATATACACTAACAATATACAAAGCACAGCATATAGCGAAAATACAACAGAACATGGGGAAAGCTGCCTCTCACCTTAGGCAGGCCCAATTTTACATTGGTTTTCTTGATACCGTTATACACAAAGCAATATGCTGTAAGGTAAGCCAATCACACACTACATGGGATGAGGTGATTTATCTGTACCACCTGTGCCTAATCATCCTGCCCTTCCAGTACTGATTTTTCCTTACACCCGTGTCTAGCTCATGACATTATACAATTTACAGAATCCATTATGTAATCTGTTAAATACATATTGCAGACATTTTGTCACAACTACGTTCCTTGACAGTTTGAGTCTCATCCTGAGACTGAGCTGTTCTGCAGGGGTTGGATATTCTACAGTAGGCTGGGTTGCTGTGCTGAGACAGCCTGTATTAGGGATATTTTTACCCATCTCCGCTTTGCACACTTTTCTTAATAGGCTTCTGCCCTGGACTAAGCACAAGAGGACAGTCCATGCATTATTATCACCAGGATATAGTTGCCTGGTTACACAGCCTAACAGAGTGATGAGCAGTTTAAAGTGAATCACGCCCAAGGCAGTGTTTGTTTGTTCATCCAGTGTGTGAGAGAACTTTAAAAAAACCCATTCAGAGGTATCACCTAGTCTAGTTTTGTATTTGGTTTTTGTGATGGTTACATGGCTCAGTGTGGTGGCTCAGTAAAATAAGGCTCTGAAACTGTTGGCTGCATAGTCGGCAGCTCAGCGGTTCGAATCCTGGGTGTCATGCAGCAGATCGAACTCCCGCTGATAACCGCAGTTCCCGTCAACCTAGCAGTTCAAAAGCATGTAAATGCAAGTAGATAAATAGGTACTGTCGTAAAAAGTGGGATGGTAAAACAGTGTTTCCTTGCAGCCATGCCGCCCACACGGACAAGGACTTGCACAACATTGGCTCTTCAGCTTGAATACGGAGATGAGTGCCGCCCCTAGAGTCGGACACAAGTAGCACATATGTGCAGGGGGAACCTTTACCTTTTACCTTTTTACATGGCTCCCCAACTTGTTTTAATTCCTTTTGCTTCTAGGTCACTCCAAGTGCCTTGCCTGTTTTCCCTTTTCTCTTACTGACTAGGGTGGTTACTTCACGCCCTTCCTCGAGCCGAGGTGAACTTGCCTCCGTGTTGAAATCGGTTTCAACATGGATCAAGAAGTGGATTGAAAAGATTCCCAATCTCCAGGACAGAAACCTCTCACCCCGCTTGGAACGCAGTTCAGGGGGCATGGTCAGTGTGAACTCGGATTGACCTCACAAGGACGTGAGGTTACGTTCCTTTGAACTCGGATTGACCCCACAAGGACGTGAGGTTACGTTCCTTTGAACCGGTCTCCAGCGGGGCCGCGAACTGCAGCAAGAGGGACGTGAAGTAGCAGCCTAGGTGGCCTGCTGTTGGGTGCAGATGGTTTTCAAGTAACCCATTTCCCCTCCTCCACCCCATATAAACACTGCATATTTTAAAGCAGATAGCTAGAGCGAAGATAGCCTGATGTTAAATATGTGACTCGAGCAGTATATTGTTATAGCTTGTTTTTTTTTTAAGTATTGTATTCATTTGATCCTTCTACTACCGTATACTTACTGATGTTAGTTTAAATACTGTCTTTTAATTGTTGTAATCTGTCTCTGGTCCTTTTTAAGGAGAAAGGCAAGATGAAAATATTTTAAACAAACCAACAATTAGATGCAGCAACATTGAAAATGACTGAGAAAGCAACCTTGCCAGTCCATTGCTTCTTTGAAAATACTGGGCAACCAATGATTTGCGTCTTCAGGATGACCCACTGAAAATGAGCTTACTTCAAAGTAAACTAAGTGCTTTGATGTACACCCACTGGAACTACCTAGGTGCAATAAGTTAATGAAAATGAACAGATGAAGGAAGTTCAGATTCCCTTTCCAAAGAGGTTTAATTTACAACCTCCATGATGTCCAAGCATTTGAAGAATGAAGTAAGCAAATTATAGCTCACAGCTATTGAAGTTCTCGAGAGAGTACACTTGAAAAGCCTGTGATTTTTAAGGATAATATTGTTAAACAGCCCCTGCAAACAAATTCTTTAAAATCACACCATTGGCTTTCCTGCTGATAGAAAAAGCCATTGGCAATTCAGGGTGTAGCTTTGGTTTCATATAATGATATATGAATATTTCATCTCTTCAGGTTTTAATATATGTTATATATTTATTTACAATATTTATAGGTTGCTTTTAGGGATAGCTTTCAAAACAACTTTCCTCATGGCAGCTTCCAGTGGTTTATTGAAATACGAGTCACAATAATAAAAACAACAAATACAGTGGACCCTCGTATAACAAATGGTTTGTATAACATAAAATCTGTACAACATAAAAAATTCCAGAGATGGGGAAATTTGCTTAACAGAATTGTCTATGGGGCGAATCCGTACAACATAAAAATGGTAGTGATTAGGGATTGCTCTGTTTTCAATGCATTCCTATGGGAAATTTGTATAAAGGAAAATTTGCTTAACATAATTTCATTTGGGACAAATTAATTCCTTTATGCAAGGTACCACTGTAGAATTAATTATTGATAAAAACCAGGCATTTAAAAATAAGAAAATAAAAATAGAACCATCCCAGTAATATAAAAGCAGGAATTCAAGAACTATTAAAATCATTACAGCCTAACCCACTACAGTTTTTGTAGCTCATAACATCTACATCTGAAAAAGCCAGAGAAATTAAGTGTACTTTTGGTGCTTTTCTAACAACCTTGTGTGCTTTGGCCTAATGTACCCCAAAAATCAGTGTAAGACTATACCTGCCTTATGATCACCAGCCTAGTTGCTCTAACCTGTAAATATACTGGCAGAATCCTATTGTTAGTCCCAAATAAATTGAATGATAGCTCAACATGTATATGTTACTGATGAAAGTGAATTTGCTGGATAGCAATAAACTATTGGCTTTTGGGGGTAATGCTTTGATGGCTGATCCCAGCAAAGGCAAATTGATACAGATGAAAACACTCCTAATCCCAAACCATTTAATACTGATATCAGTGGCATTGGTACAATGCACATTTCTTGATACTAAGGCAGAAATATGTAGCATTCTGAACAATGTCTAAGGACATCCCTACCCAAAGCACAATGCCGTAGTCCAGACTGGATGCTATTCATGAATGGATGACTGAGTTGAAATCTATTATCTGGATCTACCAACCTAATGTGGTGAGACGTATGTGTGGCCACTGCAGCTGCTTGACTTTCTTTTCCAGATCAGTGTAGAGACCAGAAGCAATCCCAGATTATTCAGTGAATCCTTCATAAGAGCACAACTTGACCAGTTGTAAAGTTCCATCTAGCATGATAAATGTCTCTACCCCTAAAAGCTCTAATTTGTCCAGATTAAGCTTCAGCTTGTTTACCCTCCTCCATACAGTTAATGTCAGTAGACAGACTGAAGAATTCTACAGTGTCTTAGGACCAGGAATGTACAGTATATCCTTATTTGAGATCTTCTTAATTCTGAGCTAGTTTGTAATTTTCTCCTGGTTATGAAGACTCTGGCTGTCCTTCCTTTCAAAGAACCCATCCCATCTCTGCCTCTTATATGTTAAAATAAAATATGTGTGCTTCTCATGTGTATTATTGAAATTTGCATAACACTTAATGCTGAAGTGTAGATGGTTTATTATACAGCCTAACTCCAAGGAAAAAGAATTCAGGCCTTGGATATTTGAGATAAATGGACAATATGGTCCCAACAAAATAAAAGTGGGAACCCAAAGAAGGAGATGATCCCAAGGGGAAGTATATGGAATGACAGAGATCTTCACTAAATGAATATAGCTGTCAAGGAACAAGTATTGTACTGCAGCCAGAAAAGACTATGAAATCCCAATGTTCTGCCTTTATAGAGCTTGTGCTGCAACCTACTATGCATTGTCTGTATCAAAGATTCTGCACTGCTTATTGATTTATTTGTCTGAAATCCTGTTGCATAGGTGTGCAGGTATAACGGGATAGTACACATGCCATAGTTAACAATTGTGCACTTCTACTAGTGTGTTGCTCAGTCCAAACAGAAACTGTACAACTTTTCTAAACCTTGTTGCTGGAGTGGAACACCCAGAACATTTATAGTGGTCTAATGTGTATTGTTGGTTTTACTGGTTCACCTGCACACCGCCTGGACCAGTGATTGTTCCAGATGGGTGGTATATAAGCTAAACCAATAAATCAATAAATCATGTTACATTGTGCCTCAGCAAAGAGATTCCATGTGCTATGAATCAGTTTTACCTTCTTTTTATGTCTTACCTTTACATGAGTTACAACTCAAACGGTGCAGGAAGACATGAAAGCACTGGCAAGTGTTATGTGGAGTAGGTAATGGCCTTATGCTTTTTTTTTTGTCCAGGAAGATCCAAGAGCAAGCCTAGGGGAGCAGCCCAGTGCCTGAGGGTACTTTCCTGTTCACGGAGATGGGTCAGAAAGATCGCAGGTGCCCACTTATTCCAAGACTGTCACTTTCACTCTTGACATCTCTTGGCAAACGCCAAGTTCCTTCTGATGCAATTCACTGCTTGTTTTGCAGAAAAGCAAATATTCTTTCAAAACGAATGAAACACAGAGCATATGAATTGAAGGATAAAGAGTTGCGTCATCTCTTTTTTCCTGTTTTAGAAAAACCTCGTCACTCCCCCCCCCCCGTTTTAATCCCTCCCTTCCCCTTTTCATGGTGTCTTTGGTGGCCCCTGTTATTAACTGCAAAATGATCAAGAGAGAATTTTTTCCCTTTCATCTCCCTCTCAGAAGGTCACTCAGAACGTTCCTATGTCACAATATGGCAATTCTCTCAGGACCCTACCGGGCAAACCAAATGACCATCCAGAGGAGCATGGCCATCACTGATTGTGGCACTATGGGTACATTTCCTGCTGTCACATCCACAGCTGTAAGCAGCCGCAAGCCCTGAAATGGATTTTACATGCCCAGTTAAACAGGTCTTCATTGCATCTCTGGCTCTGCTTTGCCTGTAATGAGTCAGTATGCATAAATCAATCAACCCACAGTTTTAAAGCAATAAACCCCTCTGAATAGGAGCTGGTATTAATGTAATGTCTTTTTGTAGAATTCCTCTGAAAATTACATAGACTTTCCTCTGCAGAGGTGCATTTTCCATGTCCTGTTTTCCTTGTAGAAATTATTCTAAAAACATTTCTGGACGACATGATCACTACATCTCTCTCTCTCTCTCTCTCTCTCTCTCTCTCTCTCTCTCACACACACACACACACACACACACACACACACACACATACAGAGAGTGAGTGAGAGAGAGAGAGAGAATGGTAAAAATGGAACTGGACTACACATTGCTTTTCTCTTTTCAATTTTTATCTAACTCATTGCTTGTTTAACAACTTGTATTAAAGGAAAAGACAGTAAAATTTGCAAGGCACCTTCAGATATAAAAATCAGTTTAAACTTGGCTCGTATGAAATGGGTAGCACATTTAACAAATGAAAAATGAAAAAAAACATTAAGACTTCTAATTGATGAAGGAGTATATTATGTCCTAATACTTTACACATGTTGGCCACAATCTGTGGCATAGATTTATGCCCGTACAAGTTATATCATCATCTGTGGTCATTGTTGATCATTAAAAGTTTCCTGTTCCACCCACAGGGGGAGAGGAAACCTATAATTCCTGAACCTGGTTATAGGACTATTGGGGGTGATTTTTAGACTTTATAAGCTCCCCTTCTTACATCCCAAGGCCCCTGAAAGATTTCCCAGGTCAGAAGGGACCCCAAGGGAGCTGTAGAATGGCGGTGGGTAAAATAGGAAACTTATAATTACCAATAAAGGCTTGTGACTGGTGAAGACATCCCCCAAAATGTGCAATTGGATTTCAGCTGTTATCTTAATATTCTTACAGAAAAATATTTTAGTATGGATGCTGTTACAGGACATGGCATTCTGTGGTGGATATGTATACAGTATTATAGTTTTTCTAGTACAAAGATGTATCCTGATTAGAGATGGGCACGACTCAGAAAAATTGTTCGTTTTCGTTTTCGTCTAGGGGTCCGTTTTGGCTCGTTTCCGTTTTCGTGAGCTAATTTTCAAAATTTTTCATTTTCGTTTTGTTGCGTAACGAAAACGACAAACGAAAACGAAAACGATTTTTTTTCATTTCTTCCCATTTAGCTCCATTAAGTGCTTTTCCAGTAACGAAAAATGAAAAATGGCTCGAAATTAGTCGTTTCGTTTCCGTTTTCGTTCCAGTTTTGAGCCGTTTTTCGTTTTTTGTTTCGTTACGTAACGGAAACGAAAAACGAAAACGGAAACGAAAATTCCGCTAAGTCGTGCCCATCTCTAATCCTGATACACCCAGCTTGCATTTACAGGTAACTGGGAGACTTGAAGGAAGTGTATTAGTCTACTTCAATGGTCCTCTCACCCTAATTCTACACGTGCATCCATCCTTTAGAGCAAAACGCCTTCTCCCAGGCAAACAGCAAGACAGTATCAATGGTTCCCTTCAGTAAAAAGAATAACTCCAGAACTTAACCTTTAAGAGTAATGGCAGGTGCAGTCAGCTGCAAGGTCTTCTTCTTTTTAAAGGTCTTGTGGCAACAAATACTGCCATCTTCCCTGGCGGTAATCCCTCCTGCCAAGAGAGAGAAATGGTAGGGACAATCAGTTCCTATTAAGTGGCTCAATTTGTTTTCAGGCTGACCAGAATCATAATCAGTCACCCATATTCTGGGACCTCTAATTCTATTTAATTACCACAGAGAAACAATAGGGTTTTAAAAATAAACTAAAGGGGTGGTTGCAAAAGCTTTTGGCCATGGTGCTAATGGGGAAAATAAATGACCATATAACGTTGGATTTGTAATATGTCATATGAAGTTAGAGATGGGTATCTAAAGACTAAATGGAGAATCTTAGTGAGATGAACTAGTGATTTCTCCATCTCTTCAGCAAGATAAAGATGCCTCTTTCAATTGTCTTGGCCAGTATTCTGTTTCCCTTTTCTTCTGGTTGAGGACAGATAAATCAGGACACCCTGGTATTTTCATCTGAGAGATCTCTGGCTTGCATAACTGGAAGATGAGAGATTGCTTGAATGATTTCTGGAGATTGCCAGGAGATGGAAGGGTGCCTTTACGCAAGCAAACCAAACACCTTGTATTTCTGGCTAATGCGTGTCAAAATGACGGAACAAAACTTTTAATATTCTGTTACATCTATGACAGAATATTAAAGAAAAATGTTGGGTGAAGTTGAAAGTCCACCAGTGACAGCTGCTTGTCAAGATGGGAAGAGGTAGTAATTGCCACCAATATCAGCTGCATTAAAAATAACAGTTATTTGCCATCCAGTTGATTCTGACTTGCCAGGGTTTCCTGGGTATAAAGCTACTCGGAAGTGGTTTACCATTCCCTCCTTCTGGTAGCAATTGGGACTGTGCAGCTTGCCCAAGGCTACATACGCTGGCTCTTCTCCCAGGAGGCATGGAGGAGGGAAATAAATACTGTAACATCTGGCTCCACGGCCAGGTATCCAGCTTATTGAGTCGCACAGCTGCCTAAAGGCACAAATAGGAAGAGAAAAAACAATAATGGCAGAAGAAAAGAAAAAAGAGAGAAGTGTTGCTTTCCTAGGTGTGAAGATGCTGATTAAATGTGCCTCTAGCAACCTACCAAAGCGATGTTCAGTAATATCTGTGCAGGCTGAGGTCATATTTCTGTGCTGTGTTCTGCATATATCGAGCTTGCAAATGAAATTCTCCCAGCTTCTACTTCTTGTGCCTTTCTTTTACCTTTTAATTTTAGGGGGACTCCACAAATCAGAAATTTAAAACTATTTTTGGAGCAGACCCAGTTAAATCATCCCATAGAAACAGGACAAGAAAATGCCTTTTATGTACAATGGCACACTCCCTATTCATTTTCCTACTTGATAGCTGTGCTAGTGCGTGTTCTTGTATGCATTTTTGAAAGTAGGCCAGGTTCAGGGATTAACTAAAATGTTTCAGAAAAAAAGTCATAGTTCAGTGCTGAGAAATCTTTTGTTTCTTTGAAGCAATGCATTTTCCTACAAAAGTCACACAGAATGCGCAGTAGGCTGAACTGTTTTATGTGAGTTGGTTTTCCTATACACCTTCGGTATTGATAGTGGAGTACAGAATCACCCTGCCTATTGTTCATTGTTTTATTAGCCTTCCGAGTCTGCAAATTTTCCATGTATAAACATATTCCATGAGAGCCAGCCTGCTGTTTGATTTCATTATGTACATTTTGAGCTGAGGAAGAACAGCCTGCGTGGCTGCCCAGGTCAGACAAAAATCTTTTGATTCCGCGGGGAGAAAAAATAGCATTGAAAGAGAGAATTAAACACACATACAATAAATGTGTTGTAAGAACGCATGGACTTGGGAGTAAGACCTATGGAACTAAATTTGCTTGCTTCTAGGTGGCAGTTGTAAAAAAACAAAACAAAACAAAAAAACAGAAGCAACGCAATCATATGACCTACGTGCAAGATTTTAAAACCAGGCTTTGGATATAATCTTTATTGCATTCCCAAAATGCCATTCAAAATGGAGCTGCCGAGTCCTCCTTATTTCTGGGCAGTGCATATGGATGGGCAGGGAGGCAAAAAGAGAAAAATACAAACATCATTCTAATTTCTGCATTGACCAGCCTAATGAAGAGTCCTGTAAGACTGTAAAGCATTCCATTTAATGTGTTTTTGTTGTTCTGCCAGGGTTCAGCACTTACTTCTAAATGTCTGTTTTTAAAGCATAGTCTGCCTAGGTTGCTAGTGTTTATTTTTAGAAAAAAATAAGACTGAGTTTTAATTTGCTTTTACTTATTTGAATCTAGTCTGAGAACCTTTTACAGCAACCTGTGTAGTTAGCTAAAGGGGGTCACTTAAGGAAAGTCAGGTTTCTTGTGCGTCTCTTTCCTTTTTACAAAAGATTCAACTGAGGACAGTCCTTAGTAAATCTGGCAAGGAAAAAAGACATCCCAAAATAGTCATGCCCCTGATTTACCCAGAGAACATTTGACATTTCAGAGTAGATTGCAGTCTCTGAACAGGAAGGGTACTTCAGCTACTTTAGCCTAGTTTATAAAATTGGGATGGGGTGGGGAGGGAGATATTCTCCAAACCTTGTTTTGTTATTTTGTTATCCAGGTAAGCATGAGTAGTGATAGTCTGGAGGGGGAGGGGAGAAGAACATGTGTCTAACAGGTTTTCGATTTCACCATTAGAAAATAGTTCTGTTAGGGACCTATGGTGGAGAATGTGATTTTGGCATCCTTAAAGAGCTACATATTTGTGTGTGTGTGTGTGTGTGTGTGTGTGTGTGTACATACACTCACACAATATGTAGTTCTTTATATATTTATACCTCTGAAAGTTAAATGTTATTCAAATGAATGTCACTGTGCTGATGAGGCAGGATATCAAAAGCAAAGTGCTGTGTGTCACACATTGTAGTTGTATTGGCTTTAATGGGTCTGTTTAATATGGAGAAATAGAAGTTAGTTATGTGGCATCCAGGTAGAACTGTCTTATATTGACCTCAACAGGGCTTTCAAGGTAAGATATTTATGGAGTGGGTTTGCCTGTTCCACTTCCCCGGTGAGTTTCCATGGCCAACTGATGAGGATTTGAACCCTCTTTCTCCAGAGTCCTAATCTGATACTCTATCCACTACACCACCTAAAGAAAGATTAGCTATTACTATGTTTTGGACTTTCTTTTCTTTTTGCTTGAATGGTCTATTTCCTAATCATGTGGGGTGCAGAATTTTCTGTTTACCTTCAAAATATAAGATGTCAGAACTAAAAGAAAGAAGGCGGAAACCCACCATGCCTATCTTCCTGTATTTAAATGAACTGTTTTCAGTGGATTATAAAGAATCCATACATTTCCCTTTTCACTGGTTTGCAGATGAACAATTATGATTAATGTTGTAATTTTAAAAAGAGAAGGGGGTAGCATAAATTAGGGACATATATGGCGTATGAAAGGTAAATGGACATCTTATGAGGCTCACAGCTTCTTAGCTTCATTCTCAGATCTTTAAAGTCATTTTTGCACGAAATCATGTCAGCAAGTGCCTGAAATGATTAATACTAGCTTTTTCTAATGGTAACTATTTTAGCATTAGCAACACACAAAGGCCTTTTAAGGGCAAATTGAAGGTTTTTCCCCTCCAAACATAGATGTTATTTTTAATTCCTGATGTTAATCTTGTTTAACAGTGACATCGGTCTGTGGCATGTTTTGTCATGAGATGCTAGCAGTTCTGCACACTGTCCCAGTTTTACAGAGGTAGGGCCGCTGCTGCTGTTATCAATGCTGGTGTGACTAACTATCTAAAATTGTTGAAAAGAGAAACCTATTTCTGTTGGCTTTACAGCAACAACATCTTTATAGTATTTTTTTCAGCTGTCTTATTTTTATAGTGAAAACAGTGGCACAATGAGCTACCGGCAGTATGCTAATGAAATGGTTGACAAGTATGGCTACATCATTTTTAAATTACTTGCATTGGGTAAATGTCCTCAGTGGTCTGGTGGAGTCAGAGCTCACATGATCGAAAGATTTTCTGACTAGCAAGGCCTATGACACCATCTCCCCTTTCCCAGGCTTTCCTGTCCTGTTCGAGGTTAACTGAGATCTTCACAGTATCTGGGAAAGAAACTGATTTTCCCAGGAACATTCTGCTGTTACAAGTTATCCCTGTTCTGATGCAAAATATTCAAGGGTGTTTTGGTCTTGACTGGGCAATCAAGATCTGTTACGTTTACAAAAGATGAGCATATTCTATGTCATTATGGACCAGTTCAGCTGCCTGTATTTTTGGGTTGTGTGGCTGTGGGAGCCATCATGAAGGGCACCTACATTTCAAAATTCATAACTACCCACCAAATGTCCCTGTGTAGCTGTTGACCATCATCAAGGACGAATATCCGAGCACATTTCATACCTGAAATGTAGATCATTTCATACCTGAAATGATCACCTGAAAGGGTGATCATTAATAGTTTCTCTTCATCTTGGAGAGAGGTGATCAGTGGGGTGCCCCAGGGTTCTGTTCTGGGACCAGTGCTATTCAATATCTTTATTAATGGCTTGGAGGTAGGAATATATCAAATTTGCAGATGATACCAAATTGGGTGGGGTTGCTAATTCCCTAGAGGATAGGATGAAAATCCAAAAGGACCTTGACAGATTAGAGTCCTGGACCAAAGCTAACGGAATGGGCTTCAACAGAGGGAAATGTCGGGTGCTGCATCTAGGTAAAAAAGAATGAATTGCACAGATATAGGATGGGAGACACTTGGCTGTAAAATAGTACCTGTGAAAGGGTCTGGGAGTATTGGTGGACCAGAGATTGATGCAGCGGCCAAGAAAACCAACACAATTATTGGTTGCATCAACAGAAGCATAGTGTCTAGATCAGTGGTTCTCACCCTGCGGGTCACCAGATGTTCTTGGACAAACTCCCAGAAACCCCTTCCAGCACAGCAAGTGGTGAAGGCTTCTGGGAGTTGCAGTCCAGGAACATCTGGGGATGCACAGGTTGAGAACCACTTGTCTAGATAAAGGGAATTGATAGTACCACTCTATTCTGCTCTGGTCAGACCTCATCTGGAGTACTGTGTCCAGTTCTGTGCACCTCAATTAAAAAAGGATGTTGACAATCTTGAATGGGTCCAGAGGAAGGTGACCAAGATGATTGAGGGTCTGGAAGAAATGTCTTACGAGGAGCAGCTTAGGGAGCTGGGGATGTTTAGCCTTTCAAAAAGAAGGCTGAGAGGGGATATGATAGCTATGTTTAAACATTTGAAAGGATGTCTCATTGAAGAAGGGACTGGTTTGTTTTCGATAGCTTCAGAGATTAGGACGCGGGTAATGGTCTCAAACTACAGGAAAAGAGGTTCAATTTAAACATTAGGAAGAACTTCATGACAGTTGGAGCTGTTCAGCAGTGGAATATGCTGCCACAGAGGGTGGTGGAGTCTCCTTCTTTGGAGGTTTATAAGCAGAGGCTGGATGGCCATATGTCAGGGGTACTTTGATGGGGGTTCCTGCATGACAGGGGGTTGGACTAAATGGCCCTTGAGGTCTCTACCAAGTCTATGATTCTATTCTATGATTCTACCTGACTCGATATGAATGGTGATCTGAGAAGGAGCTCTGAAAACCCACCCGAATGGGATGACTGCACTCCTCTCCACCTTCTGAAGCATCATCCAGCACGTCAAAAGTCCTGCTTCCTGACTCTTGCTGCTACAGTTAGAATAACAGCTATGGAATGAAAGTGGCAGATGCTTGGCTGCAAGCTAATTTAGCCTGTACTCCAAATCCCCATGATATCTAGCACTGACATTTTGGAGATGATATAAAAATGGAGTAGACATTTACCAAACAAAAAATAAGAATGCTCTGGAGGAAAATCTTGTTTTTTGGTTTTTAAAAAAAGGAAAGGAAAGGAATACTGCAGTGCAGAAGCTTTGCGAAAGAGAAGGAAAGGATCTCTGCTTTTGCACAATGATGCAGAGCCGTAGAGAAGGTGCCTTCAGAGAAATCCACTTTGCCTGGTCTTGTTTCTCCACAGTGAGTTAATCTGCCACCCATTCAGTTCTGCAGGCAAGCGCCACCTAGAGACACTAAATTTGGAGAGACACATCCCCCAACTCTTCTCTATAATCTCTAAACGTTTGGAGAAGATTGGGTTTCCTTGACCCAGTTGGTAAAGGACACTTTCCTAGGGGAAGCACTTTGTGGGTGGATAACTCAAATGTCTGAAACCATCTCTAATTCTTTATTTTTCTGATGGTTATAGAGATCCCTGATGTCCAACAGGATAAATACTGACTCTTTGTGCAGTTTCATTCTTAAACCCCTTGAAGCCAGATGTTTAATTATTTCCAGTGCATCTTTGCTTTGTGGTACTTCCTTACGTATGTGATAGAAACCTCCTTTCTTTTTCTGGCATTTCCAGTAGATGGTTGGGAAAAATATTACTTATGTTATTTGTCATCACCAGATTAATATTCCATATCATCATCATTTTAGAACAAATTTATTTTACAGCCGTAAGGAAAAATTATGAACCTGTTTCCACGTGTCTCCCGAATTTTCCATGAGCATTGTCCCTCCGTTTGTGCCCATTTAATTATACTGTTTTGGATTGTTCAGGCTCAGTTTCATATTTTAGATTTTAAAGTTAAGAAGCAGCATGCATTCTTAATGGTAGATAGCAGTTTCAGCAATGGTTACCTCTCTTAATTGTTGATGCTAATGCAGTAGTTGAACCATGAGTAGCTTTCCCCCACTGACTTCTTTATCAAACTCAGAATAAATAAGTATATTGTTCAGTTATATAAAATCTTGCTGCTAAGTCTAATTGTTAGTCTGAGCTAAAATAAGACTCCTTGAATAAACCAAACTAAGGTTAAGTGCTGACTTAACAAACCATTGATTCAGTCTGTCTACTACCCCATAGTTATGAAGCCTTGCTTCTCTTAATCCTAACAGGCAAGGGAGGATGAAACAGTGCAAAATTTTCCTTCACTTGGGAGAGGGCAGAGAGTTTCTTGTGAGAGTGACATGATCATTTCTATGCAAATTGTTACGTAACCTTGCAAGTTATGTAACCTGCACTTTGGATAAATGTCTCCAAATGCTATCTTGTGAGGTTTTGTAAGAATCAGAAGAATCAGATGGGTTCTTTAAATGCCCAACAATGAGCTAGTCCTCCTGCCCTTTTTCTATGTGTTTGTGTAACTGTTTTGCTTTCAAAAGGGAAAGGGCTCCAGGTTTACATAAATTTCTACAGGAATGTTGTGCACAAATTAAAGACATTTTAGAGAAGAAAAGAAGTTCTTGTCTCACTCTGTCTCTGGAGGGAAGAAAATTCACATAAACCCGAAATGAACAAGAATAAGGAGTTCTGCAATCATTTGTTCTTGTTCAGACTAACAGCTGCATTGTCATTTATAACTAAACAAAATGTCATCTTTCAAGCTATTCCATTCATGATTTTTACTATATAATCTAATATAGTAAAATATATAGTTCTACTGGCATTATTTTCCCATAAGGTTGATTACAAAAGGAGCTTTAATTATATTTTTGACTATTTCTGAATTTTTTTTTTGAAGAATTAGTACCTTTTAACCAATGTGTAGTCGAGTGAATGCCACTTGTGACATAACGGGTTTCATCCTGTGTTACACAATCTTGACACAGTTGATAGCATTGTTCAATCAGTCAATCAGAACATTTTATTGGCATCAGACAGACATTAATTTAAATAAATAATTGATACATGTTCTGCCAGTGACTGGGGGAGTGCTGACAGAAGGACTAGCATTAGTAACATTGAATCTGATAAAGGAACAACTCATGACAAGCTGTACTGAAGTTTGTGCAAGTGGAACTAAAGTATTGCATGGATGGAAATTGAATTTCTCCAAGTGTTAGCAAAATAACATTCAGTGCAAACTCTCTCTCTCTCCCCCGTGTGTGTATATGTATATCTGTGTGTGTGTGTGTGTGTGTGTGTGTGTGTGTGTGTGTGTGTGAACTGAGAAATTGGGCCATTTGATGCAGTTTATTTATTTATTTATTTATTTATTTATTTATTTATTTATTTATTT
>JAHTLZ010000015.1:41123607-41178443 GCA_023846285.1 Phrynocephalus versicolor | reverse complement strand
TCTTCTTCTTCTTCTTCTTCTTCTTCTTCTTCTTCTTCTTCTTCTTCGGTAATATGTCAGGATGGGTTACATTCACCTTAACTTTGGGACTGTTTGCCTGCTAGACTCATCTCCCCCCCCCCCGTTTTAATCCCTCCCTTCCTCTTTTCATGGTGTCTTTGGTGGCCCCTGTTATTAACTGCAAAATGATCAAGAGAGAATTTTTTCCCTTTCATCTCCCTCTCAGAAGGTCACTCAGAACATTCCTATGTCACAATATGGCAGGACCCTACCGGGCAAACCAAATGACCATCCAGAGGAGCATGGCCATCATTGATTGTGGCACTATGCGTACATTTCCTGCTGTCACATCCACAGCTGTAAGCAGCCACAAGCCCTGAAATGGATTTTACATGCCCAGCTAAACAGCCCTTCATTGCATCTCTGGCTCTGCTTTGCCTGTAATGAGTCAGCATGCATAAATCAATCAACCCATAGTTCCCATAGTTTTAAAGCAATAAACCCCTCTGAATAAGAGCTGGTATTAATTTAATACCTTGTTGTAGAATTCTTCTGAAAAGTATATAGATTTTCCTCTGCAGAGATGCATTTTCCATGTCCTGTTTTCCTTGTAGAAATTATTCTGAAAACATTCCTGAAGGACATGAACACTACATCTCTCTCTCTCTCTCTCTCACACACACACACACACACACACACACACACACACACACAGAGAGAGAGAGAGAGAGAGAGAGAGAGAGAGACCTTGGAGTGAAGGAATCATCATTGAGGTTTGGAGGCAGGGACTTGCTTAGTACTGGTATGGCAGCTGTTTTCTTTTTTCTCCACCCCACCCCACTTCTCTCCTCACCATACAAAAAATTGCTGCTACTGCTGCAGTTACTAGCAGTAGAGTTCATGCCTGTTTCCTGGCAACTATGATCCCACCCCCATGCTTTCTTTAGTCCTAAACAGTAGGCTACTCTGTTTTAAAAACAGAATAAAAGGCAAATTCCTGCTGCTTACTGCTTCATCTTTCCATGTTCTCCTTGATACATTAGGTGACATCCCTCCCCACCAATTATTGGCCAGGCTTCCCAATTTTGTCACTTTCAAATGAGAAAGCAGATTTTAGAATTCGGGATCACAAATATGTTTACCTCAAGCTTGCTCAGTCCACATTCTCGGATGTGGATGATTATATATTATTTGCTTTTTTTTAAAAAAAACCCTGAAAACAAGATGTTTGGCACTAGGGTTTGTGCCTGGAGCATGCCAAAGGCTTGGCACATTGTTTGTTTAGAGAACTCTCTTTCCAATTAATTAAATCCCACAATCAGACTGAGTTTTTGTTAATATAGATATTAATATACCAAGTATTCCCCTGCCACACTATGATCATCTTAAATGTTTGTCCTTTTGACTTGACAGTCGGTAATTTGTTTAGATGGTGAGCGTGAGTTCACTTTGGTGATTAATCCAATTTATATTAAAATATTGGATTTTTTTTTGTTTCTTTCTGTTGGCATTAAATGTTTTTGCCTCTTATGGAAACCTCAGAATTTTCCTTGCTCCATCACTGATGTGTTTAAGTTATTTTATCCCACCTTTCTCCTTTAAAAAGATCCACAGAAGGTGATATTTAAAAGCTATGAAATTAACTATACAAATATTAGAAAAGAATTAAATACACTGAAATGGTAAACAAAACCAACACCAAAGCACATACAAAGAAGAACAAGGCCCAATAATCCATTTTAAAATCCCTCTCAGAAAGTCGCTTATAGAAAGTCTGTCGTCTTGTGCTGGAGTGTTAACATTTTGTCAGTATAAATGATACAATTCAGATAGCATATTTGAAGTTAGAATATATGGTGTGGATTCAAGTATTTTTTGGCTGCAAAAGGAATTCTGAAAATACCTGACACTTAGAAGAAAGACTTGTACCTCCAGATTTTATCCCCACCCCACCCCCTGATTAGTGTATAATAAATACATTTGCAGATCCTCAAAAGTGCTTTTATTCATTTAATCATTGAATGTTCCTTTTGTGTTCCTAAAAAAAAAGGCAAGCCAAAAGCACAACCCTTCTTAACTTCTGTCCCTTCATTCTCGAGCTACTTGCAAGGGAAACCCAACTGCAGCTTCCAGGAGAGCAAGGACCGATCCAGTAAAGCCAAGTTACTCTGACAAGGCAGAACGAGTCAGAACCCTGGACAGAGCACAGTGGAATGAGCTGGGTGGAAATTTCTTTCACACCCAAGGCAAACTGTTGCCACAGCAAGATACAAGAATCATTACAGTACTAATGTTTACCATTTGGTGTCCTGGGTCCCTTCTCCTCAGAGGAGCTGCGTGTACCATGAAAGGGCAGTGCTGTAGCCCTGCATTTTCTGCAGTATGCCTTCCTCTCTATTTCCCACTTTCCACTCAGGCTGTGGCACCAGAGCTACTGATCCAACAAGGAGTTCTTAACTATCTGCCAAAACTGATGTTTTTCAGGCACAAATTTGCCACTGTCCTTTTCACCACTCCACTGCTGGCATTTGGTGCATATGTGATCTACAGTATTATTTTACCATGACAATCAAAATCCCACTCTTCCTATAAGGTAGGAGTGGACAACCTGAAGAACTCCAAATGTTGTCAGACACCAGCTTGAGTTGCAGTGAGCAACACAAATCCCATGGTAAGGGACTGGGAGAATTGGAATCTAACAAAATCTGGGCTGTCATACCTTCCCTAATCTTGCTCTGAGAACCTCAAGGTAATTCCTACCTTTTATTCTCAGATTGTTTTCCAGAAGGTTAAATTGTTTGTATATTACTAGCACAGTCTTACTAAATTCAATTTCAGATCTCTTTTTAGTCTGATACCTATCATACTGTTATTGATGCCTTCCCATTCTCCAAAGAGTTTATGGTAGTATCTAGAGTATAATACTTATTTATGTATTTATATATTTATTAGGTTTATAAGAACTTCTTCTAGATGTTGTTCTGACCTTCCTTAGAGTGGCTAACCAGAGCCTGGGAGGACATAGTGAAGTAAAAGACTTTATGAAAAAATACTTCTCCAGTTTTGTTTTGGAAACAGTATCACACTATGTAGATCAAAGTCAGTGAAAGTAAGTCTTTGGGATTTATTTTCTGCCTTTCCAGAAGGACTGAACACGTACAAATACATAGTGCTGTTCTTTTTAGTATGTAGAGATCATTGTTCCGTAGAGATTCATGTTGACCTTTGATGACGTGAGAGAGCAACAATAACAACAGAAGGAAAATAGCTAGTCAGTCTTTTTTTTAACACTTTGTTCCACAATAACAGCTTTTGAATTCTGCCTGAGTAAACACCGCCCTGTCAGAAATGAAGCAACTTAATGCATTTCCATTTCTTGCTTTTTTAAAGATGTAATTTGTAACAATAATGGGATAGCAAAGAAGGTTAATGCATATGAGCGTACTAGCAAGCAAATGGTAAGCTGATGACTTAACAATACTCCTCCCACTTCACAAAATTGCCTTTTATTTAATTAAGACTCTCCAGGAGGCTGATGGCTTCTACTTGTGGAGAAAACAGCTGTACTGGAATAATGAATTCCCCAAAGAGCTAAATGTATCTATGACTGCTGTGACTCTTGGCAGAACAATGCACAGATTCTCTTTGTGCTATTAGGGCAATTTTCTCAGTCATCATCAACGTGCTCTCTTGTTGCAATGGAATTTTGATTTGAAGTCTTTTAATTGCTGCTCTTTCGTTAACAATGTTTAACAGGCCGTTTTGTCTAAGACTGTTTAATGCCCCCTTGAGGCTATGTTGGCAAGGTGTCCCTCTGGATATTTGGTTCAAGAAAGAACACAACATTTAAGTATGTCCCAGTTAGAATGTGCACAATACAATTAAGGCTGAATCTCTGAAATTTCAAGCATTTTTCAAAATTGATCAACTGGAGCTTAAGCGCAAATGTACATTATTCCTAGTTGTTTAGCTTTAAAGGTACCTAGAAAACCTTAAAAGAGTTGCCATAAGTCAGAATTGACTTGACTGTACATTATTATTATTATTATTATTATTATTATTATTATTATTATTATTATTATTATTATTATTATTAAACATAATTATACGAGATTGACAGAATACTTTTATGTCAAGGGAAAGTCCTTCATTTCAAATACCCATCATTTCCTGTATTAGAAGTAGCATTATGCTGTAAAGTCAAAGTTGGAAGGAACAAAATTCCAAATATTTGTCTAATGTATTATTGAAGGCTTTTCGCCAAGAAACCAATAAAGGACACTTTAGCACTCATCCAGCAGATCTTCCCAGAAGACATTAAGGCCCTATTCCAACATTGCCTAATGTCCAGCTACTTCCAGTTGGAGAATGACTTCTGTGAACAGATAGATGGAGTTGCCATGAGGAGCCCCCTCAGCCTGGTAACAGCGAACTTCTGCATGGAACATTTTGAAAAACAAGCTCTGGATGCAGTACCCTTTGCAACCATAGTCTGGTTCCAACACATGGATGACACATTTGTAATTTGGAGCCATGGTGAAGATAAACTGAAAGAATTTCTAAACCACCTCAACAATATCCACCCAAATATACAGTTCACCATGGAAAAAGGTATAGAGGGGAAACTCCCATTCTTAGATGTCATGGTTATACGCAAACCAGACCTCCAATTAGGACACAAAGTCAACAGAAAACCCATCCACATAGACTGGTAGCTACCTAAAAATTCCAACTACCATCCGCAACAAAAAATAGGCATAATCAAAACACTTATAGACTGTGCGGATCGAAACTGTGAAGCTGAATTCCTCAGTACCAAACTCAGCCACCTGAATTGGGTCCTATAGGCAAATGGTTATTCCAAGACTAAAATCAAAAGAGCCATCAAGCCAAACAACAACACCAAAATGAAGAAGAAAAATAGCCCCCAACAAAGTATTTCTGCCATACATAAAAGGAGTCACAGACTGCATAGACAAAGTGTTGAAAAAAACACAGCCTACCAGCAGTAGACTCACCACAAAAATAGAACAGAGGCTATGGTCAGCAAAGGACAAAAGGAGTATCCCAGGTACCTTGTAGTTGTGGACTGGTATATATTGGTACAACTGTAGGAGTATCCCAGGTACCTTGCAGTTGTGGACAGGTATATATTGGTACCACAAAGCACAGCATCCAGACCAGAATCAAAGAACATGAAAGACACTGTGGAAAAATTAAGAGTAGCTGAACACACCCTGAAACAAACTGGACATGAAGTCCTCTTCCAGGACAAAGAGGTACTGGACAACACTAGCAATCACTATGGCAGACTACACAGGGAAGTTATTGAAATCCAAAAACGCAAGCACAGCTTCAACAGAAAAGAAGAAAGTCTAAATTTTTTTAAAAAGCCTGGCTTCCACTACTGAAAACTACCGCCTGCAAAAGATCAAAGTTCAGTGATTCCCACCCAGCCACAAACACCAGTGAAAAGTGCACACAATAGAACAGCTAATGACACCCATCAACCACAGATAAGGATTGCACCTCCCCATTGCAGTGAAACTTCTTAATCCCTTCACATCACAATACAGTGACTGACACCTATTCTCCTGAATAGGACCCTTCCCCACAACTTTAAAAACCCACAATCTCAGTTATTCTATACCCCAGAGCGCAGAGAACTCCTAGTTCCATGAGCTCCTTGCCATCTGAAGATGCCAGCTAAAGAGACTGGTGAAATGTCAGGAAAAAAACTTCCAGAACAAAGCCTAACAATTCTTGTTATGAGCTGCCTTGGGTCATGCACATGGAGAATCCTCTATGTCTGGCTGAGTTAATGAATGTGCATGTGTACACATTTCTCTCTCTCTGTCTCTCTTTCTATGTGTGTGTGTGTGTGTGTGTGCGTGCGTGCGCGTGCGCGTGCACACATGTCTGTAGCAGATTAGAAAATTGAAGTCTTGTGATTCACATATATGTATGTGTCTGTGTGTGTCGTCAATAAATAATAATAATAATAATAATAATAATAATAATAATAATAATAATAATAATAATAATAATAATAATAATAATAATAATAAAAGTCTGCTTTTCACAAATAATGTATAAAATATACCAATAATATATAAAATTACATGACAGATAGCAAAAATTATTGTAACTTTGAGGTAATTGTCACCTGATTTCGGAAGCTAAGCAGGGTCAGCAAGGGTTAGTACTTGGATGGGAGACCACCAGGGAATACCAGGTGCTGTAGCTGCCTGGAGTAGGAACTGGCAAACCACTCCAGTATTCCTGCCAAGAAAACTCCATGGACATGGAGTCACGAAGAGTTGGTCACGACTGTAACGACACAACACACACAAGAGTACAACCTGTGCTCTGCTTAAAACAGTTGAAGTATTTTTTAAAAGTTTGTTATGGTTTCAAATATCATGACTTATTCATATAGAGGTCTTTTAAATCTGCAGTGAGGTGCTGAATTTTTAAAACAGGGTGTGTGTTAGAAGCTAAATAATTAAGCTCAGTGCCTCTTCAGCATTTTTCAGACATTAAATATTGCATAAGATATTTTCCTCAGAAGAAATCAAACCCTGAAAATAAGATGGGTTTCATCCAGAACACTCATGATTCTGTCTGATAAAATAGGTTTGAATGCAATTACAGTAGAGTTTAGTAATGTTGGACGCTAGAAGAGCAGGATTCATATCCTAAATAGTAGGTGTGTGCATTACAGAAGTTGTTATAGAAACAGACACTTTTCACTTACAATTCTCCTTAAGAACATAAGAATATAAGAAGAGCCATGTTGCATCCGGCCAAAGGCCCATCTAGTCCAGCTTCCTGTATCTCACAGTGGCCCCACCAGGTGCATTTGGGAGTGCATGAGACTAGATACAGTATCTGTCTCCTGATACCACTCCCCTGCATCTGGCGCTTGAAGTACCCTGTTTTTAAGCCTGGAGATTACACATCTCCATCATGGTTTGTAACCTGTGATTGAGTTTTCCACCAGGAATCTGTCCAATCCCCTTTTGAAGGCATCCAGGCCAGATGCCATCACCACATCCTGTGGCAGGAAGTTCCATAGACTAACAACGCGCTGGGTGAAAAAATATTTTCTTTTGTCTGTTCTTACTCTCCCAGTCCTCAATTTGAGTGTATGTCCCCTAGTTCTGGTATTTTGTGAGAGGAAGAAGAGCTTCCCTCTATCCACTTTACTCATGCCCTGCATTATTTTGTATGTCTCAATTATATCCCCCCTCAGGCGCCTCTTTTCCAGACTAAAGAGCCCCAGTAATCATTTTAGCCACTCTCCTCTGCACCTTTTCCAGTTCCACTATGTCTTTCTTGAGATGCAGTGACCAGAATTGTACACAATACTCCAGGTGCGGCCTTACTATTGTTTTGTATAATGGCATTATAATGTTGGCTGTTTTATTTTCAATCCCCTTTTTGATAATCCCTAGCATGGAATTGGCCTTCTTCACCGCTGCCGCACATTGGGGAGACACCTTCATGGAGCTGTCCACTAACACACCAAGATCTCTTTCCTGATCTGTCACAGATAACTCAGAGCCCATGAGTTGATAGATAAAGTTTTGATTTTTTGCCCCAATATGCATTACTTTACATTTGGCTACATTAAAACACATTTGCCATTTCTCAGCCCATTCCCCCAGTTTGGAGAGATCCTTCTGGAGCTCTTCACAATCTTCTCTGGTTTTTACCACACGGAAAAGTTTTGTGTCATCTGCAAACTTGGCCACCTCAGAGCTTATCCCTGTCTCCAGGTCATTTATGAACAGATTGAAAAGCACCGGTCCCAGGACAGATCCTTCTATAAACAATAGTGGTTGCAGACAGTGTTCTTTGATTATTCTGGGCCTTCAATATCAGGTTAGTTCTATGTCCAACATTAATTAAAATTAGTACTATAATTCAGTTTATCTTGCCATCCTCACAAGTGCTTTTGGGTTGTTTAACAAATCCAGAGGTTTGCTTCCAGTTATTTTGTCACTTCCCATATCTTGCAAGGCAAGTTAACCTCAGAGAGAAAGATCCTGACTGGTCCAGGGTCTCCCAATATTTTTCCTGTGTAAGTGGGTATTTGTCTTGACTGATTTGTCAGTCAGTTGGGCTAACAACTGTACCATGCTGACTCTTGGAAGGATGAACATATAATTTATTCACAGTTTTTACAGCATTTACATCAACTGATTCAACATTCTAAACAACAGAGAATTGTGAATTTATGTCCATATACAGTTTTCCTATATTATGCATTTTCATATAATCATGGCACAATGATGTTGGAAGAGGACATAGTCGAACCCCCCTGCTCACTGCAGAAATCAAAGCAGGTCTGACAGATGATTTTCTAATTTTCTCTTGAATGTTTCTAGCGTTTCATCATTCACCACCTCCCAAAGTGATTGGTTGCATTGTTACACTGCTTCACCAGTTAAGAGGTTTCGCCTATATTTAGCCTAAATCTGGCTTCCTGTAGTTTGAGCCCATTTTATGCATCCAGCACTGTGGGACGGATCCTGCCCTTTCCTCTATGTGACTTAAAGTGGGGTGTCCAGAACTTGACACAGTACACTAGATGAGAGCTAACACATTCTAAAGAAAGGGAGAATAGCACATCAAGGGATTTCACTGATCCTTCGTGACTTCCAGAAAATAATAGAGAATTTTTCAGCCAGTTTCTTTAACATGCAGTTCATCCTGCCTTGAGAATTAAAACTCTTTTAAATTAATAAGCTCTTAATTGACAGCCTACAAATTTCAAAATGAAATCTTGTTCCCTTCTTTCCCTACTTCACATTTGCCTAGACTGTACAGTATTCTAGAAAAGATTGACTTGAATTAGGAATTAATAATTTATCACTTTGTCCTCTATTATCACTATGCCACTATGTACCTGAAGAATGCTTTTTTGTTGCTTTTAACATCTCTTATTAATCTCAGCTCATTCTCTGCTTTTGCCTCCCTAATGCCATCTCTGCAGTTCTTTGCTTCTTGTTTGTACTCTTCCTTTTGGGCCTGGAATATCTTCCTGTATGTTCCCCCCCCCTTTTTTTTTTGCTTTCAGATTCTTTCTGAATTTTTTAATGAAGTCATATTGGTCTTTTTGCTGTCTCCAAGGCATCTTATAGTATTAAAAAGTTAAAAGTCAAAATAATAATTACAATATTTAAAATTTTATTTTTATTTATTTTTATTTATTTGTTTGTTTTATATACCGCAACCATCTAGCACAAAAGCTACTCTGGGCGGTTTACAAAGATATACAAAATATAAAAACAGATTAAACAACTTAAAATAGTAAATAAAAAGAATTAAAGAATCAAAATATTAAAACTTATAAGAACAATATTAAAAGCACAAGTAATACAATTGAATACAATAACTGCTTTAAAAATTCCTTTTATTTCTATATTTACTTAAAATGATAATCCTTGCTATGGCTGTATGGTTTTGAAAATTCGTGTTAAGAAAATTTTATACACAAAAAGTGCTTGTTGAAGTACTGGAGATGTCAAGCTTCTGGTGCCAAGGAACCTTATGAAATCCACATGACTAGCTACAAGAAATACAACTGGTTTGCTTAATGAAGAGCCCAAATAGACATTCAAGGCCTGTTGTCAGTCGATAATATATGATTCCTTTGCTACTTACTTTATGGACCTGAACAGCAGTTGGCTCCGATCAATTTGTGACCTGATCAATTTGAACCCTGAATGTTCACTGGAAGGACAGATTTTGAAGCTCAGGCTCCAGTACTTTGGCCACCTCATGAGGAGAGAGGAGGAAAAAGTCCCTGGTGTTGGGAAAGATCGAAGGCAAAAGGAAAAGGGGGTGGCAGAGGATGAGATGGTTGGATGGTGTCATCGATGCAACCAACATGGATTTGACAGTGTCATTGATGCAAACAACAGGAGGGCCTGGCGTGCTCTGGTCCATAGGGTCACAAAGAGTCGGATATGACTAAACAACTGAAGAAGAAGAAGAAGAAGAAGAAGAAGAAGAAGAAGAAGAAGAAGAAGAAGAAGAAGAAGAAGAAGAAGAAGAAGAAGAAAACCAACCAAATAAACAAACAAAAATCCCCAAAACTACAATAATCTATACACTAGTTACAAGCCATCTAATATAATAGCATAGAGGTCTGAAAGTCTGTGAGGCCTTCTATAAACAGCTATATGTATGTATGTATGTATGTATGTATGTATGTATGTATGTATGTATGTATGTATGTATGTATGTATGTATGTATGTATGTACGTACGTATGCACCGCCCGTCTTCTTGAGGAACTCCGGGCAGTGAACAAACATCAGCAGTAAACAATTAAATGATAACCATAATAAAAACCATAACAAAAAAATCTAAGGATAAATATAGCTGGCAAGATGGTGGGGATAAAGAAGGGGTTAAGAAAAATAATAATAATACTAAGGGTCGCCAAATGCCTCATGAAATAGCCAGGTCTTCAAGGCTTTTTTGAAGGCTGGCAAGGACTGTGCAAGGCGCAACTCACTCAGGAGATGGTTCCAAAGGAAAGGGCCAGCCACAGAGAAGGCTCGGTTGCGGGTTACCGCTTTCCTAGCCTCCCTGGGCATGGCCACCCAAAGTGAGAGTGCCTGCAACATTTTCGTAGAGTGGGCCTCAGTTGATCTCTGGTAGATTCGCTCTGCCAGGTATTCAGGTCCCAAGCCGTGGAGGGTTTTGTAAATCAAAACCATGACCTTGAACCTTATGATTATGAATTTTATGAATCTTATGAATTTGTGATCAGGAATACTTAAAAGTAAAAGGGGGTTGCTATTAGCTCAGTGGTTTAGGTAGCTAGCTGAGAAGCCAGAGGTTAGGACTTGAGTTCTCCACTCTGCCTGCTTGACATGGGCTGGACTCAACCCTCCATAATTCTAGGATAATGATGTGCCTGGTGACAATGCTGTTCTTCTCCCTTCAGGGCAGAGCAGACATGCTATATAATGCCACACTAGGTGTTATTGGTAGCCAGCCATCTAAAATTGAATACCAAAAGTTCATGGGAAGCTGGTGATAACAAGCCCGGGTGGGTGATCCTTTGCATAGAATCAGGAATTCTCAACTTGGGGCCATGGAGAATAACCAGATGTCACATGATGTGTGGAGTGCTTGCATATATCCACATGTTTTTGTTCACAGTGTATATGTGCAGGTTGTTGATACTGCCCAGATCTGCAGTACATTTTCCCAAATAACACTGGGCTGCATTTTTAGAAAATGGAAGCTGGCAGACTGAAGCCGACTTCAGCTCCCTATTCCCCATGGCAGCTTTCAGCAAATATTACATAACAGTGTTGGGTTTCCCAGTGGAATGGGATGCTTTATAAGCATTGGGTGGAATCCCTGAAAATAAAGAAGTACACTCCCAAGAGTGGAGGCCTTCATCCACAGAATTAAGAATGTGGGTTCAAGCCACTGCTTTGTGTCTTCATTCCTGTTACTATCCAATATTCTTTTCACTTAATTTTTACAAAATTGTTGTAATCTTGTTTTGTCTGCCGTATCATTCAAAATCCTGTGTGATCGTATCAGCAGCTTCCTTGATTGTTAGGATAAATCAGCAGCCCACTTTTTGTAGTTATAGATGGCCTAAGTAATATCAGGATCCACCAAAGAAAATGCAGTTTTGTGACTTACACAGAAATTACACTGGAGGGAACTACCCATAAAATGTGTAAAAGCTCTTGAAAAACCCATTGTTCGGCCAACCTACAAATCAACTTGACCTTGATTGCCAATGTGGATATTTCTTTTCTTTTTTAAAATGTTGATCTGAAATTTCTCCTAGATGGAAGCGAACATTATCCTTTACAGTACAAATAGTCAAGATATATCTTAGCATTATTAGCACATTGCTTCTTCTATGGTTTCCTTTAGCTGGATGAAATTTCAACTGCCAAAGCATATTAAGTTCTTGGATAGAAGAGAGATGCCTTTTGCTCTAACAGTACCAGCCTTTAAAAAGAAAGAATTACTTTCTATTCTTCTCAGTTCAATAATTTGACTCAGATCTAAGTTCAGCTCAGAACTAAGATCGGAGATCGACATGCTTATGCCCAATGAAATTGTGCTCAGTTCTGTGTTGGCTTTACGATGCTGATGCATAACTGTAATTTGTGGAAATAGGTATGATGCAGCTTTTGCTGCTCTTTGCAAAACAATGAAAATAAAATAAAATAAATGTTAGTAATGGAGTTGATATTTCATAAAATAATATTAAACAGAGGAAATTGTGGAATGTTGGAACAGATGAAATGGTATTAAAGCGAGCAACTAAACATGAGTGCAAATAAAAACATGTACAGAACATTTTACATATGATGTCCAGCGATAGCTAGCTAGAGTTTGTGGAAGGGCAGAGGATACAATGTGGTCTTGTAGCGCCACCACCTACATTTTTATGGGCCACTGCACCTTTTATTCTCCAAACCAAGAGAGATACTCTGTTACTTACGTCATGTTAGCGCTGCTATTTGTTGTGTAGAAACTGTCATTTAAAGAACAATGAGTAAACCAGTAGTTATAGATGCTCATGGAAAATTCCATTTTTATATGATAGGTAATACTGCTAACTCTCATGAAAAGGATTTTTTTCTCTCATTAGCAGGGCCAGTGCCAAGGTTTTTTTTGCGCCCTAGGCGAGGGTTGGGGGGGGTCAGGTGGGCAGGGCAGGGGGCGGCAGGGGGTGGCGGATGGTGGGGGACAGCGACGGGTGTGGGGGCCGGATGGCGATGGGCACGGGGGATGGGCGGCGATGGGCACAGGAGGCGGCGGGCGGGCGGTGACGGGCGGCTGGCGGGCAATGGGGGTGCCGCCAACGCCGCCCCCCAGCCAGGCACCTGCCACCCCATCATCGTGCCTCCGCTGCGCCTGGGCTCCGCAGGTGGCTGGGCTTATGAAGCGCCGCTGAGGAGGAGGAGGAGGGAGGCATACCTAGTGGGGCGAGCAGCAGCCAATTCGGCGAGGCAGAGCCCGCGGCCTATCTAGCCCCTCCAAGGCCAGGCTCTCTGGTGAGCGGGAGCCACGGGCAGCCCACTGCGGGGGGGGGACGGCTCTGAGCATGGACAGAGCGCCGTACCCCCTGCCGCTCTCACGAGCCTCCTTGTTCCAGGGCAGCTGCGGGAGGGGTGCAGACCCCCTTCTGTCTCTCCTCCCCCTCACTTTCTGGCTGCTCAGCCCTTGGCAAGGCGTGGGGGCTCCGCCAGCCATCCCTCCTTCCCTCTCATTCAGGCTTCTGGGGTGACCGGAGTCCGCTGGGGAGAGGGCACCACCTGGCCAGAAAGCGCGTGCCTTCCCGGATGGCTGGCGGAGCTCGGAGGGCGCGGGAGCTCGGAGGGCGGAGGGCGGCGGTGGGGGGAGGTGGGGGGCAGCAGGCTTGCCAGCACCCTCTCCATTTCGGTACTCTAGGCAGCTGCCTAGTTCACCTTAATGGTACTCTAGGCCCTGCTCACTAGACACCCACAGTTCCTTGGCTTTAGTCTTTCCTCAACAGCATTAATTTCTCCTTCTTTCCCAGTACTAAAAGGTTTGGATTATGTGACAACTTGAAACTGTGAAATTTCAAATGACCCAGGAACCCAGAGCTCCAGGATGCCATTCATATATAGCACTGTTATAGGTTGAGGGTTTAACGAAAGTGATAATTTTGTTATAGTGTGATGTTGGCAGTCTGCATATAAGTACTAAATAAGTGCCACATACTAAGATGTCTGTGAAGATTCTCAGTCATCCAGATGAGTTTATGTGGAAGTTGAGTCATGACAACTGAAATTCCTTTCTTGAGAGAACAAAACGTTTCACTATTCATCCAAGTAGCTTCATCAGTCTGAGGAGAGTTAGTGGCAAGTCCTGCATTTTAAGGTTCACCTTGATTTCACATCACCCTGGTATGAATAGGCTCATAAGTTGGACAATGGCCTGAATAGATTTGTTAGATGGACAATGACCTAATGTGCATGAAGGTCCCACCTATACAACCTTCCCAACACCCACTAAGTATGGATTATTAGCTATGGTCTTGCTGGTGAAGGTGTGAAGTGCTTCTGATTTATCTGGGGATTGATAAACGGGCTGCTTGATAATGTATTTTTGTGTATGCATAGCAACATTCTTCTAGTACAGCAACAATTGCTTTAATAATTTCGATCATTTTCTATGCTTCATCCTTGAGCAGGGCTGTCCAGCATTGAACAGGGTGAGGTCTACTTTTTCTGGCCCAAAGTTTGTGAGGGCTTGTTGCTGTTGTTGTCCTTGTTGTTGTTGTTCAGTCATTCAGTCATGCCCGACTCTTTGTGACCCCATGGACCACAGCACGCCAGGCCCTTCTGTCTTCCACTGCTTCCCGGAGTTTGGTCAAATCCATATTGATTGCATCAATGACAGCATCCAACCATCTCATTCTCTGCCGTCTTCTTTTCCTTTTGCCTTCAATCTTTCCCAGCATCAGGGACTTTTCCAAGGAGTCCTCTCTCCTCATGAGGTGGCCAAAATACTGGAGCCTCAGCTTCAAAATCTGTCCTTCCAGTGAACATTCGGGGTTGATTTCTTTCAGAATGGATAGGTTTGATTTCCTTGCAGACCAGGGGACTCTCAACACTCTCCTCTAGCACCACAGCTCAAAGCATAAATTCTGCAGCGATCAGTCTTCTTTATAGTCTAGCTCAGAAACCCCTGCTTTTTTGCATCACCATCTTCCTTGTTTCTTCCTCCTCCTCTTCCTTCACCCACCTCCCCTTGAAGGAAGGAACTGAAGTAGGCTCCTGTTGGTGGTGGGTTCGGATAAAGAGGATGGTTTCCCAAGCTGCAACACGGCAGCAGCGGTAGTGCTCCCCCGGCTCGGCCCATTGCTGTCACCACCAGGAGGAGGCTCAGGTGGCTGCACTTTCTTGACTGCCTCCCTCCCTCCATCTCTCTCTCACCTGCCGCCTGTAGGAAGTAGCCCTCTTGCTTCTGTTGCTGCCACTACCACCATCATGGTGCTTGGGGCAGGAACCAGAGCTGTGCATCCCCACTGCCTTTCTCCATTCCCCCCACTTCAAACCTCACTTCCATTCCTACCGTTGTTACCTCACTTCTGCCGCCACTGCCCTCCTTCTCCTTCTCGCTTTTGCTCAGGGCTGCTGTAAGAAGCAACCCCACTGCAGAGAGAGCGCAAGCGGGAGGCAGGCCTGGGCTCGGGCACTCACCCTTGTGCCGCTGGTGGGTCCTGACTGCCAGAGCCCATTGAAATATAAAAGTGGGGGTGGATTGGTGGTGGTGGTGGTGGGAGGAGGGGAGAGAGAGAGGCAGAGACACTTTCGGCCTGAAGGTGTGAAAAATTATGTGAGATAAAAAGACTTGGCCATGCAGGGAGTTGAGGAGGCACAGCAGCAGTGGTGGTGGCGGTGGTGGTGGTGGTGGTGGTGAAATCTGGGCTCTTCCGCCTTGCGATCCCCACTTCATTGGGGCCTTCGGTGGCAGTGGCCAAGAGGTGAGTGGAGAGACCCCGGATGCCAGCAGCAGCTAGGCTGCAAAGGCAAGGAGGCCTCGACTCTGTCCATTGGGTCAGAGGGAGGTAGGGGAAATGGCTGGATTTACAAATGAGAGAAGGGAAGGAATTTGCAACAGAGATGGGAGGACCCAAATGCAGTTCAGCCAGTCACAAAGTTCCAAAGGTCTGATGGAAATCCCCCCACAGGATACTTTTTAAACCTTTGTGGGCTACCAGTAGCCCATAGTCGACCTGTTGTGCAGACCTGTCCTAGAGCATACAATGGCACTCTAAAAGCTCTTAGAAGTAATTTGGAGGGCATGTGTGAATAGGAATTCTGCCTTTCCAATACTTCATTACACTTTATATCTTAATTAAAATGATCAGGGATTTTATTTTGTGTGGTTAGTGAATGAAGTCATTGGGCTAAAGCTAAGAGAACCTTCAACTCCAGAAGCAGTTAGCCTCTTGTAAGATGTTAGATGAGACACAAGGAAAGCGGCAAATGGAAACATGGCTGCAATTCATTAGTAAGTCACAGCTAGAATGGGCCCATTGAATTTACACAACATAAGGGAGGATTTGACTCACCAGATGACCATAGATTTTTTGGGTCTACTCTAGTTGTGACTTACTACACTAAGCAACAGAATTTCAGCTTCTGAGCATTTATTTTGACAGCACCATTGTATATACCTTGAAATGTTTTATGACTTCTCCTTGGATATGGAGATTGCTGATGCTCATAACATTGTGTGTGTGTGTGTGTGTCTGTGTGTGTGTGTGTGTGTGTGTGTGTGTGTCTGTCTGTCTGTCTGTCTGTCTGTCTGTCTGTGTCTGATTGCACAAGTAAACGGGAGAAATTCATGTACACTGATTACAAGTAGAGATCGGCATGAACCTTGGTTTGGAGTTTTGTGTCACTTCATACACCTGCTACACATCCCCTTCCCCCACTTCCTCATCCAGTGACTCACTCGCAAACTCTATGGATGCTCCTTTCCTCTTCAGCAGTTCTACCAAGTCTCTGGCTGCACCATGACTGGCATTAGTGGGTGACCGGTCAAGGAGGCAGGTCAGGGATGTTCATGCCCCTGGGAGAGATTGGTGGGGCAGCTGGAGAGGAGGAGGAGAGGGGCACACACTGGCTGGTGAATGGTTCGGGATCCAACAAGGATGCTGGGGGAAGGGAACACATAGTACCTGCAGTACCGTGCATACAAGCTAGCATGAACTTCCAAACTGAGGTTTGTTCCCCTCTCTAATGGCAAGGCAGTACTTATCTTCTTTTCAGATATTTTATCATGGACATGGAGTAATCTGTAAAATATCAGGGCTGCAGTTACTTAGAAGCATCAGACTTTACTGGGACTTTTGCCTGAGTAGTTATTTGCCTCAGTAGGACTGCACAATTATAACATGCTGTGGCCTTAATTGCTATTAATGACAGCTGAATCAATGCAGAGCTGGCTCCGGCAGACCTTGTGTCCATTGTCCACCTGCCTGTGACGTGACAGTTTGGGGAAGGATCTGGGTGGTCAGAGGTGACTGCCGACAGTCAGAATGGCCCATGGAAGGGCAGGTTTGCTGGTCACATGGCCAGCGGTCAGAGACCCCTCTTAAGAACTCAGAGTGAAGGGTCCAGCCTGTTTGTTCCCTGGGTGCTTCCCTGCCCACCCTCCACACAGAGAGAATGAAATTAGCTGGTTGCATAAGGGCCAGATGGGAATTTTTTGTCACCACTCCGATTGGCCAGGAACAGTGGTATGTTTTCACCCATCCCATTCTCTTCAGTAAGGGGTCCTTTAGGCTCTTAAACTCGGTCACAATTTGCGGTCAGTGCAAGTAGCTTTGTCACCTCAGGAGAGAAGTAGCCAGCATTACAGTTAGTACAATGGCAGCCCTTGACCTTTTCAGGTAAACAGGTTTACATAACATAATGATTTATGATCCTGCCCCAATATGATTTACGAGGGCTGCCCTGGCACAAATAACCTTGTGAAACTACAACCACCTGCACTTGTAGGTCACCTTGGTTCAGTAGCATGGATTAAGGTCAATAAAATTGTGGCCCTATTTTATTATTAAATTATTATTTCCAGGCTTGAAGGGAAATGTTGTAAAACAGGAAGGAAAACTTAAATAGAGAGACCTTTAGATATTTTATGGGTTTGTGATGGCCAAGAATAAAACAAGTGGACAATGGGTTAAATGAATATGGTTCATGGAGTCTGGTACCCATACATAAAATAAATCAAATTGTTAACAAAATGTACAGTGTTTCCCTTTCGAAAGCTTTATAATATTTCACTATTCATAGGCTTTTGGTTGTGTAAACTTGTATGGAAATTAATGAACTTTAGATAAAAATATTTCTGAATTACTCAGCACCCAGATCCCCCCCCTAATGTTATCATTATTGTAGGATTCCTCAGGCTATCCTTGGCATGCTAAAAAGTTATTTGCCTGATTAATTCTGCATCAGTGTGATTTGTTTTATGACAGTCGAATCTGGGAATCTAGAAAAGTGTGAGTCATTGATATAAAGAGCCTTTTCAAGGACAGGCCAAGGGCATTGGAGAATACACGGTGCATATGAAACTCTGTGTACCTCGCAGACCATTCAAATCAAAACTATATTATTTTAGTATTGAGGAGTGTTTATTTCAAAAGTGTCAGACAAATTGACGATAGTGGTTTGAAATACATTTTACTTCAAAAAGCTGCCTGCTACAATATTGTCTGCCAATTTATTTTTAGACTATACGATAGCCTTCTAGCTGAATATACCGGTATTTCCTTTTATCTCTAGTAGCTTGCCTCTTCCATTCATGGAAAAGGTGTCAATTAATGATGTCTGCCACTCACAGACAAGAAAGGGGTTATTGCTAATTCCCCCACAGCCTAGCAGCCTTGTGAGCCAACTTCTTGGCTGATGATGACTGAGGGGTGACTTCCAGCTTTTCAAAGCAAAATGGTGGGAAACGCTGGATGTGTTGAAAATGGAGATAACAAGGATACTCATCCAGTGCCTTGAAGTCATCAGTTTTGGCCGGCTCGGAGTGACGGGACATCTAGGCAAGGAAGAGTTTCACGAGATTTGCTTCCTCTTGTGCAAGAGAAAGAGAAGAAATACTCCCCAGTGTAAATGTCTCTATAATTTACACTAAACACCTTGGACAGTCTGTGCAAAACTGGTGTCCATTCACTTCAGGAACTAAAGAACATAGAGAAAGAGATAGATAGCAGCAGAAGAAGAACTAGCTGATAATTTTAAAGATGCTAACAACCCCTCTGATACTGCAGATTTTTAAAAGCCAAAGTAACAACTGCTGCAAGTTTGTGCACTTGACAAGTTATTCAATTTGTGTGGGTTACACAGCTTGTTTTGTTTCTGTGAGCCCAAGACAAGCAAGGTCTTAACTCTCAAGTTGGATATTGCGATGTCTGCAACCATACCTCTCAAGTGATCATCCATCTACAGGCAGTAATAGAAGGAGAGGCTGGTAACTAGATTGTTCTTTGTATTCAGTGTTTCTCTTCTCTCCTCCATTGCCTCCTCATCCAAATATTGACTTTTTCCCGCCCAAATTCTAGAAAAAAAAAATCCTAGAAATATACATACATTTCTAAATGAAGTTACCAGAACTGGTCTCTAGAGGGGAGACAGAAACCCACTATCTGTTGTGTTCACTTGATAATATACTTCTACAATGTCATTACCAGAACTGGGTATTAGAGGGAACCAGAGACCATGCTATGTATAGCATTAACTATTAAAATACCGTTTGCTATAGTTTGCATCCCCTGAGTCCTATTGTATATATAAAAAATCATTTACTTGTGTATTTATTTATTATCCCACCTTTTTCTTTAAAAGGATCTAAAGTGCCTTACAATGTTGAAAAGACAACATTTAAAAGTGAAAAACAGTGCAAATGCATATATTTTAAAAGACTAAGTAAACAAATACATTAAAATGGTAAATAAAATCCATACTAAAAATAAACATTTAAAACAGGGCACAACAATCAGTTTTTTTAAAAAATCCTCTCAGACAACCAGTCACCAAGGAAAAGCCTGCTGGAAGGGAAAGGCTTTGGCCTGTTTGCAGAAGGACAGCAAAGCTGGAGCCAACTGGGCTTCCTGTGGGAGTTCCCGAGTCTGGGAGCAGCAACAGTGAAGGTCTCTCCTCCTGTCTGTGGACATTTCTATGAATAGGACCTTGGGATAAAAATCTATCAGAGGACCTTCTATGAGAGGACCTTGGGATAAAAATCCTACAGAAAAGGATGCTGCACTGAAAATTATAAAATGCCATAAAGGCTATATGATCAAATGTCTTCTCCGTACTTAACAACTAAATAGGGTAGCTCCACCCATTGCCACGGCGGACGAACCATCATGCATGCATGGGCAAACATCTTTCCGCCACCAGGGTACATGACGCTGAGAACCCGAGGGTTCCTGTAGCTTTAGCAGAACTGTTCTGACTTAACCCACTGAGGCAGAGTACACCAGATGTGAGCATTAATTAAAACATGAAGTCTGTAGATTTATTAATAGCACTGATTATGTATGCAGCCTTGCACTTCCATACAGCACGCACACAAACACACACACACACACACACACACACATGTCTCGTCTCCTTTGGTGATATACCAGCTTCTACAAGAGGCTGGTGTGGCACCAAGACGCAGAAGAACATGTGCCTTGCCCAGGCTACCCTGGACGCTGCCATGGAAGGAGGGTGTCTGAGAACTTTGCACGAACGTGCAAGGAACCCCAAAAAGGTTTACCCTCAGGGAAACTCTGCCCCTCAGTGCTGATTTAAGGACAGCATCCGTCATATTCTGTAAATGCGTCTGAAGAACTTTTGACTCAGATACTGACCCTTCCCTTTGTGGACGATGATGGGGGGCTACATTAATAAGAGATGTTTATCCTTCAGAGCCACTGAGGCTGTCAGTGAATAATGGCAGTTCAGTGTGAGAGGCTCTGTCACTGTGTCATTCAGCTCTGGAACCTGGTAAACAGAATGCTGCATTGCAGCTACATTTTGAAAAGCTTGCTTGCTTATTTATTTATTTATTTATTTATTTATTTATTTATTTATTTATTTATTTATTTATTTATTTACCTATTAAAATAGTTTTACACCACGTTTCTCCTTGAAAGGGACCAAGACACCTTAAAATTTCATTCAAGGACATTTAAAGCTAAAAATAGTGAACATACAAATACTGAATAAAGATTTTCCAGAAACAGTACTTTAAAACATATGCAATACCCAAAACACATTCAAGGCAGTAAGGCACAACCAATGCATTTAAAAAAAACCCACTCAGGCAGCCAGTCACTCAGGGAAAGCCAATCACTAAATAGAAGGGTCTCTGCCTGTTTGAGGGAGGACAGCAAAGATACAAGTACTCTCTCTCTCTCTCTCTCTCTCTCTCTCTCTCTCTCTCCTCTTTTTTTGCATATTTTTGACATGTCCTTACTTTAAACAAGCAGAAGGAAATAGGGCAGGGCCCAAGAAGAAGGAAAAGGGTGATCTGAAGTGGCGGGTGGGCGCTCAAGAGTAGAATACCTTTGCAAAGAGTCGGAAGGACGAGACACTGTCCAAAGGATGCAACCGATATTGTGATCTTGAGCTGCAGTGTTGTAAACCTTGATCCTTCTCACCATTGTCCTTGGGGGAGGTAGTTGAAAAAACAAACAAACAGCTGGCTCTCATGCAGACAACAAAGCTCTAGCCGGCTGATGGTCCTCATATGGTCTCCAAGAAATTCACCTAAGAATGCAAGTCAGTCCTGCGGAGCAGAGAGTACTGTGGAAACACCGTGTACATAGTGGAACTACAAGGACTTACTCAGAAGTTAGTTCCTCTGTGTTCTGTGCCCCAATAGATAGGCTAGGCATAGTGCATCTTCCGATAATAAAGCTGACGCAGGCGATGTGCCAGGCACATCAATTAAAAGAGCTTGTGGATCCTAGCCATGACAAATTGTAACAGCTAGATCAAAATGATTAAAAGAGGTATCATCATATGAGACTTATAATTGGTCTTGTGTGGATGAATATTGGCACCCATGAAAATGTGCCTTGCCTAGTCTTTGATCACGTTGAGTTTTTTGGATCCTTTGCCATCTGTTCTCCAGTCAAGTGAGAAATCCTTTGATCACCCAGAATTCTTAAAGCACAAGCTTTGAAAAGAATGCATGTTACTTATTTCATTTATATATTGCCCTGTCAGTGCAAGCACCGCTCTAGATGATTTACAGGTTAAAATATAACCACCACCACCCAAATACCCCATGTAACAACATACAGTGGTACCTTGTATAAAGGAATTAATTTGTTCCAAATGAAAGTATGTTAAGCAAATTTTCCTTTATACAAAGTCCCATAGGAATGTATTGAAAATGGAGTGATCCCATTTTTATGTTGTACAAATTCTCCCCATAGGCGATTATGTTAAGCAAATTTCCCCTATCTCCGGAATTTTTTATGTTGCACAAATTTTATGTTATACAAGCTGTTTGTTATACAAGGGTCCATTGTACATTCAAACAATATGGTGATACAGGATCTTGGCAGTTAAGTTGTTGAATAATTCAATTCTTATTATTTTTCTCAACATGAAAAGGGAAGGAGCCTGGTGCATCAGTTAAATTTTGTGCAACTTCTTCCTCTGCTCACAAAAAGCTAGGAACATTCACCTTATGCTCCCCGCCTCCACCCCAAAAAAGTTTGTACAACAGCAATGCAGCAGTTACCATACTTTTTAATTTTGGTCCAAAAATTCTTGGGAAGCCAGGGAAGTTCCTTATGTTAGTGGTCCAGCGATTGCAACTCGTACAGAACCGGGCCACGCAGCTAGTGAGTGGTGTTGCTGCGCAGACTCATATTACATCAGTTCTAAAAAATTTACAGTGGCACCCAGTTGCTGCCTGGGCCCAATTCAAAGTGCTCATGCTTACATATAAAGCCCTAAACGACTTAGGACCTTGTTACCTAAAAGATCACCTTCTTCCATATCAGTCTGCCAGGAGGCCCTGCTGAAGGTGCCATCCCTCAAAGAGGTAAGGGGGATGGCATGTCGAAACAGGGCTCTCCCGGTGGTTGCTCCCCAACTCTGGAATGCCCTCCCTATGGAGATCTGCCTGGTGCCAACACTTTTGGCTTTTTGGCACCAGGCAAAGACCTTTCTGTTTGGCCAGCATTATAATTAGATTTTTTTATGGACTCATGAGCAGCAGGGGTTTATAATTTGCATTGTATCTTGTTTTAAACTGTACTGTATTTTATAATGTTAATAATTTTTATTGTTTTAATACATTGTTTTACACTGCCCAGAGACCTCCTCGTAGTGGGGCAGCTAAAAAATATTTTTTGTAAATAAATAAAATTTATATTTGATGTAAATTCGATTCTCAGTCCAGCAATTGGCCTTTGGACGTACACATTTTTATTTGAAAACATTGATATTTGGCTGAGATGGAGGGTTGTGTTCCTCTATGTGAAATGATGAAAATTATTTCTGTGACATGATTATGACAGAACCAATTTTTCCAGCTGCGGAGTTCTGTTTTCAAATGAACTCTCAAGCTTCTGCTATAATAAATCCCTCGGTCTTTAAAGCAGCATACAACATTCTTTCTTTATTTTGCCTCAGTGAATACGACTATGCCAGTGGAAGTAGTAACACGTATTATATTGCAAACTGTCTTTGAAAATGAAGGAGTTTTGAAAAATTGTATTTATGATAAAAATCATATGTAGTCACAAAACTCCATTTTGTCTCACCCATTTTGACTTGACACAACCTGAAACATCTACAGCTATGAGGAGCTTTAGAATGCTATTAGATTCTTCATTCAAGAAAGACTAAGATATTTTTCTTTCCTCTCAAAGTCATAGTAATGTGCATATATTGCTCCACTATCTTTTCCCTGTGAGGAACAAAGTACACACAGAGAGAAAGACACACACACACACACAGAGAGAGAGAGAGAGAGAGAGAGAGAGAGAGAGAGAGAGAGAGAGAGAGCAAATGCAAAAACACTGATTTATTAAGAATGCAGAAAAATGATTCTTTAATCAAGCATTAGACAACCTGACTTGGAGAAATTTGCAAAATATGCACAATTTCAGAAATTACACAATAGGCAGTTTTAGCAAAATTGGCAATATTTGGTAAAGTTAGCTTTTTGTGTGTGCCGAACAATTTTTTGCAAATGAGCAGACTTTATTGAGAGTGTCAGAAAATTCTTTGCCATCCTTGCTGGTGAGACGAATGCTTTAATTACTTGTCATGTACTTGTCATACAGGAGAAATGTCACCCTTATGTAAATGCAGTGTTGCTTTCTGTTTTGTATTGTAGTGACTTTAACCTAAGACAGAAAAAACCAGAACTATCACTCAGTTACACTTGTGGAAAAAGAGATGCATGGACATCATTTTCTAATTATTATCCTAAAAAATTTAAAACGTAGTGTACTGAACCAGCAGGAAAGGCCCCAGAACTTACTCTCGGAACATACACCATATCAAATCACCATGTTTATCCTATCCCTAATTGGTTGCTGTGATATGGTTTATTGCAGATTTGCTAGTCAGTGCTAAGGACCTTTTCATCCACACACTTTTTAGATGGACTGTGTAATAACTCTTCAGGAGCCAGGAGTGAAATAATAATTAATTGTATTATTTATTTTATTTCTGTGCAATTGAGGAATGAAATAGGGGAGAATGTAGCAGCTATGTTGAAATGTATTGCTCCAGCGAATCCCTGTCTTACATATCAGATATTGGAGTGCATTTAACATACTGTGCAAGACTGGAGAGAGCAGTTTAAACTGTTGAAAGCAATCACACTATCTTATCCTCTCAGATAATTTCCAAATAGCTTAGAAGAAAAAAATTGTACAGGTCCTAGCAATCACTTTAAAAACATTTGCTCTGCATCCATGTTACTTTATACAAAAAAATCCCCTTTTAGAATGCTAGGTAACTTTTAACAATAGAAATCAGTAATTTTAAAAAGTCAATAACTATATATAAGCATTTGATAACTTCTAGGAAGTTGCATGTGCATTAGGTAGAAAATACTAAAATGTGACCATTATTATGATGTTGTACTTCTGTCCCTTTAGCTGCCAAAGAAATATAGGTATATTCATTAAATTTTAATATATGTATGGACATATTTGTATTTATATAAAGCAAGAAATACAAAATTATTTTTAAATGGGCCTCTTGTACTTCGAAAATACAACACACACACACACACACACACACACACACAATTTGTCAGTCTCTCTTAAATTATTTATGTTTCATTTATTTCTAGGATTGCCTGGTACAGCTGCTGACTTAGATAAAAGAAGACAAGTTTATGGGAAAAACTTTATACCTCCGAAGAAGCCAAAAACTTTCCTACAGTTAGTCTGGGAAGCATTACAGGATGTGACTCTTATCATCTTGGAAATCGCAGCCATCATATCTCTTGGGCTCTCGTTTTATCATCCGCCAGGAGAGGAAAATGAAGGTAAAATAAAACTGAGTTTCTTGGCTGATTTCTGATGTCTTCTAGGGAATGCTTTTCTGCTTTTAATCCATGTACTCTCATTTTGTTTCTTTTCCCTGGAAGTCTGTTGTAAGAAAATTATTTAGTAGGCATAACTAAAAAGTAATTGGATGCTCATTAACGTATGCTGAATGTTACCTCAAAAGGATGCACCGTGATATAGATACTTCTGATAACGAATTTAATTTGTTCTCTGAGGCAATTTGCTGTCTGAATATATCCTTATTCAAAATGTGGTTTCCCATTGAAATGAATGGGAAACTGATTAATCTGTTCCGGAGGTCCGTAAAAAGGCAAAAAAAGCTGGTTTTTTCAGACCTCTTTATAAAATGCACTTTAAAGGCATGCAGGGTTGGAACACACACACTCAGAACACTTCCACAGTGCAATGCAAACATGTACAAAAGAAACCAGAAAGACTACCCCAGCCTTTTCCTGCCAAAAATAAAATTGGGAAAATGCAAACAGACAAACATAAGCAGCAAGGGAAATACAGCCTGTTCTTGCCTGCAGAGCAATGGAAAAGATTGCAAACATGGACAGAAGAAAGCAGCAAGACTACTCCAACCTGTTCCCACCCAAAATGCAAAGGAAACCAGTGCAAAGATTAATAAAAGCTAGCTCTAAAACAAATGCAAGGTCATTCCTTCAAAAAGTGCAATCAAACCCAATGCAAAAACAAAAGAAATCAAGGACACCTCATCTCCCTACCTTTCCAAGTCTGAAAGGTCCAAATCCCTCTGCAAAAAATGTCAAGATTGGCTCCCAAACACCATAAAACCCCTCTAACTCCTTTCATCTCTCCACAAACTACATGTGTGTGTGTGTGTGTGTGTCTGTGTCTGTGCATGTGTGTGTGCGTGCATGCATGCAATGCATCCTGGGTACACTTTTTTTGCAAGCCATTATGAAAGATTCATTATCCAAGGCAACCCATAGGGAAAATTCATTATCCGAGGCAACCCTATTTCTGGAAATTTCCATTTGGTAGTCGAATTACTCATTATCAGGGGCATTTTTAATCCAAGGTATTACTGTGTATTATTTGTCTGTCCCCGTCCCAAATGTCTGCTAGGGAATGGGCTATAGCACCAGTACATTTTCTTTCTTCTTAACAAGGCCAAAGGGTAGCAAATGAGATCCCAGTCCTCAACGGTTGAACATTTAGAGTTCTCAATTTTTGGCCAAAATCCTATTTGCAGAATAACGTAAATCACGTTGCTTTTGACAGTGAATTGCTTCAGGTTACATTGCTAGCATAAACATCTGTTCCATACCAGCTCACACCAGTCAACGTGCAGGGAATAATGTGTTCATTAGCTTCCTAACATGTAACAATATGCAGCCAAAATTTGCACCATTTGAACTGCACTAGCAGGAGGCTTTGGGACATTACATTTTAAAATGTTTCCAACCCAGGTTGCCATTGATTATGACTGGTGAGACAACTTCAGTTCTTTTGTACCAAGGCACCTGCTTAACTTAAAAGTTGAAGCTTTAAATTTAACTAAGCTAAAGGTGAGAGAACAAAATTTGGCAAAAGAGCAAGGGAAAGTCTTGTGATATAGGTCTGCTTGCATTATGTTGGGCATAGCCCCTCTATGTGGGTTTGGGATATTAGAACATGGAGAGGCGCACATTGATTTGCCTCACAAAGAATAGATCGTCATCAGACAAATTGTGTGACATGAATGGATGAGTCAATAAATATATCTCAGACATGGTTTCATATTAATGCTGCTATATTTTAAAGCCCAGGCTCTTTCTTCTCTTTCTCCTTTCCCATGTCTGCAATAAATCAATTTACAGAGCAAATAACTATAAGATTTATTAGTCATTTTCTTTTTATATAGATGGCAAGATTTATTTTTGCACACTAATGAACTTGTATCCATAAAAGAAGGTATTGCTAACTTTAAGGATGCTACAGCTTTTGATTCATAAAGGAGAAAATATTCACATTTAATTTTTAAAAGCAAATGAACAGCTGTAGACCAGTAATCTGTGATATTCCACAGATCTCTATGCTTTCAAATAGTCAGGTCCCTTTTGTATGAAACGGGTGAAACTTTGAATATATATTATCAAAATATTTTGGTTGAGGACTCAAATGAGTTCATGTTTGACCTTTCGATAGGGCATAATGTTCCATTTCCCATGGGAAATTTTGACACTTTGTAGTTGAGGGCTCAAGTACTGGGAAATGTGAAAAGGCAACATTCAGCAGGAAGGTTTTATATGTCTTTCCCACCACATTCACTAACAAACTACCCCACTGAAATATATTATAAAGTGTTTGTTCCCACAAATTTTGAAGGAATACTTCAGGTTCCATTTTATCAGCAGATTCCCATCATGCTGTAACAACCACAAAAATACATTGCAGTTATAATGCTTAGCATTACCTTGACAACTTGAATAACTTTGCATTCAGGTTTTCCTTTGACAACTCTGAAAGGTTTCAACTCTGTTTTTGGCCCTTCAGCTATTGGGACATAGAGAGTTTTGAAATTCACTTTGCTGAAAAGATGAGTTAATAGTCAGGACAAAAGAAAAATTAATAGATTGTGCATAGTGAACTAATGAATGCACTAGCATTATACCTTGCCAAAGACATCTGCTTTCTGCAGTCCAGCCATGCTATTTGTTTGTTTGCTTGTTTAATATATTTTACTATGCCTTCCTCCTTTAAAGGTGCCAAAGTGTCTTACATAATTAAAAAAAACCCCAAAATTTAAAATTTAAACCCGGTAAGCATATAAACATCTAAATAGAATTAAGCAAGTATTATATTCTACATGGCAAGTAAAATCTATACTAAAAACACATTTAAAAGCAACAGAGCACAACAATTTGTTTAATGCTTCCCCACCACCACACACACACACTAAGGAAAAGACTACTTGAAGAGAAAGGTTTTTGCCTGCTTGTGGAAAGACAGCAAAGATCGGGCCAGCGTGGATTCCCATGGGAGGTTGTTGCAGGGTCTTGAAGCAGCATCAGAGACAGCCTCTCCTCCCCTGTCTCGACAAAGCACGCTTGTGAGGGTGATGGAACGAAGAGAAGGGCATCTCCTGATGATTTTAATTTGCAAGCAGGCTAGCTTGGTAGTCTTTCTCTGATATACCAGTAAATGGCTTGGGCTCAAGCTACTGTATCTCAAGGATCACATCTCCTTTTATGAGGAGAGGTCTTTCCCACCATTCTGTCACTTTCATAAGTGTGTTTGGTGGGGACACATGAGAAGGCCTTCTCTGTTCCTGCTCATAGACTTTGGAACTCCTTTCCACAGGGGGATAGGTTGTCCCTGGCTTTACTGTCCTTGATTTCCCCCGAGAAATAATGGAAACTCAGATTAATCATTCTGGGGTCCCATGAACCATATACGGTACACACTAAATGCCAAAACTCACAAAAGAAGTTGGCTAGAAGACCACCTCCATGCTATGGTTTACGTACCTGGCTGTATAATCCGCTCTGTTTGGGACTAACAACTGGATTTTACTCTGTGTTCTTAAAGTGGCAATAATAAAGTGCAATTTGTAGCCCTATACACACTTGGATAGCTGCCCTATGCCTAGAATTGGTTTGAAAAAAATACGAAAAAATATTGAATTTTTTAAAAAAAGAAATATAAATACAAGGAAAAATACTAATTTGCACGTTTCTGGCTAGTGCAAGAGAGACCTCTATTCCTCTCTCCTACCTCTGCTTTGGAGGATTGCCTGAGATGGAATGCTGCAGGGAATCACCCACAGTCCAGCATGGGGAGAGAAAGAGAGTCACCATTGGCTCACTTGTGATCATGTGAGCTGCTCCAGCGCTTGTATATCAAGACATTGCTTGTTGATCAAGGCAAAATTTAGAAAAAATGTTTGCTTGTCTTGCAAAACTCTCGTAAACCAAATTACACTTAAACTAAGGCATTACTGTACATGCTTACATAGGAGTCCATTCTATTGAACACAAGTGAAGCCTACTTCAGAGTAGACATGTATAAACCCGTTCAGGGACATTGCCTGCTGAAATTTGAAATCAAGAGTTACTGTGCTTCCTCTTATGGTAATACTGTGCTCCAAACATGATTGAAATAGATTTCTAACGCATCCCTGTGCAAATTAGGATATTGGTGGCCCCAGGGCTTCTTTGATGTACCTGTTCCTGTAAGTCCAGTAATGAGAGCTTTTGAATAGTGATGATGTGTATGGCGTGTGATGCTTCAAAGCCCAACAGTCGAAAGGGGTCTGCTTTTGCTAGGACTAAGAGGATGCAGTCTGGATTGCCATTCAGTTCTATCCCGGCACACAAGCAGAAAAGTGACAAAAGCGATGCCTTCTTCCCTCCTCCTCTGACTGTGTTCCTACCTTTGATTCTGTTGCTACTTCTAGGACGTTTCAGCAGCTGCGGAAATAAGATAGAGCTCTTTAATGTATTTGAAGTACTGTATAGTACCCAAGTGGTATACTTCAACTTCCACATGCATTTTGGAAGGGCTGTGGATTCTTTTGTAAAACTGGAATAATAGGAGGCCGGCACTCGATGCTTTCAGAGTGCTTCAGATTTCTGTTAAGTAACGTCTCTCTCTTTTTTACTCTCCTTTTTAAGGTTCCAAGAAGTCAAATGCCAGGGGGCTTAGTGATTTCTTTTCTTTTCTTTCTTCACAGCTGCATGATTGAACAGTAAGGTTTGGGAGATGGCTTTGCCATCTGGGAGATGGAAACATACAGACCAGCTTAAAACTCTCAAAGAAAAGTGTAGCCCTTTGCCCCTAAGTTCTGGCAGCTGTCTAGCTTATGGGGCAGCCCACACAGAGTTAGGATTGTGTCTCTATTGTACATCTTCTATTGAGATAAAAGATGCTTATTCTCCCTGGATATTTCTGCATGTAAAAAGTTTCCTATACGCTGGACGTAGCCTGGCTCCACTGGTGGAAGTAATTGCAGGCAAAATATTCCCACTCATCGGCCCAGTGAAACATTTTCAAAGCTCTTAGAGGGGCGTGCAGTGAAGGGACCCCATGCACCATCAGAGGCTGTGCGTTTGGGAGTGTTGGTCTGAAAAAATCCCCTCTTTTGAATTGGCCCACCATCCTGATTCTTCTCAGAGGTGGATCCGTAAGTAGAAATTGGATCGCCAGAAAAGGAACAGATGGAGGGGCCTGACAGAGTATTAGAAATAACTGGCAAAGTTTTGTTTGGATGAAGCACCTAATCCAGGCATGACCAAACATCGGCCCTCCTGATGTTTTGGACCACAGCTCCCAGAATTTCAAGCCTGTATTCCCAATGGCAAAGGACTGTGGGAGTTGTGGTCCAAAACATTTGGAGGGCCAAAGTTTGGACATGCCTGACCTAATCTATTCTAGAAGAGTCACTTTGTTTGTCAGCTAGCCTCCTTAGGGTGTGTGTGTGTGTGTTCCCCCACATACCTGTTGAAAATGCTCTGGGTCACATTTTGTGCGTCAGAGGAGCCCGGCTCAAGAGAAAAGGACAACAACCTTGGAGCTACGGGTAGAGTAGGGAGTGTTGGATTTCTTTTCATTCTTCTCTTCTCCTACCCAGAGGCTGGGCATCATGCACATTACTTTGGGCATGGCAACTTTAAATAATGATTTTTTTTTCTGCTCCAGAATGCTTTCCAAGGTTCCTTACCAAGATATTTCCCTTCCTTCTCTTCTTTCCCCATCAGTTTTATCATGAACAACCATGTGTATCAATCTACGCTTTTCATTTACATGACAAGAGCCTTCTGCATTTTGTATTCATTCATTCATTCATTCAATCAATCATTCATTCATATCTCACCTTTCTCCCTGACTTAAGGCAGTTTCATGGCAGACATGACTACCATGAATTTATTGTACTACATCATTGGTCACCTTTTGATCCCAGAAATGTACGTGTCATTTAGATTTCCATTTCATGGCTTCCCTCTTCCCCCCCCCCTTTTTTTACAGTAGTATGTTTCTAAATGACACAGTTCAGTGCCATACTATACAAACCAAGAATACAAATCACAGTACAGTTCACGTTTTCAAAGGCAACACAGTGTTTTTGAAGTTGAATTTATTCTTATGCGCTTGTATCTGGGTTATGTGTGATATATTATTAATATTATTATATTTTAAAAATTTAAGCTCCAGTTATACTTGTTCACTGACCTATTTTTTTTTTTGTTCTGTTTGATTTCCTCTCAAGCCTGTGCTACTTCCACGGGAGGAGCAGAGGATGAAGGTGAAGCAGAAGCGGGTTGGATTGAAGGCGCTGCCATCCTGCTCTCGGTCATTTGTGTGGTCCTGGTCACTGCCTTTAATGACTGGAGCAAAGAGAAGCAGTTCCGTGGACTTCAGAGCCGTATTGAGCAAGAACAGAAATTTACTGTAGTTCGAGGTGGACAAGTAATTCAAATCCCAGTTGCAGAAATAGTAGTTGGTGATATTGCACAAATAAAGTATGGTAAGTCTGCTAGTATACCTTTGGGAAGATACGTGCCTGGACCACTCAAGTGGATCTGTGACTTGAAACAGCAGTGGAGATGTCTCAAACTAATCTAACCTATAATGCGCAATATTGACAAAAAGAAAATATACACATGCTATCAGAAATCCAGTTGAATTAAAATTGCTTTAGCTCTTCACGTCTGATAAACATCAAACAACCTGACAAATAGACTGTATTTCTCATCTACTTTCATGGAGAGGGTTAATCCACAAGTTTATCCCTTGCATACCTATGGATTGGGTCTCTTTATTAATATGAATGTGCAATCTCCACAAGTGCAATGGATCCATCTTATTCTTATTTTACATAGAAGCATACATCTGTAGTCTTGTCCAAGGTTAAAACTCAGTGAAGTTCAGTCAGGTCTGTACAGTATATCTAAACTGTATATTTTTAAAGCAAGTGTTGATTTTGGGACCACAATCTGAAATACCTGGAAAGGCCATCATTGTCTTTCCTTAATGGAAAATCTCAAGTTTAAGTTTTATACTGTTTACACCCCAACCATCTATCCTATAATAATAATAATAATAATAATAATAATAATAATAATAATAATAATAATAATAATAATAATAATAATAATAATAATAATAATAATAATAATAATAAACTTTATTTTTATGCTGCCTTTCTCCCCAAAGGGACCCAAGGTGGCTTACAACAAATTCAAAAAAGTACAATAAAAGCAATACAGTATAAAAAACAACACAATAACTGAACCAAAAAATAGGTTATCAATAATAACTGGATAACATTCTAAAATGTAGTGGTAGTTTGAGAAGAGTGAGCCATATTAGTCTGTGCTAGGATATCAGCCAAAAAAAAAGTAGACAAAAATGTTGTGGCTAGAGATGGGCACAGATTAAAAATGAATTACAAAATTAGTTCAAAAATATCTCTCATTCATTAGTTTGTAATCATACGAATTGATGACCCCCCACAACAAAATTTTAGCAATTGTTTATTTGTTGATTTATTGGATTATAAAAAAGGCCCCTAAGGCCCCTAGGGACACCAAAATTTCAGAGAAGCTACAGTCTCTCCAAATTAGGTGAAGATTGGAGTTCTGATAGCCAAGTTATGCTCGCTGAAAGGGGGATCCTCACAGGAAGGTTTCCCTGGGTACAAACAGACACTAAACGTAAAGAGAAGCTTCCTCTCACTCTCCTCTCCAGGCCAGTTGTTAAATTGCACTTTCTTAGGGAGTCTCCCTTTGTGGGTGTATAACTCAGGTGTCTGACACCCAATCTTCGAAATCAGGGGAAGCTTCCCTAGAATTTTGGTGTCTCTACGTGTCTGGGGTGCCCACTTTCCTGGGGGGTCCCTCTTTGGGAGTGCCCAGCTCAGACATCTGGAACCCAAACTTCGCCAAACCTGCAGGGGTTTTTGAAGAGAGAGTCAGGGGAAGCTCCCCTGCAAATTTAGTGTCTCTAGTGCCTTGGGGGCCATTTTTTAGGGTTTTAAGTTAAAAAAACAAATTTACAAATCAATGCATTTGAAAAAAATCAGTTTTATGATTCATGGCGATCTCTTGTTGTGGCACCTTAAAAATTAATTCTTATATTTTAATGTGAACTTTCATATCCACAAAAGCTCACATTAAAATATAGCATTTAATCTTTAAGATCTCACAGAGGTTTTCTTTCTTTTGTTTTTGTCTTCTGTGCTAAAACATGGTTCACATTTCAGAGTCTGAGATTGTCTCTGAAATATATTGAAATAATGAACTGGAAGTCATCAGTGTCATTCTAGTAGCTTAATGAAGGTCAAGGAATACTGGCCTTGTGAATGGAAAAAAATGGAGTAGCAGCAGATGATGCAGATTATTGAAAGGTTTGGTTTTTTAATTTGGAGATGTGTGTGATGAGTCACACATTTTAGAAAAACATAATCATCGTCATAAATAGTAACCATATGCTGTTAAGTAAATTCTGACTTATGGCTACAAAATTATAAGTTTATTTTATTTTATTTTGATTTGACTATTAGGTGACCTTCTACCTTCTGATGGGGTCTATATTCAAGGAAACGATCTAAAAATTGATGAAAGCTCTTTAACCGGAGAGTCAGATCAAGTCCGTAAATCTGTTGACAAAGATCCAATGCTGCTTTCAGGTGAGTTCCATGATTTAAATTAGCTGCTGCCAATCAAGAATGCAGAAATATTACATGTCCATGTTCTTCTGTCAAAGAGCCTCTATCTGTGCCCTCTTTGTTCAGAATTTTTTGACATTTTCCAGAAATCTCCAGGACATTTCTTGACCTGAGTGAAACCTTTGAACTGTTTGTGGTGTTCTTCAGTGACGATTCTGATGCTGATCCATTTAGCTTTTGCAAATTCTTTTCTTAAATGTTCAGCACCTGTTTTATCTTCTGAAGAGTTCCTGCTTGGTTTGGTTCATACTCAGGATGAAACTGAACTGCAGGATGAAATTATGCCACACAGCCATGGCTTAGGATCAGATAATCATCTTTTCATTTATAGCATCAATTTTAGCTTTTGTCATGTGAATACATATGATTCTTCATTTGTATGACTCAGAGCCTTGTGGGTGTCTCACAGAACATGCACCTTTCTTCACTTCCAGCCAAAAGTGACGTAAAGAGCTCTCGTTCCTCCCTGACGTCTTTGCGTTCCTTTTGAGAAGCAAAGCATGCATATATGTACATACTCACAAAGAGAGAAGTGTGCTTACAGGCAGGCAAGGCAGGATTTTTTAAATCTCCCAAGAAAAAAACATTTAAATTCCCATTTTGGATCATTAAACGGGTCAGATGATTATTACTATGCTTTTTATTAACTATGTTTACCATATTATACATATTCAAATTCATTCCTGGCAACAGAAAGGGTTTAATAGGAAAGAGGCCTGTTTGTACTCTGTTATGACTATTTTCATAGAAATAATATTTGCTAAGGGCAGGAAGGTGCTTTTTTGGACTTATGTCACCCCTTTGCCGTTGTATGTGCATACAAGCAAGTGATCCTTAGGAATGCCCAGGCATACTTTGGAGTCTGAATATTGCAATTTGTGACTACATTGACCTCTTCTAAAACCCTTTGGTCATGGACAGGCATTAGACCCTGTGAATGTGTTAGGGTGTGACACGCTTCGGTTCTTCCCCATATGACACGTTCAACACCATTTACGGTATGCCTCTTGGGACAAATTCAGTGTCATTAATATAGTGTTTTTCACTGCATCTTATTTGCCACTGTCTTTGGGCCTGAGAGCATCAACCAGTTCCTGCAAGGGACCTGAGAGGCAGGGTGTTAGCATGAGCACCCAGTGCTCCTTCGGCCATCCCACTGCTGTGGCTATGCTCTTGAATGTAGTAATATACACCTCTAACATTTTGGGTCTCTAACATCTCAATGAGCATGCTCTGCCTTTCAAGCATGGTCCGGAACCATGATGGCTCTGATGAATCTGGGGATGGAACCACCCCACGTTGGGTGCCATTGTGAGTTTGTTTGGGTGTGACACCCTTTGGTTCTTCCCCAGATGACACATTCAACAGCAAAGACGGTAAGCCAAAACTATTTGATTTATTAACAGGATCTTCAAATGAGTGAACAATTTCACTAGGCTCCAATGGGTAGCCTATATTCCCAAAGTCAACAACATAACTAAAACACAAAGGGTTCTCTCCTAGGGTTCCTGAGGATAGGGGTGCCTCTGGACTCTCTCCCAATCGTATGGCGTTCACAGGTTCGGCTCCCATCCTGAGCACAGCATCCCACAACAAGGATGGCAAGCCCACTCTGCTAGACACAACATCTCCCCTCCCCATCCATGTCCCATGGAGGGGTTCTTCTTCCAGGGAGCCTTGGGGTTCCTGAACACGAAGCCTTGGGGTTTCCATTCTTCCCCTTCATAACCCCAGTCTCCCTCCACCCACTCCCCTATATTTCCCATAAATCCCCCCACCGCCTTTCCTGGCTCCGCACTCTCTCATTCATCAGAAAGCCAGAACACTTCAACTGCCACTCCCACTTTTCCCACACAAGTGGCATGTGTCACCATAGGAACCATCCCTCCAGCTGTCTTTATCATCCCTTTAAGGATAGCCCCCTGCACAACCACATTCATCCCTTGTGCTCCAGCCGGTTCTGTGGACATGAACGGCACACCTTTGTGCATTTGATGGTCTTCGGGCATGCAGCCCTCACAGACACCCCCCCCCCAATCACCTTTGAAGCTCATGAGGTTAGTTGTGCAAGAGGAAGAGGAAGTGCTGGCTTCTTTTTCTTCCACGCATCAACTTGATTGGAACTATTAAACCTCAAATCAAAGAGAAATAAAAAAAAGCATTTCATGTGTCTGCTTCAGCAGGAATATGGATTCTGTCCACTTGTCATAGGAGGAAAGTGACCTCCCAAAGATAAGAAAGCCCAACTGTGTGGGACTGTAAGATGCTGAATGCTTAGTCAGTGTGCCTTGAAAAACACCATTGCTCACAGAAGCCCCCATGTGCCTATTTGCAGAGCTGATATTGTGAGCAAACAGGATAGCAAGATATGGTAGAACATACAAGTGGTACCTTGTATAAAGGAATTAATTCGTTCCAAATGAAATTATGTTAAACAAATTTTCCTTTATACAAATTTCCCATAAGAGTGCATTGAAAATGGAGAAATCCCATTTTTATTTAATACAGATTTTCCCCATAGGTGATTCTGTTAAGCAAATTTCCCCTATCTCCTGAATATTTTATGTTGTACAAATTTTATGTTATACAAGCTGTTTGTTATACAAGGGTCCACTGTATATTTTTAGGGCTTAATTATATAAGTAGGTGCTTTTGCACCATGCTGGGGTTATGCAGAATAGATCACTCTATGTCAGCACAGAGATCAGTTCGAAATCATGAGTCAGGGAAACCTGGGTAAAGTGACTGTCATTGATCATTCCAACTCCTGCAACCTTTGTCAAAATGATTGATTCTGTTACAAGAGTGTTCTATTTTTTTTATTGTTAAATTTCTGTTCCCTTCTGGAAAAAAAATCCCCATCTGAGGATGGCTCTGCCATTTGAAGAATGAAAATACATTACGTAGTGAATTCATCCTTACCTGTGTACAGACTTTGATTAACATGGTGTCGTTTTGTTAAGGGCACCTGACAACTTGGCTGTCCCTGCCAGTGAGTTATAAAGCCCTTCACTTCCTTTCAAATTGATCGGGCCTAGAAAGTGAAGGCATGACTTTTGGCTGGTCTAACGTGTTCTTTCCTGTTTGTTTCTCTGTTTTAGAAAGGAGTGTTCTCCTTCGATTCCAACCCAGCATTGGCTTCAAGCCTTACTATTATAGTTCCTTCTTCTGATTTATTAGCACTTGGCTACCTGTGCTTCCATAGTACAAGTGTTTGGGGGTGATTGCATTCTCATCAGAATTGATGGTTTGGCTGCAATGAGTCTTGGGATGCCAAATAGACCAGGCTAAATGTATCAGGCATTAATGTTTCGTGTTCCTTCTAGTTCATTTTTTTAAAATGAGAAAAACAGTAGTTGTTTTGTCTGTTCTTCAGGATCAGCTTGTTCAAGTCATTGGGTCCCTGACTCCCCCATCGCAAGCACTGGTACACCTCTGGGAGAAAGGGGACATAGATCATTGTTAGAAAATGTACAGTGCATACCCAGAGTCTTCTAGGTTAGGTCACTGCCACCTTTCATGCAAGAGACACAATAAAAACAGACTTCTGTTGCCAGTCAGCATAGTTAGCACTGGACTAGATGCCTTCATATTGACAATAATAGTAATAACAATAGTAAAAGTGTGCTGTTAGTTCCAAATTATGGTGACCCCTTTAAGGATTTTCTAGCTAGGGAATACTCAGTGATTTACCATTCCCTTCTTCTGGAGTGCTCTGGGATCCTACCAAAAGAGGACCAAAATCATGACTACAGAGGAAATACACAAATTTGAGATGGACATTGAAGGAATGAAGAAACTGAACTTGTTAAGGATGTTGTATACCTTGGTTCAATCATCAGTCCAAGTGGAGGCTGCAGGCAAGAATTAAGAAGTTGTAAAATCAGAAGTGCAGTAGTGAAGGAATTCGAAAATACAGTGGTACCCCGCTTAACGAAAGTAATTCCTTCTGCGAGTCACTTGGTTTAATGAAAATTTTATATTGCGAAGCACAGTTTCCCATAGGAATGAATGAGAAATGAAGTAATCTCTTCTGGAGATCGGAAAAAATACAAAAACAGCTGGGTATTTTTGTTCAAAACTCTCTATAAAGTGCACTTTATAGCCATAAATACTGTATAGGGATTTGCTTGCTACCCATAAGCCACTGGGGTGCAATGTATCCTGGGCGCCCTTTTAAAAAAATATATAACAGATTTTCGTAAAGCAGGGCATTCCACAGGAAATTTTCTCTAAGCGAAGCATCCCTATTCCCAGAAATTTTATTCTTCTAGCGGTTTTTTGCAAGTGAAGCATTTGTTAAGCGAGGTATTACTATATCAACAACTGCAAGGATACATCACTAGAGACCAAGATAATCTACACCAGTGGTTCTCAACCTGTGGGTCCCAGAAATACCTTCCAGCACAGGTTGAGAACCACTGATCTACACACTGGTGTTTGTGATCACCTTGTATGTGTGTGACCGCTGGAAAGTTCAGAAAGCTGACAGGAAATATGACCTTTTGGCCAGATGCACAGGATAAAAAGGCTAAATAAATAAATAAATAAATAAATACGTGGTGCTAGAAGAGAGCTTTGCTGTTACCTAGAACTACCAGAAAGACAAACAAAGTGGGTCCTAAAACAAAATAACCCTATTTAGAGGATTGCTCGTTCATTTTATTTATTTATATTTAAAATATTTCTATCCCGCCTTTCTCCTCGAAAGAACTGAAGGCGACATTTTTTGTAGTTGCCATAGGTTGGCTGCAACTTGATATCACATAACAACAACAGTGAGACTAATTATTTTCAGCAAACAAGGCTGTTCCTTATTTCAAAATTAGCTTTCTAGTATGTTTTGAACTGTTTTCCAATGTTTTAAATGTTTTTTATTTTATAGAAAAGATTTGAGTACTTCTAATTTGTTACTGATTATTTTAATCTGTTATAAAGTATCTTGGGAGTTCTGCTGGAAGGAAAAATGTTAAACGAACGATTCAACTAAAATAAATAATTCCCCGTGTATTACAGGAAAGGGTCTTGGGGGTGTTCCAAGTGCTCAGACTGCTTCAAATATCTTGATATTGAGCATAAGAACAGAAAAACATAAGAAGAGCCATGCTGGATCAGGCCAAAGGCCCATCTAGTCCAGCTTCCTGTATCTCACAGTGGCCCCACCAGATGTGTTTGGGACTGCATGAGACTAGATATCTGTCTCCTGATACCACTCCCCTGCATCTGGCCCTTGAAGTACCCCGGTTTTAAGCCTGGAGATTACACATCTCCATCATGGTTTGTAACCTGTGATGGACTTTTCCTCCAGGAATCTGTGCAATCCCCTTTTGAAGGTATCCAGGCCAGATGCCATCACCACATCCTGTGGCAGGGAGTTCCACAGACTTACAACGCACTGGGTGAAAAAATATTTTCTTTTGTCTGTTCTTACTCTCCCAGTCCTCAATTTGAGTGTATGTCCCCCAGTTCTGGTATTTTGTGAGAGGGAGAAGAGCTTCCCTCTACCCACTTTACTCATGCCCTGCATTATTTTGTATGTCCCAGGCGCCTTTTTTCCAGACTAAAGAGCCCCAAATGTTTTAGCCTTTCCTCATAAGGGAAGAGGTGATTTAAGTTTTACTACAGCCTTGATCTGGGATTCTGAGAGTGCAGTTGGACTCACACAATACTCTTTCAGGAAGAAAAGGGTGATGGTGGTTTTTATGTACTCCTCATCTCTTTTGCTGTTCCCTCATGAAAAATCTGTTCTGAACCAGCAGAACGCCCCTTAAAACAGTATGTGACATTGGGAAATGGAGGGTGAGAGAGAAATTCTTGAAAATCTCCTCCTCTTTCTCCCTTAATTAACCCAGGCACATACGCAGCCGGTTATCTTGCAAGGCAGAGAGAACAGCCACAAATTCAGTGGACTTACCCAATTTAATAGAATACCCAACTACTGCCTCAATATTTGAAACTAAATGAAACCAATCAACACAATCTGAAGGAGATCATCCTTGAGTCCGAATCAGTTGTTGTAGTTTTATTGACCAGAAAGAATATATTAGACAATTAATGTTTAGTCCTTGTATTAGAGCTACATTTTTGGAATAGGAAAGGCAAAGCATTGGGGGAATACTATGCTTAGCTTCTTGTTTCATGATTCTTACTTTTGTTATCTGTTTCTTGGCACAACCGCTTAGAATGAATAAAGGCCTTTGTTTGGCTGCTGCCTGATATTGGTTATTTCTGACGCATGCATGGAGGTGAACAGCAAAGCTTTTATTTATTCTTGCCTTTGCTAAATATAGGTATGTAACAGTACAGATGATAGCCCATCAAGTCAACTGTTAATGAAGCTGTGCCAATATTATGAAAGGATTATTTTGTTGGGACTGAAAATGGTTTCAATATTCGATATCAATCCGTCTCAAATAATGTTTTTTCTAAGATAAATAGAGTTGCTGATGCCATCTTCCTTTCTTCACTTGTTTTTTATTATTTTTGTGTAACCATTTGTGCAGAGCGATATCTGATAGAAACACACAGCTTCTTTCTTTGCAGTTTAGGCACTTGTTCTTCAAGTGCTTATGCGTGCATACCCATCACTAGAAAAAGCAGTGTCTTACCTCTGTTTTTCACTTTGAAGTGATAACTGCTTCTGTATTGCCAAACCTATATTTACAACTTGATTTTTGAAATAATATTGAGAAATATGTGTGGTGTGATTAATCAGTGCTGACTTTGCACAAGGATATGTGGAAGCATGCACACACAAGTTATAAGATGCAGGAAAATAGATAAATATACTGAAAATTATAAAAATAATGGCATATGTTAATCACTTCCAATAGACATTCCTCCTACATAAATAACACAGTTCCCCCTGTACTTTATACTACCACAAAAATGACTGATGCCTCAGGCTACCATCAAGACTGATTAAAATAATTTGGAGCATTGCCATTCACTTCAGTGTGACACGTGGATTGCATACATCCAACATATTTTGGATTTATTGCATCTGATTTCTCTGTCATGTATAGACAGCTTGGCGCTAGGCTGCTTAGAGAAGAGATAGTTAGAGAAGGTTACAATTATGTTGCAGTTTAGCTTTGCCACTTTATCTAATTTACTGGGCAAATCCATTGTTAAAAAAACATTCCAACGGGCAGAGCAAGTACCTCGATGAGTCCTCCCTGAGGACAGTAGTGCAGACCCTGGTGATCTCGAGGATTGACTACTGCAATGCCCTCTACATGGGGTTGCCCTTGACCTTGGTCCAGAGGCTACAGCGGGTGCAAAATGCTGGTGGTGGGTGCCCATAGATACGAGCACATCACCCCAGTCCTGGCTCGCTTGCATTGGCTCCCCGTTGTCCTCCGGATCAGGTTCAAGGTCTTGGTTTTGACTTTCAAAGCCCTCCACGGCCTGGGGCCAGAATACCTGGTGGAGCGTATCTCTCAAAGGTCAACCGGGTCCAGACCCACGAGGCTGGCGCAGGCGCGCTCGCTGAGGTTGGCCACACCCAGAGAGGTGCGGAAATCGCGTATGCGAGACCGCGCCTTTTCTGTGGTGGGCCCCATGCTTTGGAATCATTTCCCCAGTGAGCTGCGCCTGACAGAGTCCCTGCCCGCCTTCAAGAAGACATTGAAGACCCACCTCTTCAGGGAGGCGTTTGGTGACCTTTCCAGTTAGTTAGTGTTTTTTTCTTCTTCTTCTTTTCCCCTTGCTCTATTGCATGGGTTTTGCCGCCTTCTTGTCCCCCCCTGCTTTAGCTTTGCTTGGGTCTTGCCTTTTGTTTGTGTTTTTTTTATTACCTGTTTTTATTGTTGTAAGCCGCCCAGAGTTCCCAGTGGGAAGATGGGTGGGATACAAGATTAATAAATAAATAAATAAATAAATAAATAAATAAATAAATAAGTACTTCGACTGCACCAGGGTGGAAAGATACGTACAAACCACTAGTTTAAAAGAGCACAGTATTTTTTCGTTGTCTGTACCAGAACCCAAACTGCACCCACAAATGAGAGTGATGATAGCAATCTACTACAACATTGCTAGCACCCATCATATTTATTCTTAGTTTAGAGTATTTTTACCCTGCCTTTCTCTTTGAAAAAAGAACCAAGGCAGCATATAGTAATGAGGGATAATATACAGTCTAGTACAATTAAGACATGTTCAGGTATCGAGAATAGGGAATTGAGGGACATCTTACACTCTTACAGCATTAAAAGACAACATTACTGCAGCAGAGTTTATGCACAAATATTCCCCCCCCCCATGTTTGCAAGTGGTAGGGGAACTAATCCAAAGGATAGCTGGGGGACAAGCTCATTCTATCTTTCATCTGTACCAATAACACATAGTCCTGCTGCAGTGCCTTGCTCAGGGTAAGAAGTTGTGGCACAATTGTAGATCTCTGTGCTTCCAGTCCTGCAATAGTGATGACATATTTGAACCCAGCAGAGAATAAGAAGGAAAGAGAGGTAGTATGGCACAGCTTCCAAAGAGTTCATTTGAAGGAATACTTAAGAACAGGGCACATGGCTGTCCTTGAACCACGACAGTAACAAATTCCAAATACAAAGAAGACAGACAAACTTCAACTTTATGCTATGGAAAGGTTGGTCATCCTTATTTTTTTTTAAAAAAAGCCACAAGAGTTCTTTCTGCAACATGACTGATGCAATACATCTTTGTTGGTGTTATGTGACATCAAATTGCCTTAAAAATTAATAGCCAAGGTGCCACCTAGGTAGGCGGGTGGCAAGTTGCCCCTTCTCAAAATTGTTCTGTAGCAATGACAATGTGGTTGGGTAGTTCCAAACAGGGTTTGGCAACCAAACGCAGCATCTTGGCCTGAGAAATTGCAAACTGGCACTGTATATATAGAGATCCACATATATGCACAAATTTTGTGACTGTAGCATGAGACGGAATAACCTTATATAAGGAGACATTATTTAAGTGCATAAAAAAGAAGATGATGGAGGAGGAGGAGGAAAAGAAAAGCACTGGTGCCCACCATGCATTTTTAGTTTTCTAAATAAAAATAAAACAAATGTATAGCTATATTAAGGAATCAGGTCAGTCTCTGCCTGGAGAAAAAACAACTCAACTTCAATGTTGGTTCTCTAGCAGTAAATGTTCCCATGCTGGGTTCTTGCTAAACAGATAGAGCATAAGAGCAAGCATCTGACCTAAGAGGCCTCATGATCTTTTGATATGACTGAGCATTCAGATAATGTTCACTTGAATTTGTCCTCACTTTTTATGACTTGGAGAGGTCAGCGGGCCATTAACTTTGATGCACATTACTTTTCATATATTTTAAGGCAGGAAAAACTATTTTGGCTATGTATTCTGGCAACTTTGGACACAAGAATGATGTGTTCATTTTTTCCTGTATTCATATTATGCACCCCTACTTCTGGACCACTGTTAGTTGAGTGTACACAAATGGAGTGACAAATTGATTCATGTCCAGTTTGAAATCCTCTTCCAGGACACAGAGGTACTAGACAACACTAACAATCACCATGTCAGATTTTACAGCAAACCCACTGAAATCCACAAACACAAGCACAGTTTCAACAAAAAATAAGAAAGTCTAAAAATCAACAAAGCCTGGCTTCCAGTACTGAAAACTACAGCCTGCCAAAGATCAAATTTCAATGATTCCCACCCAGCCACAAACACCAATGATCAGTTCACACAATAGAACAGGTGACACCCAGCAACCACAGAGAAGTATTGCTGCCACCTCTGATTGCAGTGAAACTTCTTAATTTCTCTTATCACAATACAATGACTAACACCTGTTCTGCATAGGACAAGTTTCCCCTTTCCCACAACTTTAAAACCTCACAGTCTCACTCACACTATACCCCAGAGCACCTAGATTCCTGAGTTCTTTGCTCTCTGAAAATGCCAGCCACAGAGTGTGGTAAAATGTCAGGAAGAAAAACTTCCAGAACACAGCCGGACAGCCCGAAAACTCATAACAACGATCATATCCCGGCTGTGAAAGCCTTCGAGAATACATTCCTTAAGATTCTTCATTATTTTTGGTGTAGCAGACTAATTTATCTAACCCTCACCAATTCTGTGACAAATGCAATGACAAATTCTTGGGAATTCAGACAGAGAGGGAGCACCTTTTAGCAGGTATATTTTTAAAAATTAATTGTTAATGCTTACTGAGCAATGGAGAGTGTGGTCCTAAAGAGCTAGAGGGCAAGAGCTCAGTTAGCTCCTTGCCCTCTGAAAATGTCAGCCACAGAGCCTGGTGAAACGTCAGGAAGAAAAACTTCCAGAACATGGCCAGACATCCCTAAAAACTCACAACTATCACTCTTAAGGAACCTTAAAGATTAGTGAGTTTTATCTGGCATAAACTTTTGTAGACTACCTGTTTCTCCAGATTTCAAGAAGTGGGCTAACATCTACAAAAGCCGAATAAAACGTATTCAAGTGCTACAATAGACTTGTTAGGGTGTGTGTGTTTGGTTGCTGTAGTTAGCACTAATACACAGTAAAAGGGGGGGGGGAGTGTGGTTGCAAATTTTTCAAGAGATAGAGAACATATTGGGTAAGGAGCTGCAAATGTCTGCCAACATAGCCCTGTTGAATATGATTAACAACAGAAAATTAAGCAAGGAAGAAAGAGAGATAATAATTATTATGGTTACTGTAGCAAGGTTATTGCAAAAAGGTGATCTAAAATTTTACTTAAAATAGAATATTGGTACAAAGAAATGTGGAATATGCTTATCAATGACAAATTAACTTGTGATTTAAAAATAATCAAAGGTGTATGCCATATTAAACAATTGCAAAGATATCTGGAATCCATTCTTGCCATATGTTCTTGAGATAGGGAAAGATGATACTCCCGGTGATGATTCAATGTATTTTGGAGAAAATGGGGGCAACAAAATGATAGGTATTAATCAGCAAGTTAATATTATAAATTGTTATGTGAATAAAGGAATCGTCCAGAAGGTGAAAATCACATAAGTATTTGTAGTTGGGTCCCTCCATTCGTCCCCCCCCACTTTTACCTTTCTTTTCCTCACCTCTTTCTTCTTCATCTCTTTTCATTTTATAAAAATTAATGTTACATTCAGTATGTTTCACATACTGTTTGCTATGTTTTTTTTAACAAAAATAATGTTTTTTTAAAAAAAATTAATATACTGTAATTACAGTTATTACCTTTTCTAAGCTGTTCCTTCTAATAATGTTCTCATGCATGACATTGCAAATGGTGAAATGCTGGTTTGTGACGGATCCGTTGAATTTGTACAAAGGTGACCTGTGGTGAGAAATATAAGAGACGTATTTGGATTAAAGGACTAGCCTGCCCCTTCTTCCACTGAAATGAAGGAATCCATTAATATCTGTGCTAGTTGAAGATGGTTCGGTAATTACCTTGAAGAATGCACAGGAAGTATTTTGAGATAACTGAAACACCAGAATGAACAGTCAGAAGTATCATCAGCCTTGGACTTGGGTGTAATCTGACTTCACCATCCTTTCTAACATTTCACATATCTTGATGCTGTGGAGCCACATTGCTGTGAACGGAAGTAAAAGAAATTGTGGTCTTGAGCCCAATATAATATTTATGAGCATGTTAAAAATGTACAACCCTCTTTAGTATCATTTAAATACTATACTATACGGTATCCAAAATTACCTACACATGCTTAAAGAGATAATATGAGAAAATATCTCAGTCTGTTTTTAGAAATGGTTTCATTCTAAAGGCATTAGGTTGCTTTGCCTGTAGCCTGTAGTTTCGATTACTGTATATACTCGAGTATAAGTCGACCTGAGTATAAGTCGAGGCCCCTAATTTAACCCCCCAAAACTGGGGAAATGTGTTGACTCGAGTATAAGTCTAGGGTGGGAAATGCAGCAGGGCCTGGCAGCTCCTTCTTTGTAAGCTGGGTGAGTGGTGTGTGATGTTTAAAATGACTTTTAACCACTGACCCAAGCACTTGCCAGGCCCTGCTGCATTTCCCACCCTAAACTCCCCTGTGATGCAGAGGGGGGTCATGAGAAGTGGCACGCAATGTTTAAAATGACTTTTAGCCACCGACCCAAGCACTTGCCTCAGTGGCTAAAAGTATTGACCCGCATATAAGTCGAGGGCCAAAATTTCAGCCCAAAATTAGGGCTGAAAAACTAGGGTTATATTCGAGTATATACAGTAAATAGGGATGTAAAAACTTCAGCACCACTCTGCAGGCCAATCACTGCAGTTGATGTTGTTTTGGATTATTTTCATGAAGACCCAACACATGGGCATCATCTTTGAGTTGATATTTCCATTGAACAATCCATCTCAATGCTGCTACTCCTTTTCTTGAAGCCTATTAGATTCTTCTTTGGTGAAGGTAAATAAATGTGGTTTGTGGCAAAAAAGAGGATCCTTATTTATAAAATGGTCATTGTCCCAAAAAGAGACTTCAGGTGATGCAGCACAGGGAATGCTATAAATGGATCGTACTGTACTTTGTGAGTTTCTTGAGCTGTCCATAAGGTAGCCACTTCCTTATCATTTGTCTAGTGTACAGTGTTACAAAAGTGGGAACTGCGTGAATACCAACAGAAGTGCTCCACCCTGAAGAAAAGCCACTGTGCAAACCAGTTATAAACTTTTTACACTCCTTTATGTTTTCCATCAGTTTGTGTGTGTTACAGTTAAACTTGAATTTAACACAGGATGATCATAGCATCAGGTTGCTTGGCTACCTAGGATGCAATCATACGGCAGGTAAAGCATGGCTCTGAGCGCACTGGAAAGGGTTGAGCAATATCTCTTAAAGTCACATTTCAGTCTGTTAGGAAATCACTTCAGAACAGCCCCCCCTCCCACACAAAGATCCAGCTTGGTCATAGACCAGGGTCAGACTGGAGCATTACTCCCACACGATACAGTATGTGTTCACCAGGCCAGAAAAGAACACACCAGAAAGTAATGGTCTAAAATGGGAACTTACCCTTAATCAACTGGCTTGATGCCAGATTGTTAGTCCCAACTGCATCAGAATCCAGTGGGTTTACTTTAGAATTGACTTACCAAGGCTTCTAGATGGGACTAACTAAACTGGGATCTCTGGAAGTTGAGTCATGGCAACTGGTGCTCTTTTTCTGTAAGATTGAAATGTTATGCTACTCATCCAAGCAGCTTTGTCAGTCTGAGGAAGGTTATTCAGACCAGGGTGATGTGCAAGGCTGCCATGTGGTCTTCTTCACTGACCCTTTTCACCCATTACCATCTTGATGTACGGGCTCTCTCCATCCTGTCATGACGGCCGACCTCCGGTAAATCAGCTTGTTACTCACCCAATGTGTGCAATCACAGAAGACCACGAAGAAGAAACAAAGGTTACTTACCTCAACTTTAGTTCTTCAAGTGGTCATTCAGTGATTCCACACAAACCCACCCATCCTTTCCCTCGACCTGTCACACCAGTCTGCTGTTCTTATATAGACAGCAGTGGATCAGTTGGGAACTGAGGTAAGATGGGCGGAACTATGGATTATATAGGGAGTGGAAGTCCTCATTAGACTTTGCTAGAAGCTTCTGAGAAGTTACTGCACATGGTGCATTAACCCATTGTGTGGAATCACAGAATGACCACTTGAAGAACTAAAGTTTTGTTTTGTTTGAGTTAAAGTATTTTAAATTGTTGTTATGTGTTTATACGGCTGAATTGATTGTCTGTTGTTTACTGGTTTGTTGTGAACTGCCCGGAGTTCCTTCGGGAAGACGGGCGGTATACAAGCCTTAAAATAAATAAATAAATAAATAAATAAATAAATAAATAAATAAATAAATAAATAAATAAGTTCAGGTAAGTAACCTTTATTTCTGATTTGTTTGGGGATTTAGTGAAAGGGCAGCACGATAAATGCCAGATAGATTGTGCCTGAGTCCCCCCATTTCTGTTGAGAGAGGGGTTTTCAATACACAGGTACACTGCTGATTCATTTGAAGGACAAAGGATACTAATTCAAAGATGAGGAAGGATGTATACATATTAGATAGAGAAGATAGGTGGTTCAAGGGAGGGGCCAGAGAAGCCATTCATGTTTGTTTCTTTGGGAGAAAACGAGTCTAGTGGCCATGACTCAACTTCCAGATAACGTCATCTAGATAACTGAGAATCTTTGCAGACACAGATTTGGGTCTTTCATATCTGACTCTTAGCCACTTGCCAACTCTCACTGTTTAAAGTTAGGCCATAATCCAAAATAGAAACCAGGATTTAAAATATGCTAACATTTGGGTTGAATTGTTGCTTTCAATTATATTTTATCATCAATATCATCAAAATTTTTAACAGGGGATTTTATTATACTTTCTTATAAGTATGAGCTTTTTAAAGAAGTAAAAGTTGTATTTAAATATATTTTTATTTGTGTTTAAATATCTTTTTAGGTACTCATGTCATGGAGGGCTCTGGAAGAATGGTTGTTACTGCTGTGGGTGTTAATTCCCAAACAGGGATCATCTTTACTCTGCTAGGCGCTGGTGAAGAAGAGGAGAAGAAAGATAAGAAAGGTATGCATTTAATCACACTTTAAAAATATTCTTCAATAAATATCCTTGATGATGTAAGTTTGATAGACATACTTGGTAAAACAATCCGTTTATAAAGCACAGCTTCTAAAGGCCACAGTTTCATTATGCTGGCTGTGCATCTGATATTTTGAACAGTTTCGAGAAAAGAAGTATATCAAAGTAAACCTAAAACAGCTAGGTGGTATATAATCCTTCTAAATTGGATTGTGGATGATATTTCTTGTGTACCAAATATAATAAATATAAAAATGACACATAATGAGTTCAGTGTTATAGTGAAAGAGTAAAATTATTCTTGCTTCAGTATATTTTACATCCCACGAACTGATATTCCAGTTTCAGATGTTGTATTTTGATTCATAAATTTAAAATAAAATCATGCTTGTTCAAAATACTTCCATATTTTATTGTTCACCATACCTGACACTGTTTAATTTCAAGGGTCAGGTAATAAATATTTGCACCTTTTAACCTTATGCAATTACTGCAGGATATCTAGCAGGCAACAGGATATTTCTCTTTAATTTTTTTTAATCCATCCTCAACATAGCTGACTTAGGTCTTCTAACAACTCATCTTTTCTTAAAATAAGTGTTGTTTTATTGGAGCATGTAACACCAGCATAAGAATGGATAACAAACATGACTTTTTTTAAAAAAAAATGCAGTTTTTAGCTTTTCACAAATAATGGAGTGTCTAGTGTCCCTGTGTTTGATCATGACAAATCCAGTCTAACTGCAGCCAGTTATAGTTATATCCAAAGCACACTTACATAAGAACATAAGAACATACGAAGAACCATTCTGGATCAGGCCAAGGGCCCATCTAATTCAGTTTTCTGTATCTCACAATGGCCCTGCCAAATGCTTCTGGGAGCTCAGGAGACTAGATATCTGTCTCCTGGTACCACTCCCTTGCATCTGGTCCTTGAAGTACCCCGGTTTTAAGCCTGGAGATTACACATCCTCATCATGGCTTGTAACCTGTGATGGACATTTCCTCCAGGAATCTGTCCAATCCCCTTTTGAAGACATATAGGGCAAATGCCATCACCACATCCTGTGGCAGGGAGTTCCACAGACTAACAACATGCTGGGTAAATAAGTGTTTTCTTTTGTCCTCACTCTCCCAACCCTCAATTTTGGTGGCTGTCCCTTAGTTCTGGTATTTTGTGAGAGGGAGAAGAGCGTCCCTCTATCCACTTTACTCATGCCCTGCATTATTTTTTAAGTCTCAATCATACCCCCAAGGTGCCCTCTTTGCAGACTAAAGAGCCCCGAATGCTCTAGCCTTTCCTAATAAGGGATGTGCTCCAGCCCAGTAATTATTTTAGTTGTTGTCTTCTGCACCTTTTTCAGTTCCACTATGTCTTTTTTGAGAAGCAGTGACCAGAACTGTACGCAATACTCCTGGTGTGGCCTTGCTATTTTGTATAATGGCATTATATTGTTGGCCATTGTAATGCCAGATGTCACACTCTGTGACATCTGGGGAAATCCATGTGCACCACTGCAAGTCATGTTTCAGTTCAGTCTTAGCCATATCCTGTACAGAATTAGATCAGTGTGTGTGGGGGTTTCCCAGGAAAGTGGAAAGAGGGGCATCTGGAGAAGTACAGAATAAGGCAAATCCATGGCGTATGCAAAATATTGTGAATGCTGAGAGTATATGTATGTGATGCGAATGCCATCAATATCAATATCAAACCTATGCATATACCTCAGTATTTCAAGCAGTGACAATCATCCAAGGGCTGTGTGTTTAGTTAATCTGGAGAGGACCAGAACAGTAAACCGTTACCGGAATAGAGGGATCATACTATAAATGTAATTTTCTGCTATATTCTACAAGAGTACAGAGTACAGAGTAATTTTGTGCTATATTCTACTGAGTTACATTCTGGAGTAAAACTGATCCTTCCACTTATGTAAGTGGTTCCACCAAAAGAATTAATTCCACCTCCACTCCCAGCCCACATGCATAACCCTTCCTCTTGCCTAAAATCTGTCTAACATTAGGTTCCACCTATCCTTACTCAGGCTATTGGACTCTTTTTCTGTAATGACGTTTGCCCACTAAAAGGTATAATGCAGCTATTCCGTTGTTGGGTAGGCTGCAAACACATTGTCCAAACACTAACAAGTGAGCAAAGGTATTTTGGAGGCTGGGTAACTCAGTGGTTTAGGTATCTGGCTGCTGAGTCAGAGACTTGCAGTTTGAATCCCCGCTGTGGAATCCCAGAGGAGCTAGCCTGTGTAGCCTTGGGATGCTCCTGAAAGAAGGGAAGGGAAATGGTGAACCGCTTCTGAGTACTCTCTGTCTGGAAAACTCTGAAAAGGGTTTGACTTGGTGGCACATGATTGCTATTTATTAAGCCACTTTCATGATTGAGGGCCACAATGCGTCCTCTTACGCAGCCTGTCACTGTCTACTCACCTGCCTTCTGTGAACATATTCTGCTTCTTGATAGCATATTCTTTTTCCTGGCATAGTGTACAGTCCTTCCTTGCCCTACACTTCAATTGTTTGATGTTGGCTATTCTGTTGACTAAGAAATAAGTGAAGGGGGAGGGGAGAGGTTCATGTTTGTGTCATACAGCTTCCATGACAAGTCATTACATATCCAATAAAACATCTAACAAAACACTTCTCAAAATCCATGTTGCGATCACTCAAGCAAGCCTCCAAGGGTGTTATAATCCGGCTGCATGAAGCTGCAATCCTTCAAGCACTCTTCCTGCCCCTCACACTATTGGTTTAAGCAGGGCTTGTGCATGATTCCAGCATGAACCCCACCACCACCACCAAAACGGGTGGGAGTTGACAGCAGCAGTGCTCACTAGGCGACGTCCTAATTTCTAAGCACAAACATCATACGTTCACTGTATGTATGCTTGAAGCTTTATGAAAGCCTACCAGTCATATGTGTTTCCATTTCAGTTTTCTATAGTGTATGCCTTTCTTCCTCATTAACATGTTGTAAAAATCATCACACAGGTATGAAACAGAAGGATGGACATCAGCTTACAGGTAGAGTAAGAACCTTCAAATGCCAGAAAAATGAATGAGGCTTTTAAATCGAACTTTCCTGCCAGAGATAGCGCCAAGCAACAATAAAGACCTGAGTGAATGGTCAAGCAAAAATTTTGAATTTGGACTTCTTACTATCTGCCTTAATGTTCAATTAATATATGGGCAAGAAACAAAGGCTATGCTATAGGTTTAAACTTCCTACTTCACTCGAGTACTCAAGAGCCAGGCTAGCAGGCATCAAGTGAATGGGGAACTTGACTTTAGCAGACAAAGTTGGAGTGAGTGCTGGACAGGTCAGGAATTGGCTGAAGTCCACATGGAGTCAGTGGAGACAATGATGCTTTCCCACTGTTTACCTGCAAGTGTACTTGAGAGACACCCAGCTCTGGGGGTAGCATATCACCATCATGTCTAGTAGCCAGTGACACTGGCTTGACTGCTGACTGTTCAAACTGCATTTGATTTTGCAATATTGGATAGAGAATCAGAGCCTGATCTCCACTGATTTACACATCATCACAATTAAGGGGCTTTGGAAGTTTCCCTTGATGGTGAATATTCTAAGAACATAAGAAGAGCCATGCTGGATTGGCCAAGACCCCATCTAGTCTAGAATCCTGTATTTTACAGTGGCCCCACCAGATGCCTGTGGGAGCACACAAGATAACTAGATACTAATCTCCTGCACCTGGCATTTTTAGGTACCCTCCTTTTAACTTTCTAGAGTTATGACATTTGTAGCCAGTGTCAGACTTTGGTAACCAATGATGTTTCAAGAAGGTCATCTTAATCTCAATCACTTTAGATGAGCGTATGCTTAAGAGGTTGTGGAGCAGACGGGTTATCAGGTATAATTTCCCCTTCAACAGACCCTTCCTTCACATACCTTTGGAAATGGAATTGGCAAATGGAGCTTCATGCCAAGTATTTACTTTAATCAGCTCCAGACATGTCTTGTTCATGACTGTCAACGAACTAAAATTAGACAACTGAAGCCAAAAATGACTTACTGGAACAAAGCTTTTATAAAATAAAACTCAGAAAGTTCAAAGCTCTTTCATTTGAAGGAAAAATATTCATGAAGTAGCCACAAAGAAAAACTACTTCAGGATGGTTATTCATTGTGGATTATTCACTCAGCTCTGACACATCTAAATTCCAATCAGTAGAAAATCAGCAGGGAACTTCTTCCTTTTTCCTGATGGGAAGGAACTTTTTGCCTGACCTCTTCCCCCTCTTTGTAAGAAAAACTGCTGACCTTTTTAGGACGGTGCTTGATTTCATTTGATCTTGCTATAATAGTCTAATGCAAAATGAACAACAGGATATTGCTAGCAAACTTATTTGATCAGTCTTGAATTGAATGCACAGAGGAAGTTTCAAAAGTGGCTGGCGGATGGACTCTCGGATTTCCCAGAATCACTGTTACCTATAATATAGTCTGAAATCCTATACATACCTCCCCGGTTGTATGTCCCATTGGATTCAAGAGCGATATCTTTTGAGTAGGCATGTATGCAATTGAGCTGTTAATAAATATGCTATAATCTTTTTTAAAAAGTTAAAGATTTTGTTTTAAATGGAACCTTTTAGATGGCTGGGCAAGATAGATTAGAGCTAGATATAAAGTAGGCAATTATAATATTGGATTTTTCCACTTAAGCTTCAACTAAAAACTTTTTGTTAAAAAGTCTACTTAAGAATGTCTGCAGAGAGGAACCAAAGAATTTAAAAGCAATGTGTTACAGTCAGTTTCTCACCAACTCTGTTAACTCTGTTAAATGTCTTTCACGTTTCTTTTTATAATATTCCATGTATGAGTTTTTGTTCCCCACTTTTGTAACATTCCTGTAGTAACCTTCATTTTTAGACATTATGTTAGCTACGTTAAAACAGACCTGTTTTGGAAGGTGAAAAATTAAGCCTCATTAGTCCATAAATGTTCTTGTTTCTGTCATGTGGATTTGTTCATATTATTATGATTTATTCTTTTTTTTCTTTTATTCATTATTATTCAGTAGATACCTCCCATACCTCCTTCCATCCTCCTTCAACTACAGATGGGGCAGCAGGTGCAAATGCCACTGATAATGCAAATGCCAGCTTAGTCAATGGTACGTTAAGAATACCTAGCTTGTTTTTATTTGATGAATTTCCTCTCCTAACTATATAAGCTTCCCTCTTTCTCTTCTGATCTGCACAGATGTTGTATGTGCATGTGATTCCCGTGTGAAAACCCCTCTCGTGCCGCAGCTTATAAGAGACGCCACAAATCCCACTGTTTTATCAGCCAGCCAAATCTTGGTTTTGCAGGGAAGGAACAATGGGACGAGAGCAAGGAGGAATTAAGGGATTTCTTTTTGATTGATTAAACGATTGAAAACATCCTACAAATGCATATTAAATCACTCCCCCCTGCAAGGTTTTTCAGGGTCAAACTGTTGTTTCCATGCTTTCAATGCATAGATGAACGATAGCATGATTTTGAATTTTGTTTTTCATTCTGATTTTCCAACGTGGCACTCTCATAAGCATCCATGGTCTCTCAACATCGTTTGGGAAAACAATCCTGCTGGGGGTCAGGAATCTGGCTTAAATACAACCAGTAGCATTGTAGTGCTTCACTTTGCTTCCCACAAACCTGGGGCTCAGCACTGAACTAAGCATTTACTGTAGACTACGATGCTAGAAAGCAAATTATTGCTGTGTACTCCTGTGCATGTGCTTGGATATGGTTTCATACATTGTTTTACTTTTAACCAATATAATTTCATTTTTTAAAATTTCTGAATGTGTCTTTGGCCAGCTTCTTAGCATGCCCATACTATAAGCTGCCTCAAGGAGATTAAATGTATAGTAAGTATGAATGGGTGAATTTTTCATTTCAACTTTGGATAGAATAGTTTTTCCTAAGAATTATATCTTTGTTATATTTGCTTTTGTGTTTCGGGTACCTACATAATGAATGGCTTCTGTTACCATTAAAATAATTTTAAAAAGTGGAGACATTTTTACAATGTTCATTCATCTGATTTTAATTTTTTTGTATCCTTTAAGCAAGTCAAATGCATTTTCTAGAATCCTACAGATGTTTGTGGCTGAGGACTTGAGTGGGAAGGGGAGATCACCACATTGTTTCAGGTGGAGGGGGACCATGCTCCTTCATGAATTGCACTGCCCATAGCTGTTTCATACCCCAATCTACTCCTTTTATTCATGGGTGCAGTTTGCTAGGGCATTGTTCTGCATAGAAGGTCCATTAGACTGAATGCGCACAATTAAGACAGGAAAAGAAAAACAGGGGTGAAAGATCTGTATTTTATAGCCATAGAAATAAATGGTGCCCAATACTTTGCCTAAGGCCCAAACAATAGTTCTTTCAGATCAGCTTGTTGTTATTGTAGATTTATTATTATTATTATTATTATTATTATTATTATTATTATTATTATT
>JAHTLZ010000015.1:41109871-41121289 GCA_023846285.1 Phrynocephalus versicolor | reverse complement strand
ACACACACACACACACACACACACACACACACACACACACACACACACACACACATGGGTTGGCTGTAGCAGTATCAACAGATGCCTAAATTTAGTTTTATTAACAGCTAAAATACACTCATTGGATAACTAGAACTTATGTAATTATTGATTTACGAAGTCCCCACTGATTCAGTATGTCTGGGTGGAACAAATAATTGGATTTAGAGCTAAATAAGCAAGTATGGTTTGGCATAACTTTTCAGGGATTGTGTCTGATGAAAGTTTATGCTAAAATAAGCTTGCTGGCCCTCTTGTCATTCTAAATATGCATATATTAGTGAAACTGAAGACTTAGAATCATGTTGCATTAGAAACACTGCTTTGAAATCATCCATAATAAGAACTGCATACAGAATTCACATATTAATTTTGCATGTATTAATTGCATGCAAAAGTGTTTACAATCTCATATAAACTTTAAAAATTTCACAAAATTTGAAAGTAAAACATTACAAATCACAACAAGGACATGACGTTATATGTTGACAATTATAACGCAGTGTCTGGTAATGTCATTTTTTAACATAATGATAAATGTTATGTCATTGATTTAAGAGATCATTTAGGGGCATTTTCACTCTTTATTTTAAGATTCCTCCCTCACTAAAAAAAATTATAAGCAACAGAAAAGTAATGTTTGAATTGGCTTATCAATCTCTAGCTTCCGATGTAATGAAGTTAGCAGGAATGTTTTTGTTTTTTTATTTTGTGGTAATGGAAGGTGAACCACAAGGCTCATGTCCCTCACTTGAAAATGTCAGCAATATTTTCACCTGAGAATCATGTGGCTTGATGTTCAATCTCATTGTTTTCAACAGAAAGAAATGTCACCAGAAGACAATGTCTTCCCTTATAGTGTCATTGAAGAAGGAATGGGACCCATCCATTGAGAGGCTGCAACCTATTATCCAATCCCTTCCCACATTGTGAATCCCTCCCCCCCCCGACTTCTCTTCAGGACAGGATAAGACAGTGATCAGATAGGTTCTGATACGTGGTCAGGCTCTGCCTCATTCAGTTATGAATGTTCTATACTACTGAACAGTTAGTTTAGCACTGTGTCTAAGTTTGTGTTCAGCTGAACTTGTACTCAGCCCAAATTGGAAAAAAAACACAGTTCCCAGAAATGCCAGGGCTAGCGGCCCAAAAAAGGACCTTTTTTGAACTCAGATGCTCACACTAAAATTTTGTGAGGGAACAGGAAGAACGGACAAACCTGTTAAGTGGTCTTTGTGAAATGAGTGTTTTGTGTGTTTGTGAACTTTGCAGTGTGTGAAATTCTCAGGCAAATGTGTCAACACAAAAGGTGTTTCCTGATAGTAGAATGCTGTGGAAAGAGCAGTTCACACCATGCTGAATCATTAGGTGCAGAGCTTTCTATTATGACTGCAACAGAGGACAACTCCATTGTAAAATGATAAACTTTGTTGTAATTTTGTTTTTTGTTTGCCCTGGAAGCTATTCATGCACATAGAGACATCATAACAATTTGCACTAAACATTATTTTAAAACACGCTCATAACTTGTGTCAGCCCTTTTTATTTAGATTTCCACTTGTCGTGTTCTGTCTTTGTGTACTGATTGTTTACGGTCTGTTCTTTGTTGTTTGTTACAATTTTTGTCATATAGGTAAAATGCAGGATGGCAATATGGAAAACAACCAGAATAAAGGTAACCTTCTTTTATATTAAGGAGGGCTTTTTTAAAAATTGTACTTGAGTTTAGCTTAGCAAGTAAACTGTTGGGGAATCCAGGAGGAAAATATACTGTGTGGGAAGGAAATGGCTGTAAAGGGCCAAAGAAACTCTGGGGGTTAAAAGAGTCCATCTTAGAACTGGTACAAGAACCTTGTGCTTTTCCTCTTCCAGGTAATGTATATTGCCTATAGCTGGCTCTAGATAGGTGGTTGCCAAACATGGCTAGTGCTGAAATTCAATCCCTAGACATCCAAGTCGTCTACTGAAGAGAGTCTGGGAATTGTTGGCCATCAGCATCTGGGCACCCAATTATGGGAAGCAGTGGTCTAGATACAGAGATAAGAAAAATCTTTTGCATTTGGTTGCTTGCCTCTCTTAGCCTTTCATGTTGGAGCCACAGACTGAGGATGCCGCTAGAAGGGCTTCTGTCCAAGGGGAGCTGTCATGACGCACTTTTGAGAATTTGTCACTCTGGTGGATTGTACTGAAAGAGTCAAAGAGTTCTACGGTGGGAGCAGGTCCAAGAGACATTGTAGACTGTAGTGTCTGCTGCAGCCTGGGCTAACATTTCTCTTTACAGTGCTAGCCCTAGAAAGAGACATTAACTGTTAAAAAAAAGGCAGCTTGGTATCACCTTCACTGAGCTCTGTAGGCCCTGGACATTTTGTCCTGTGCTGGATGCTCATGTGGAGTCTGCACACACTTTTTTCTTCTGGAACTGCTGCCCATTCATACCTGTACTGCTAGTTCCATGATACTGTGTTTATGCAATTATTTCTATGAAACACTGATAATGCTCCTTTTGGGTGTTCTAGCTGCATTAAGGGTTTTTAAAATGCTTAGCTTGAGCAGTTCACATATATATGAGCTTTTTGACAGTGTAGGCTGAAAAACCTGGAACAATGTGTGGATGCAACAGAGCACACACCTGGTTAGTAGTAGTCACACTGATCGTTGCAGCCAGTGCACAGCTGAACAGGTGAGAAACATTTCAGTTGAAAATGAGTTTCTCTGTTGTGTAAACTGAGGTTCAGAAAAGGCATTTCAAGCTGATGAAGCTCTCTGTGGGTGAAACACATCACTTTCCAAGATTTAACCTTCAGCTGTCACATTTTATCTGTATTTGTTGTCTACGGATATCAAAAATCAAGGTTCCCTGTTTTCTCTGCAAAATAATCTTTCTTTTGCCCTATTTAATACTGGTTTTCTTCCATTGTCTAGCTGCAGTGTTTTGACTTTTTTCCTTTCCAGAGAGAATAAGTGATAGAAAATTAAGCAAAATTTTGTTTTTTAAAATGCATGAATCATTAAGGAAACAAACCAATGAAAATATGATTTTGATCTTCTGTTAGACTCAGTCGTCTTTGTGGACAGCTACATTGTTTATTTTTGGATTAAATGCACAGTGTGCTTCAGGCTCACCCAGTAAACACCTTAATATTCTGTGGGCACTGGGAACATCTTGTGAGCGACACCATTAAAATGACGTAAGAACACACCTATTCTCTTGGATGTTTACTGTCCATTCTAATCAGCATTGCAAAGCTGATGTTGACACTATGCTTGGCCACAGCATACCTTGGTTGTTATATTGACAGTAATGAGAATATGACATAAATACATTGAGCTGATGAAGCTCTTATGACACAGCCTTCAGAAAGGAACTCTCTGGATTCTTTCAACACTGGCTTTTTGCCTTACCATTTTCTCACCTCCCTTTTCCTTGCTTTTCATTCCAGTTAACAAGATGAAATTCATGGAAGATGTAATAGCTCTGTATTATTTTGAGTGTTATTGTTAAAAATAGTATGCTTTTAAAATGTTGGTTTTGCTCTGACATAAATTAATTCACAGAGCAGCCCATTTCAAACGATGCCCCAAAGTGCCAACTGAGAATCAGAGCAGTAACTCAGCAGTATCCGGAAAAGTACAAATCATAGTGATCACCTTAATAAAGGCAATTAACAAACAGTAGTAAGGTGGTAACACAGACATCTTTTCATTAATGAGCTGAGTAGCATGAGCACCTTCCATGGCTTGAGCCAAGACAAAAGCTTTTGTTTTTTCATCAGTTCATCAATGCAGGAATTTTAGCTAGTGTTCGGATGCTGTTCATGGAATAGACAGTTCTCTCACAGACCACACTGAAGCTATGCTAATACTGGGGAAAAGGCTTAATAGTGCTGTTGCCAGGGCATTAGATGATCATGCAGTGTCTACTTAAAAACTTCTAAAATAAATGCTTGCTAGCTTCTAAGCAGTTTCTACATATAAAGTAGAAGAGTCAGTGGTGAGTCACTGTTATTATAGTCTGATGGAAAACTAGTAGGTAAGGTCAAGATTCATATGCTTATTAATGATAACTGTTTCCCACTGGCGATACACTCGTTTTACCCATAAAAGGCCAACAGCCCAACACCAAAGCCTTACATTTGCAGCACTTGACTCTGGTCCTTCCAAATACTGTATTAAAATTGAAGAATGGTTGATCATTTAAATTATTTAAATAGTTGAGTCTAACTCCCTTTTCAATTTATGAGTTAGGATTTATACTAACATTCTTCAATGATCATGTGTTCTCTTTGTTCGCTTTCGCACTGTTAGCTAAGCAACAGGACGGTGCTGCGGCGATGGAGATGCAACCGCTGAAGAGTGCAGAAGGTGGAGACGGGGATGATAAAGACAAGAGGAAGGGTAACATGCATAAGAAAGAAAAATCAGTCCTCCAGGGCAAGCTGACTAAACTGGCTGTCCAAATAGGCAAAGCAGGTATGCCTTTGTTGGGATATTGCAGATATTACATTGAGGAATGTATAGGAAATGTGTCCTATAGGGACACAAGATTACTCACAAAATATTAAAAATAAAACAACTAAAAAGCACGATAAACATTATTACATTAGAAAGCAGTTGATCATATATCAGTATCAAATGTTTTGTAGTTGTATGCAAGAAAGCATCACTGACACTGAGTTTTATAGGACTTAGACATATACTGTAAAGTGTGTTACTGTATAAAGCTTTAGGGTTACATTTTTATTGTCCATTGTTCCCGTAAAAAGCACATTTAGACATGACACTGTGGACAAAATCTTACTGTTTTCTCCTCCACGATAGTGCAGTCACAGAACTCATGTCCAGCCATGCACTCTTGGTTATTCTTAAAGCTAAGCTAAGCAAAACCGAGCATGCTGCTTGTATGCTACCTATTGATGTTGAGGACCAGGAAAAAAAAAAACAGAAATTTTGGGGGGATTTTTTTTCTTTTTTTCCCCAGGAGCCACTTTGTTTTTTTTTTCTGGGAAAATTGAAAAATTGAAAAAGAAACTAAAAAAGAAAACAAAATGATTATAAAATGTTTTATTTTAACATGATGAATAAAATATTTTAAGACAGGGTGTTCAAATATTTTCCAAATAATTCCTAAAAATTATCATTGAAACTTAGTCCCACTCCTTTCAATACATTTCCCCTCTCTTCAATTCTTTTTACGAGAATAAGGTTTTTATTTTATTTTTATTTAATACTGTGTAGAGGAAATATGATTAATTGTTAATTCCGGATTTTTAAACATTGTTTTGTAGAGGTTCAGGAGATTGTTACTCCATTTGCTACTTATAACTACAAATAAATTTTAATTTATAAAGCAAATTCTTTTTGTAATAATTGTTTGGATACACTATATTTTAATATGCTAGCTGTGATAATTTTATATCAAATCAAATTGGTCATAGTTTTATTTTTTTTAATGTTCCTAAAGTAACAGTATGACTTTCAAGCTGTAAAAGGTGGGGGGGTAATGTAGCATTTTTATTTTTTTCCATAAATTTCTGCCCCCCCCCCAAAAAAAAACAGACGGAAAAACAGGTATTTTTCTGAGCTTCAAAAACTGCCACTTAAAATTCTCACTGGGTAGTTTACAAGTTATGCAGATTACACACACACACACACACACACACACACACCAGCTTTCAAGCTGGGTGTATGGAAGGCTGAATGAACTTCAAGCTGGCTATTTGGGGTTGAACCTGGGTCTTAAGCAGAGTTTTGATTGCAGTACCACAGTGTAACCACTGCACCCAAGTAGAGATGGGCACGACTCAGAAAAATTGTTCGTTTTCGTTTTCGTTTTCGGCTAGGGGTCCGTTTCGGCTCGTTTCCGTTTTCGTGAGCTAATTTCAAAATTTTTCGTTTTCGTTTCGTTATGTAACGAAAACGAAAAAACGAAAACGAAAACGAAAATTTTTTCGTTTCTTCCCATTTAGCTCCATTATGTGCTTTTCCAGTAACGAAAAACGAAAATTGGCTCGAAATTAGTCGTTTCGTTTCCGTTTCCGTTCCAGTTCTGAGCCATTTTTCGTTTTTCGTTTCGTTACGTAACGGAAACGAAAAACGAAAACGAAAATACCGCTAAGTCGTGCCCATTTAAACAGACTTTTAAAAGTTTATTTATTTATTTATTTATTTATTTATTTATTTATTTATTTATTTATTTATATACTGCCCATCTTCCAACCAGAACTCCGGGTGGTTTCCAACAATGCAATAAAAATAAAAAATAAAAAGCAGAGCAACAACAACAACAACAACAACAACAACAAACTGGCATGCAATCTAAGTTACAGGTCCAAAAAAATAATAATTAATGATCGCCAAATGCAGCATTTTAACTGCTTTCTTGGGCCGCTATCTCACCTGGTGGAAGATCCAGATATTCTGAAAGTCCAGCTTTTCTCCTTTCTTGGTCACATGACTGAAGATATGGGATCTCCATTCCCACGTACAAGGATTTTTTTAAAAAAAGCACTGACCAGCCCCACGGCCAGCAGGTGGTACTAGAAAAAATAAATTAAAAAACAGCACTGACAGCCCGAAGGCCAGCTGATCAGTGGTATGTCTTCGAAATCTCACTAGAGGGGGCATAACTGTTTTTTTAAGCCTGGTGGCTGTGGGGACAAGATTTTTGGAAATGCTTTATCTTGAAATTTAATCAGCATTTTAAAGGACATGTGCTAGAGCCCTTAAAGGCAGGCAGGGACTCTGCAAGGCGAATCTCACTCAAAGTTCTCTTAAGAATGCTGGTTTTTCTATTTACAGATTTTAAAAATGTTTTAAAATCAGTTTAGAATTTGTTTTTTAATATTAATAATTGTTTTATTAAATGTGGTGTTTTTAAATCTATTGTAAGCATGTTTTTAAATCTGTTGTGAGTCACCATGGTAGAAAGGCAACATATCAATAATATAAATAAATACAGCCATAAATAAGATACTGTACATTTGTTTGTCTATTTCAGGTCTGGTAATGTCTGCCATCACTGTCATCATTTTAGTATTATACTTCACTATTGAAAACTTCGTAATTGCAAAGAAGCCATGGTTGCCTGAATGCACTCCAATCTATGTACAGTATTTCGTCAAGTTCTTCATAATTGGTGTGACTGTGCTTGTAGTCGCTGTGCCAGAAGGACTTCCCCTGGCTGTTACCATTTCTCTTGCTTATTCTGTAAAAGTAAGTAACTGTCTTAAACACTGATATAAAAAGTAAGAGTCTTAAATGTATAATTATTGTAAGATAAGATAATATGCTGATAAACCATTATGGGCTACTCTGAGGAAATCTGAATCACTTTTATCCTCTGAAGACACTCATTTTAACACCTCCAATATCCTTTCCCCATTATATCCTTTTCTTTAAAAAGTCAGTTTGTATTAATATTTTTAATTATACATCAGTGTATTTTATGAGGCATTTTAGCATTAAACATATCAAAATTTTTGCAGTGCATATTACTCAAGATATTCTCATGAGTGATTCATCTTTATATTATTCCCATATTGTATTATTGCCATATAACTGTAAATAAGTAATAAATGGAAGCACAATTGGAGTAAAATTATAGAAATTTGTGTCCTTATTCTTTACTTCTTCTCTTCATCTTTCTGATAAAGAAATGGCATTTATGCCATGAATTCAAGGAGAGTTTTATGGTAGCCTTCATGTTCTTTGCAGTTCTTGATGCACTACTATAAGCAGAAGTGTGAAAAGATCTTGATATAAGATCTTATCATGTTGTATGAGAATACATGTACTGGTTTAATTGAAATGGCTGATTTGTATACTTTAGTATCTCATATGTCAGTGACTAAAACTGACTGGTCTTTACTAGTGATGAGCACAAAAAAAAAAAAAAACAAATTGCAAAATTTGTCCAAGATCACTAGTTCATTGAATTCCCTAACAATATTTTATATAGATATCTTATTTGTATGAATAGTGAGGTATGCACTAAAAAGTTTTTCAAATGCTGTACGAGGTATACAGTAGTACCTATTTTTTGATTTTATCCACTATCTCACTTCTGGTTAAAATTGTCTAATTCTCTTAACATTTTAATTTTTAAACAATTTTTACTTATATTTCATATATGTTCATATTATTAAATTGTGTCACACAGTTGTGTAATAAAGAAAACAGATCCAGATTAAAAACATAAAATCTGATAAATTTGAAACTACATTTGAGTGTAGCTTGTAATTTGCCTTGGATTTTTTGTCCAGTAAGTGGTTTATCATCTAGATTTTAAAAATAAAAACAGAAGGGTATACTCAGTATAGAGATCTTCACTCTTCCATAAAAATTCATCTGACGTGGTAGAGAGAATGGAGCTGGTGAAGTCACTACTTACACATCTCACTTATCGTGAATGTTCACTTAGGGCAGTTATTCTCAATGAAAGCAATTTGAAGGACGCCACAGACTGGAAACATGGGAGATAGTTTACCATGGAAAGAATGGTACCCCACCTTAAGAATGGTACCCCACCTTTCTTCTCCAATGGACCCAATGCAGCTTACTATGTTGATACAATTTCAAAACTAAAAACAGACAAATAAAATTTCAGGAATTCCCACACCCTTAGGCAGCTGGCTACTAACAAAAAGCCAGCCTGAACAGAAAGGCCTTTGCCTGTTCTCTGAAATGAAAGATAACAAATTGTGTGTGGGGGGGGGGCAGCTCTGCCTCCTCAGGAGATGTGCCACAACTTGCAGTGTCAGAGAAAGCCCTCTCTCAAGTCTTTAACAAACACACTTGTGAGGGTTGCAGGATTGAAAGAAAGGTCTCCCTTGGTAATTTTAAAGCCCAGGCAGACTTATAAGTTGTAAAAATAAATAAATAAATTAATAAATATAAAGTACAGTGGAACCTTGACTTGCGTCATTAATCTGTTCCAGAGGTCTAGACTTAAGTCAAACATGACTTAAGTCAAATGAACTTTTCCCATAGAAAGTAATGGGAAAATGGATTAATCTATTCCAGATGATGAAAAAGACCCCCGAAAACAGCAATTTAACACAAATTTGGGATAGGAGATTCCTTCCGGGGATGAAAATGAAATGTCTCTTCAAAGAGAGGAGGAGGCAGTGGAATTATAGTCCACAAGTTATACGCCTCCACTTTTTAATGTTCATAGCAACAATGTCTAACATTTAAGTTTTACTGATTTTTAACCTGACGTTCCAAGTTCTGAACAACTCTATGCTTACCATTAGAGTCCCACAACTTTACAGCTCCCCAATTAAAATGCTTCCATTGTGGACCAGACTTCTGCAGCCAGGTTTACAAGACTGAGCCGACTGTCTAACCAGCGAGGCCAGCCCCGAGCTCCTGGCCCTTCTTCTCCTCTGGTGGCAATGGCGGCTTCAGCGAGGCCAAGGACCAGCTCCAGGTGCTCGAAGCTGGCCTCACCGAAGCCGCCACTGCTGCTGCCAGAGGAGAAGAAGAAGGCAGGAGCAGTTTAGAGACAGCAGCCGCGATGCTGGGTCTTGGCTGCCGCCTGATTCCAGTGCCTTGCGCCGGGGCTCCGAGATGTAAGTCAAAGCCTGCGACTCAAGTCAAACAGGCCCCTTCTTGATGCAAGTCAAATATGATGCAAGTCAAGCAGCATGTAAGTCAAGGTTCCACTGTATTGTACCTGAAAGACACAATCTTGCATGTAAGTTTCAACCCACATTGTTTAGGATAGAAGTACATTTTCTGGAAGCTCCAAATTTAGGAGTGGGACTATGCTTTTCTCTTTTGAAAGTGTTCACTTTCTTGCTTAAATCAAGAATTGTTATTTTAATGCCAAACTGTGTCACTTTTTCCGTATTATGCCCTCAACAAATACGAATGCACCCATTCATATATTTTCTCCTCACATTTCATTCTCTTGCATTCAAATCAATATCAGTACTGATAGCTGTGTCAGGCATTGAAGCTGGATGCAATTATGCAATTGTACCATCCAGCAGCACATGTTTCTTTTGAATTAAAATGCAGAAATGTTGGTTTATGTTTAAATAAATTAATACCGGTAGCTGAATTCATAAAGTGGTGGCAACATCTTCTGGCAGACTGAAGGTTCTAGATCTCTATTTATCAGGAACAAATATAGTTTTGTGAGAAGTTCAATGTGTATTTACTCCTTTAAAAGGTAATAATGCATTTTATTAGCATAAGGGTTTTTCAACCTATTTACTGAAATAAGCTTTTTAAATATATTTTTCTTTCTTTAGAAAATGATGAAGGATAACAATCTGGTCCGTCATTTAGATGCGTGTGAGACTATGGGTAATGCTACAGCCATCTGTTCTGATAAAACAGGGACATTAACAACCAACCGAATGACAGTAGTACAAGCCTATATCGCTGATGCCCATTATAAAGAGATCCCTGACCCAGATTCTATTCCAGCCAAAACTCTGGATTTGCTGGTTAATGCAATTGCCATCAACAGTGCTTATACTACAAAAATTCTGGTAAGCAGGCTTTGTTCTCAGACAGTTAAAGGGTGTGAAAAGAGAAGCTGCATCCATTTGTAAACCTTTGTTGATATTTTAAAAAAATGTCTTTGAGTCTGAAAAATACCATAAGGTGACCGATGAATCTGTTTGGATGAACAGCGAAACGTTTCTATCTCTCAAAAAAGAAGTCCAGTAGCCATGACTCAACTTCCAGATACCATAAGGTGAGTTTGTACCCATAGTTTAAGAAACATATTTATCGTGTGCTGTCGCCACCCCCCCCCCCAAATCTGAAACCACAACTTTCTTCTTTATTATATAAATTAGGCTGAAACTCTATATCCATTAACTGCTTAACTGGGGGACCCATTCCTTTAATTCAGTGAAACAAGACTAGTACATGTATACTGGGATGCAGTGTTGCTTGTGAAACAATGACTTGTTGTGAACTTAGATCTTTAATATGAAAAAAATGTCATTGAGTGACAGTTGTATGGAGCTCCCAGGTGTTCCATGAGAATGATCTAGTTATTGAAATCCTTACAGGAAGCCTGCAATTAGCATTATTATTCCGCAAGCTCCAGAAGAGATGACTGAGGCTGGGAGACTGTAGTTTGCCTAAGGCTTCTTTATGAAGTAGAGCCATTTGGATTTGAGTGGACAGCATTGCCAGTGGGTAAAAAGGGTATTTTTCCATTGAGTCACATGGAGAGAGAATGTGCCCTATGCCTTGATGAGTAAAGGATGCTTCTTACAAGACACTAGTATCTTATTTAAAAGGATCTTCAGGGGTGGTTCTTTCTCCCACAAGGAATTCATTGAGAAATGTGAACCAGGGAGTTTTGATATGTCTGTGAAGATTCTCAGTCATCCAGGTGAGTTTATCTGGAAG
>JAHTLZ010000015.1:41084279-41105894 GCA_023846285.1 Phrynocephalus versicolor | reverse complement strand
TCTTCTTCTTCTTCTTCTTCTTCTTCTTCTTCTTCTTCTTCTTCTTCAGTCATTCAGTCGTGTCCAACTCTTCGTGACCCCATGGACCAGAGCTCGCCAGGCCTTCCTGTCTTCCACTGCCTCCCGGAGTTTGGTCAAATCCCTGTTGGTTGCATCGATGACACCGTCCAAGCACCTCATCCTCTGCCACCCCCTTTTCCTTTTGCCTTCGATCTTTCCCAACATCAGGGACTTTTTCCTCCTCTCTCCTCATGAGGTGGCCAAAGTACTGGAGCCTCAGCTTCAAAATCTGTCCTTCCAGTGAACATTCAGGGTTTTCTTCTTACTTGATTTAATTTTTCTCTCTTTCACGTTATACTGCCTTTATTAAAAATTGCTGGGTCTGGGATGTACCAAAAGGAGTACCAAAGCAAACTTAACCTAATTTATTGCAGAAAATTGAATGGAAACAAATGAAAATAATATTTTGTGGTTATCAAAATAAATTAAAAACTTTATTGTAAATCAGCACATGATGGAATGCTTGACGAGAGAAAATTTTGATGTGTTAAAATGACAAAAATTACATTGCCGTTCAATAAATGCTGAGGTTTGGAGAAATGGTTAATCATTGATGCTCCTCATTGTTTTTAATTCTGAAGCTGATAAAAGGTTGTAAGAGGACCCAATTCAAGTGGCCACGTTGGTGGTGGAAGGGAGAAATTGGGAAGTTTTTCCAATACAAACACAGGGGGACTGTTCTAATTTTCATACGGCATAGTTGCCTAAGTGGTAAAAATGCCACCCATACGATATCTCTGTAATTGTCTTTACCATCTCAGTATTATTACCATCAATACCCCATTCTGCCCAAAGTCAGCTGAGACTAGTCTTGCCTCGCAGTATGCAGGGTTGTAATAGCAAACTGAAAATATCCTGTTCAGAGGTCATGCTTATATCACAACTATAGTGCTGCAGTTTTCATTTCATTCTGTTGACCTTAACAGCCTCGTGGAGCAGCGGTTAAACTGCTGTACTTCAACAAATGTGCTCGTGACCCAGGGTTCAATTTCAGGTAGTAGACTCATGGTTGACTCAGCCTTCTATCCTTCTGAGATTGGTAAAATTAGTACCCAGCTCGCTGTGGGAAGGGGCAATGTGTAGCCTGCATAGATAAGTGGTAAAACTCCCAGAGAGTGCTTTAAGTGCTATGGGGTGGTATATGAGCAGAACACTTTTCTTTGCTTTTTTTAAACAAGCCATTCTGAACCACATCCATATGATCCCTTGAGGGAACCGGGCACGTTTGAACGGTGCCACAGACAGGAAAGAGGTCTTCCCCACCTTGTAAGATTCACTTATCCTGATTCATCCTATATATTTTTCATATCATATTTATGAGTGGGGCCAGAAAAAGGTTGAGAATGGCCGATTAAAGTCTGTATCAATTCTGTGTGACCTCTGTTTCCCAACTGAACATGCCTATTTTAGTGCATTGGTATTGGCCACCTTGGACCATGCAGAGAAAGGCAGCATATAAATATTGAAATAAATAACAGGAATTGTAGTTTGTTTCCTAAGTGAATATATCCGTTACATCTATTTTGACCTTGTTGCTAATTTTTGTTAAAAGCAAAGCAATTACACAAGTCTGCTTTTGTGAGCACAGATTTGAGTGGGGACATGGGCCACCTTTCCTGTGTTCTCCCTTGCATGGAGAAAAGCATCTGCTTGGCAAATCTGAACAGAGGTAGAACCTCTGAGGTAAATGGATTAGGCAAACTATGCATCCCTTGCCAGTGTTTGGTCTACATTTCAGATGTCTGTTGCTTTTCCTGAAGAAAAAGATCTAAACCCCAAATTAGGTGTCTTTTGAGTTACCCAGTAAGATTAATGGGACTTCAGCTAGCAGGCATTAATGTGACTGATTTATTTTGTAATGTATCTACTCTAGCAAAATCTAGTGGCCGATTTAGTCCTAGATCAGGGGTTAAAGAAATAATTTTAAAAAATCTTCCACCTGATTTCATGTATTGGCTGACGTCGGCCAACTGATAGATGCTGTGCTGCTAAGTGTGAAAAAAAATCTGAATTCAATACTTTTATTGTGTCCTTAGCCAGCAGAAAAAGAAGGTGGTCTACCTCGTCAAGTTGGCAACAAGACAGAGTGCGGATTATTGGGATTTGTCCTGGACCTTAAGCAAGATTATCAGGCTATCCGGAATCAAATGCCAGAAGAAAAGCTTTACAAAGTATACACGTTTAACTCTGTGAGAAAGTCCATGAGCACCGTCATAAAAATGCCCGATGGTAGCTTCCGAATGTACAGTAAAGGAGCTTCTGAAATTGTCTTAAAGAAGTAGGTATTCATTGCTGCGTTTCAACCCTTAGCCACTTTGAATTTATATGATTCCAGCCATTGCTGTTAGGTGGCTTTCGCTCTTAGTACCACAGGCAGAAGGATGTGGAAGTCCACAAATTCCTATATATGCTGCATGAAAATGGCACATTCCTCAATTTAATGGATTTTCTTTCTTGTGAGACATATGTCTTCAATAAATAACTTGGGAATGAATGGGAATTGTACACAGGCGCTACTGTGTCCATGGTCAGTTTCCATTCATTGGTCTTGGACTTCTTGAAGATAAGATCTTGGGGAGCAGTGGTCATGGCTTTCCCCTTTTCTTGATACATTCCTGATGATCCAAGAGTTTACTCTACATGATAGAAATTGTTTTACTTTTAAGAGAAAGAATTTGAAATGACAGCCCTCCAGAAAATAATTATGGGTTTTGTAGCTGAAAAACCATTTGAATGGCCAAAGTTTCCCAACTCTGTTCTAGAGCCAGGATTGAGAAATTAGACCCTCCAAATGTTGTAGAGTTGCATATCTCATCACTTCTTGATCATGTTGGCTATGACTTCAGGGATCTTCTATGTCAACCGCACAAAATAATCTTGAATTAAATACATGCAAAACTGTTGAAATGGTGGTGGATTTTAGGAGGACTCGTTCTATACAGCCACCTCTTATTATATCAAATAACTTAGTGTCAATAGTGGAGTCCTTTAAATTTTTAGGTACTATTATATCTCAAGATTTAAAATGGTCATCTAATATTGAAAGTATTATTAAGAAAGCACAACAAAGAATGTTTTTTCTGTGTCAACTTAGGAAGTTCAGACTGCCAAAAGAACTGTTGATTCAATTCTATAGAGGTATTATTGAATCTATTATCTGTTCCTCTATAACTGTCTGGTTTAGTTCTGCGACTAAGCATGACAGATATAGACTTCAAAGGATAATTGGAACTGCAGAAAAAATTATTGCTACTAATTTGCCATCTATTGTGTAATTGTATACCACACGAGCTAAAAAGAGGGCGATGAAAATCTATACAGATTCCACACATCCTGGACATAATCTGTTTCAATTGTTACCCTCAGGGCGACGTTTTAGGGCATTGCATACTAGGACAACTAGATATAGAGATGGTTTCTTTCCAAGTGCAATCAAACTGTTGAATAATTATTTTTTACTTTTCTTCTTCCTTTTTAAATAATAGGTTATATTGTAGTATTGTACTGTTTTTTTATTGTTGACTATATGATTCTTATATTTCCTTTTATATAGAGAGAGCATATTTTACCAAAACAAATTCTGGGTGTGTCTAACCACACTTGGCCAATAAAAAGTATTCTATTCTATTCCATTCTATATAGAATTTCCTAATGTCCCTACAGTTCGAAGTGTGTAATGTTGATCTTCTTTGTTAGTCACTAAGCTGGGGCTGGAAATTCTGGAAAACTGTAGTTCAAAAAAGTAACTTTCTGAGCTACGATCATAACAGCAATAATGTGACATATATTATAGATGTTCCTGAATTTACTGTTACTAGCTCACTCGGGGCTTAGCAGCAATCTGAACTTGGCTCTTCCAGGGGTTTGAGAGAGAGAGAGAGAGAGAGAGAGAGAGTTTCTGTTTCTGTATGTGCGACGTGCTGTCAAGATGCATATAATATATGGTGACCCTAATAGGGACTTCAGGAAATATGAGATATTTAAGGAGTAGTTTTATCAGTATTCTCTTATATAATTAGTTTCTGTGGCTGAATAGAATTCAAATCCAGTTCTTCTAAATCTGGATGTTATCCACATTTGGTCAGATTACTAAATCTTAAATTGGTGAGCCCAACTGTTCCATTTGCAAGCATTCATGTCTAAATATTTGTTGTCATAAGAGAGGCATTGAACACAATTACAGTGGTTCTCTGGGATGGCGGCATCTTCGCACAGCTCTGGTGATTCTGAAGGAAAGTGGTGGTGGTAGATCGCCACCACCACTTTCCTTGCAAGCCTCCCAGGCTGCTCTAAGATCAAGGGGTCTGTGCTCTGCTCACGGGCGCCTTGCAAGGGAAGCACTTACCTCCGAGAAAGCACTTTAGCTGCTGGTAAGCACTTACCTTCGCTTACCTCCAAGGTGGCTGAAGATTGATTGGGCCAGCCCAGAGGTAAGTGAAGGTAAGTGCTTACCTGGAGGTAAAGCACTTACCTGGAGGTAAGCTCTTCCTTTTCAAGGCGCCCGGGGTGAGCAAAGAGCCATCGGTCCGTGCTCTGCCCAACACTTTGTTGGGCAGAGGAGGGACTCCTCCTCTTCACCCAAGTCTCTGCGCAGAGACACAGGCAAAGAGGAGGTAGCTTCCCCCTCAATCACCTGCTACCAAAGGCTCCTCCACACAGCCCAGACAGACACCTGATTTTGACAGCTCTGAGCTGTCAAAATCAGCTGTCTGTCAGCTGCAGGGGGGAACAGCCTTTCACTGTCCCTTGACTGAGGCAGTTTTATACAGCCTTCCCATAGGAATGCATTAAAAACCTATTAGTACTTTCCCTCCAGAACAGATTAATTGAATTTCAGAGCATTCCTATGGGAAACCGCTGTTTGACTTATTAATTGTTTGACTTCCGAAGATGCCTTCGGAACGGACTGATCGCATAAGTCAAGGTACCACTGTATATTCTTAAAAAGCTGTTAACTAGAATCCGATCACCCTTTTGATTTAGTATGGTTCTGGTTAATTGTGATTAAAATAATAATTAATGCAACTTATAAGTCTTAAAGGCTGAAGTCACATAATTGGTGTTGTTACCATTTCCTTCCAGGTGTACAAAGATTCTTAATGGAGCTGGTGAGACGTGTGTCTTCAGACCTCGTGATCGAGATGAGATGGTAAAGAAAGTGATTGAACCCATGGCCTGTGAGGGACTGAGAACCATCTGTGTTGCTTTTCGAGACTTCCCCAGCAACCCAGAACCAGACTGGGAGAGTGAAAATGACATCTTGTCTGATTTAACCTGCATTTGTGTCGTTGGCATAGAAGATCCTGTAAGACCAGAGGTAGGCTAGCCTTAAGCCCTGACCTTAAGCAAGCTTACTTTGATGTAAGTTTTGTCAAACGATAAGGATCATTTCCAAATACGTTTCTCAAAATTTATTTATTTATATATTTATTTTAAAGCTTGTATACTACCCGTCTTCCCGAAGGAACTCTGGGCAGTTCACAACAAACAAACAACAAACAATTAAATAGAATATATGGGCAGATAATAAAATCAGTTTAAGCACATAGTAGAAAATAAAATAAAAAAATAAAAAAATTAAAAAGAGCATGGAGGCAGATGGCGGACCCCCCCCCCCCAAAAAAGATTTTAAATTAAATTAATTTAAGAGTCACCAAACGCTTCCTGGAAAAGCAAGATCTTTAAAGCTTTCCTGAAGGCTGGCAGGGACTGTGCAAGGCGCACTTCGCTAGGGAGGTAGTTCCATAGGGTAGGGCCAGCCACAGAGAAGGCTCGGCTACGAGTAGATGTTTTCCGAGCCTCCCTGGGCGTGGCCACCCAAAATCTTAGAGCATTGTGAATTTGAATTGGGGTGGGGGGAAAGTTTGGTACAATTCATCCTCGGAGGGTGGGGAGTGAGCTAGGGATTCATGTAGGAACTAATGGTACTGCAAAGTACAGCTTTCGGGACATCACAAAGGCATATGAAGAGATGGGTAGGAAGCTGAAGGACCATGGAGGGGGGACAGGTGGTAATTTCATCTCTCCTCCCTGTAGAAGGGTGTGGCCCATGAAGGGAAATAATAGTAACAGAGATGAACCACTGGCTCTGCAGCTGGTGCCAGCAGGAACAATTTGGATTCTTGGATCATGGGTTGCTATTTCATTAGATGGGCTATGGGGGGATGGGGTGCACCTCACCACTGCTGGTAGGAATCTTTCTGCCAAGAGGCTTGCAGATTTGATAAGGAAAGCTTTAAACTGAGTTCTCAGGGGAGGGGGACATTTTTCTTAATGAAGGAATCCAGAAGGGGTGGTGAGGAATAATCCAAATGTTGCAACAGGGGCAGGAGTGTTACAGACCAGCAGTGCAAGGAAAAATATCTGAAGCAAAGGGCTTGTAAGAAGCCTTAAATGTCTCTACACCAATGCACAGAGCATGGGAAACAAACAGGAGGAGGTAGAACTCCTAATACAGCAAAATAAATATAATATAATCGGCAGCACTGAAACCTGATAGCATGAGACTTATGATTGGAAGGTAGTTATTGGAGAGTATAACCTGTTTTAGAGGAACAAACCAAGTAAAAAAGGAGGAGGAGGAGCTTTATATGTCTAGTATGTTTACATTGCTGAAGAAATCCAGGATACTATAGGACCCCCGTATCCGCAGGGGATACGCCATTATCTGGGGTGGCAGTGGTGGGCGAGGAGGGGGTGAACAAACATCAAAGCAGACCTGTCAAGTGTCCCATTTCAGCCAGGACATTCACAGATCCAGCAGTCTTCCCTGCAGGTTTCCCTGCGGGTTTCCCTGCTTTTCAGTTTACCCGGAAATGTTCCGGGTGGACGTTTGTGTGTGTGTGTGTGTGTGCGTGCGCGTGTGCGTGTGTGCATGTGCGTGTGCACGTGGGTGGATGGGTGGGTTGCGTGCATGGGGGTGGGCATTTGCATGTGTGTATGGGGGTGTGACTTCCAGAGTGGCTTCCAGATCACCAAAAACCATTTATGAGGCCTCCGACAGACCTAGAAAGGCCCTGGGAGGCCTCAGAAATGAGACCGAAAGTCACTTCTGGTTCACAGGGAAGCCCTTTTGGGGCCTCCAGCAGGCCCGGGAAGGCATTTGCAGGCCTGTTTGGGGCACCGGCAGTCCTGGGATAAGTACAGGAGGTCTGAAACAGCCTTTTCCCCCTTACCCCAGGGGGCCTTTTTTCATATACTGCGGTCCCACGGTATAGCGGGACTGCAGTATACGAACCACGAAAGGGCAGGGACTACTATACAGGAATACCTGGAAACCCTAAGTGAATTTAAGTCTCTGGGACCAGATGAATTACACCCAAAGATACTAAAAGAACTGGCAGAAGTAATTTCAGAACCATTGGCAATGATCTTTGAGAATTCTTGGAGAACAGGGGAAGTCCCCATACATTGGAGGAGGGCTAATGTTGTCCCTATCTTCAAAAAGGGAATAAAAGAGGACCCAAATAACTACCGCCCAGTCATCTTGACACCTGTTCCTGGAAAGTTTCTAGAGCAGATTATTAAGCAGACTGTAATTATTTAACAAGCAAAGCTGTAATTACTAGAAGTCAAGATGGGTTCTCAAAAAACAAGTCATGCTAAACTAATTTGATCTCTTTCTTTGATCGAGTTACAGGCCTGGTGGATGAGGAGAACACTGTGGATGTTGCTTATCTTGATTTCAGTAAGGTCTTCAATAAGGTTCCTCATGATATACTTGCCAAGAAGTTAGTGGAATGTGGGATAGATAGTGCTACTGTTAAGTGGATTTGTAATTAGTTGATTGATCATACCCAAAGGGTGATCATAAATGGCTTCTCAGCATGGAGAGAGGTGACAAGTGGGGTGCCCTGGGGTTCTGTTCTGGGTCCGGCGCTATTCAATATCTTTATTAACAACTTGGATGAAGTAATAGAGAGTAGACTGACTAAATTTGCAGATGATTCCAAAAAGCAAAAAAAGCAAAGTGTTCTGCTTATAAACCGCCCCATACTACTTCAAGTAGTCTCTGGGCAGTTTACAGTTTAATTATGCAGGCTACACATTGCTCCCCCCCAGCAGGCTGGGTACTCATTTTACCGACCTCAGAAGGATGGAAGGCTGAGTTAACCGTGAGCTGGCTACCTGAGATTGAACCCCTGGTCGTGAATACCTGTGAAAGGGATCTGGGAGTCTAGGTGGACTAAAAATTGAACATGATTCAGCAGCGTAACGCAGCGGCCAAGAAAGCCAATGCGATTCTTGGTTGCATCAACAGAAGCATAGTGTCTAGATCAAGGAAAGTGATAGTACCACTCTATTCTGCTCTGGTCAGACCCCACCTGGAGTACTGTGTCCAATTCGGTGTGCCTCAATTTGAAAAAGATGTTGACAACCTCGAATGGGTCCAGAGGAGATCGTCCAGTATTGTTAAAGGTCTAGAAGAAATGTCTTACAAGGAGTGGCTTAGGGAACTGGGAATGTTTAGCCTTAAGGCTGAGAGGATACATGATAGCCATGTTTAAATATCTGAAAGGATGACATTTTGAAGAGGTGACCAGTTTGTTTTCCATGGCTTCAGAGACTAGGACTCAGAACAATGGTTTCAAAGTACAGGAAAAAAGATATGAATATTAGGAAGAACTTCCTGATGGTTAGAGCTGTCCAGCATTGGAATATGCTGCCATAGAGGGTGGTGGAGACTCCTTTGGAGGTTTTTAAGCAGAGACTGGATGGCCATATGTTGGGAGTATTTTTGATGGGGGTTCCTGCATGGCAGGGGGTTGAACTGACTGGCCCTTGAAGTTTCTTCCAACTCTATCATTCTATGATTCATTTTCATTTATTTCTTTTCCAAAAATATTGTCAACCTTTTATTATAGTGTCAGACACTACTTTAGTTCTGCCAGAGTTTCACTGGGACTCTCTGGAAAGTGAACTTCAATTTTCCACTGGAGTTGTTGGTGGTGCAAGGATTCTTTTTGAGTGATGTGGGTACACAGCTAGGCCAAGTCTTTCCACACAGAAAGGGACAAAGGAAGGGAAAGTGTTCACCAACCGTGTGATAGATCCACAGATTCTACACTGAAATTATTAACTAATAGTGTAGATAAGCCTTTGCATTCATATTTGAAAGGGCTTCTCAATAGCTTTTTGAGAAGAGCCATTGAGAAAGTAACCTTAAAGGCAGATGAAGAAATCAAATGCCATGGTTTATTGCTATCCGAGCTGATGGGCGAGAGGAATATTTTCAAGCTGCCAGGCTTTCTGAGCATTCTCCTGTTGATTTAAATCTGCTGATCGGCTGCTCTTCACCCAGGATACCCTCTTGTAGCCTATGTCAGCACTGGAGGTCTAATTCAAAGGAACATGTAGCATAAAGGGTTTTGCAGCGGCTAGGAAGAGGTCACCGAGATCAGATCTCTCCAAAAGTTATCTGGAAGTTGAGTCATGGCAACTGGACTTATTTTCTTGTGAAAGTGAAATGTTTCATTATGCATCCTAATCTTTTTTCAGGCTTAGACAAAACCCACACTAGGCAGATTGCCACATTTATCAATCTGTTAATCCAGCGACGCAGGCCACAGTTACTTAACGGCCCTTTTGTTCCACACCCCCAATTATAGTCTGTTCATTCCGGATGGTCTGCACGCAGCCAATTTTGGCTGGACAAATACAAGGATACATGGAAACATCCTCTTGCTGTCGTTCTATTATAATACTCCTATATTTCCTCCAGCCTTCCCTGTTTTTAATTGATACTGGTTCGGGTATGTACACTTTCCCAATTGTGCATTTTATTCTCTATTGCTCATTGTCTATTTTACTTATTTATTTATTTATGCCAATAAAGGTGTCTGACTGACTGACTGACATTATGCATCCAAGTAGCTTTGTCTGTCTGAGGAAAGTTGGGAAGGATTACATAAATAGGACTTTCATGCACCCCAGGCTATTGTACATCTAAGAAGCCTATTCAGGACACTGTCCACCAAATGAGCTTATTCAGACCAGGATGGTGTGAAATCAAGGTGAACTATAAATTGGAGGCATCATCACTAACTTTCCTCAGACTAAGCTGCTCAGATGAGTAGCAAAATGTTTTGATTCCTCAAGAAAAGAGGTCCAGTTGCCATTACCTAACTTCCAGATAACCTCACCTTGATGCCTGAGAATCTTCATGTACTCTCCAAAGGTTGATCTGTCTTTTTGAAAGAGAATTCCAAAATATCTAACATTGGTACATGAACACTTATGTGCAAGTGATACTTCTGCCAATTAATTCATTATTTTATTTTGAATATTTCAACCCCACCTTTCTCCTTGGAAAAGGACCTAAGGTGGCTTACAATAATGAGGGACAATATACAGCCCAGAACATTTAAGACATATTCAAGTTAAGAACGTGGAATTAGAAGAAGCATCTTAGAACATTACAAGGTAACATTAAAGCTACAAAGAGGACACAAAAAGCAAAATAAATCCATTATGAGGGGTGGAAAGTAACATGTAAAACACTGGTGTTCTTATGAAATCAGTCTAATAATGCTTGGTAATCCATATAAAAGTCACATAGTAGATTGTCCCTCATTCAGGGAAAGCTTGCCTGAAGAGGAAGGTCTTTGCCTGCTTTCAGAAAGACAGCAGAGATGGGGCAGTCCTGGCTTCCAGCGAGAGGGAATCCCAAAGGCTGTGAGCAGCAACAGAGAAGGCCCTTTCATGTGTTCCCACAAGATGCACCTGTAAAGGTGGTGGGATGGAGAGAAAGGTCTCTCCTGATTACCTAAGCACCTGAACTGGTTCATACTGAGAGATTCGATCTTTTAAGGTAGCTAGGACCCAGGCCATTTTGTGCTTTGTAGGTTAAGGTCAGCACCTTGAATTGTGCCGAATAGCTGATGGGCAGCCAGAGGAGCTGCTTTAGTAAGGGTGTAATGTGATTTCTGTAACCCACCCCAGTCAGCAATCTGACCGCTGCATTTTGTATCCGTTGAAGTTTCTTCAGACTTTCCATCGGTAGCCCCACATACAGCACATTACAGTAGTCTAGCTGGGATGTCACTAGGGCATGTGTCACAGTGGCCAGAGCAGGTTTCTCAAGAAATAAGAATAACTGGCATAGTAGTTTTAATTGTGCAAATGCACTCCTGAGCACAGCTGTGACCTGGGCATCTCGGCTTAAGGATGAGTCCAGGAGCACCCCCAAGCTATGCACCTCTTTTTTTCAATTGGGGGGCTAATCCCATCCAGTACAGGTTGCACTCCTTTCTCTTGATTCCCCTTTTGACTGACCAGAAGCAGCTCTGTCTTATCTGGGTTTAATTTCAGTTTGTTCTTCCTCATCCAGTTCAACTGATCTCAAGTCGAAATAGCTTCCTTGGAATCCGGAGATGATGAGAGGTAGAATTGAGTGTCATCGGCATACTGGTGACACTTCACGCCAAAACTCTGAATAATTCCCCACAGTGGTTTCATATAAAGGTTAAATAACATAAAAGACAAAGCAGAATCCTGAGGGACCTCGCAAGTCAGTGGCCATTGTGTTGAACATGAGTCCCCTAACACCACTTTCTGCATTCTCTCCTGCAGGAAGAACTGAAACCACTGTAAGACAGTGCCCCCAAGTCCCATTTCAGAGAGATGAGTCAGGAGGATGCTGTGGTTGATAGTGTCAAAAGCAGCTGAAAGGTCCAGTGAAACCAAAAGGGGTACAGATCCCCTATCCATTCCCCTGCATAGGTCATCTACCAAGGCGACCAGTTCCATCTCAGTCCCATAACCATGATTTATAGCGACTTTTACATGTATTTGTTCCTTGATACCATTGTCAACAGGTGATGAACATGAATATATCAATGATTTTCCTTCCTGGTTTTGGTCACTTTGGGTTGCTTTGTGTAGACTGAACTTCTTTAAACAAATCAAAGTAAGCTCAGGAACTGAAATCCCGTCCTCATAGCAATGCTGCATAAAACTTATGACATCATAATGCTTGGCATATTTTTTTTCTTTTGGAAATTAAAAAATTAAAATTTGCTCCCCAAAAGACTCCCACATCATCCCCTCCATCATGGGAAAGCCACTGGGGCTGCAGGGCTCAGAGTTTTTAATTTCTGTAAAATGCTTTAATAGTGACTGATTTTTCAGAAATCAAAGACTCCTATTCCGTGGCCTTCATTGCCCCCACTGATTTCTCACAGCAAAACGGTCCCCATGGGAACCTCAAGCTGTTTGGGGCAGAATTGCCAGTGCGGATGATATTATTGGCCTTAACGCAGTCTAGTTGCACAAACAAGATTTCAACCACTGTTTTAAGGCAGTTTGGTGGGCAGAAGAGTAACACATATATTTTATTATAACTCATCAGATATGTGGAAGAAATCCTTCTATTTCCAATAATCCTCAAAAATTCTTCCCAACCCTTCCCCACAGATCCCAATTACCATGTGTATTTTTACCTTTAAAGAGGGATCTGGCTTTCTTTTTCCTTGACAGCCTAGCCAGGAGCCTCTTCTGTTTGGAAAAAAAGACAGGCTATTTTTATTCCTTTTATAGTATCCAAGCAAGTGTCCAGAAAGGAGAAGTGAAAAGGTGACATCAAACTAAATCAAATTAGTCATGTGTCTTCCTGAGGCCAACTGAAATTCCTTGTAGGCAGTGGGTGAGGGAGGTTGTGGAGATATTACTTCAAGACAAGCTTGAGTCAGGAAAGTTCTTCTACACTGTAGAAGTAAATCTTGTTAAAAAAAAAGCTGTGATGAGATTTGTTTGTTTATAGTATTCCTATTTATTTTATGGTGCTTTTCTTACACGCAGAACAGCTGAGACAAGGCTTTGAAGCATTCTGCTATCTAGTTATTGATGCTGAGCATTAATGATGTAACATTATCATGGGTTGTTCAACCACAGAACATGAGCATTCCTAAAATAACTTTTCAGTAAAAGCTTCAGTATTTACAAGGTGAGGGGAAGGTAGGGGTGCACAAACAACAGTCCTGGGAAGTATGTAGAAAGCATGCATTGCTGATTTCTCTCCATGACAAAAGATGGGAATGGGTGACGGTGCACCATCTAGTTATTGATTGTTCAGCCTCAATTTGAAAATGATGCACTGTTGGAGATACCAATACTTTGCAGCATTTTACTGCAACTGATTCACTGTGATGCTAATCCCTTAAAGTGATGATTCTCAGTCAGTGGGGCTTGTTTTGGATCAGAAGAGCATATAAAAAAAATTGGAAGGGATATGTATCATTTAAAAAAAACATTCAATTTTACGAATTTTATTTTTGAAAACAGGAAAATAAAATTGCAACTATTGTTTTATTATTACTAAGTTTACTAAATTTTCCTATTAAGTATATCAGGGCACCAATTGCTCTTCTGGTTCATGGAGTGATGCTGGGAGTTCATTTATTTCTGGAAGATGCTACTACACACTCAACTTGCTCAGTGACAAATGAAACACAACAAAGGGCCTTTTCACACGACCCCTAAGATCCGCTGGCCACTTAAATTCGGACCAGAGATCTTGGGGATTCGTTGCTCTTCCTGCGTCCCCACCCCTCCACACTTCCTTGCTCCTGTCTGAATGAGGGGAGGGAGAAAAAGAGAGAGGGAAAAATGCAGGCTCACCTCCGAAGCCGCCTGGAGCCCCGTCGTCGTCCTGATTCCTTCTCTTAAAGGGGCAGGAGGCAAAAAACAAACAAACAGAAGCGAGGAGAGCCCGGCACTCACCAGATTACATCCGGATCTGGGGATTTTCACCCTCGGAGAGCAGGTAGATGAAAAGTGCGCTGGGACGCGCTTAGGTGGGCGTGGTTGCACTTAATTTCCTGCAAAACTCCGGAGCTGGTGGGGAAACAATTGTAAGCTCCGGAGCTGGCAGCCATTTGCGGCGGAGTTTAGGGGTCGTGTACAAATACCCAAAGTGAACTATATTGCTTATATACTTCCTCATAGTGGTCAAAGCTCTCTCTATTTAATAATGCAGGTTACACATTGCTGTCCTGCTCCCCAGTGAGTTGGACATTCAATTTACCAATGTTGGAAGGATAGAGGATTGAGTCAACCTCAAGATGGCTCCCTGGGATCAAACTCAGAATGCAGTACTGCAGTTTAATCTCTGTGCCATGAGACTCCTTGCCTTTTTTCTCCACTGCAAATTAATTCAGGGATATATATGTTAACTACAGGGAGGTCTGCACCCACCAAGCTCTGCTTCTCTGAGTGCAAAATAGACCCCCAGCTTCTTTAGATACATACCTAAGTGTGGGACTCCCACTGTTGCAGTAACATCCTCAATTTATTGACCTTCTCTGTGTTTCTAGCTGCCTAGAGAAACACTGAGCATGGCCAGAAAGATCCCCCTTCATTGTTTTTGATACCCCTGTTTTAGATTTCAAATCAAATTGGGAGGCACTGCCCAGAGTAGCCCACTGGTGAGATGGGCAGTAAGTAAACAAACAAACAAACAAACAGGTCTGAAGGAGCAGGCATTTTTAAATGTACTGTATATCAAAACAGAGAATACGTTTTAAATTTATTTATTTATTTTTATTTATTTATTTATATAACTTGTATGCCGCCCACTACCCAAAGGTCTCTGGGCGGCTCACAATCAAAATGGATAATTAAAACATCAAAATACAATAAAATTAGAACAATAAAAACATGTAAATGCAATAAATACAATACATTAAAAACACATCACTAAAAATTGCCACAATCATTAGTTAAAAAACTTCTGGAACAGGAAGGTTTTTACCTGGTGCCAAAATGTTGTCAACGTTGGCGCCAGGCGAGTCTCATTTGGGAGGGCATTCCATAGTCTGGGGGCAGTTGCTGAAAAAGCCCTATTCCTGAAAGCCATCCCTTTCACCGCCTTAAGGGATGGCTCTTTCAGGAGGGCTCCCTGACTAGATCTTAATTGCCGGGTAGGTTCATATGGAAGGAGGCGGTCCTTCAGGTATCTAGGTTCTAAGCTGTTTAGGGCTTTATATGTCAAAACAAGCACTTTGAATTGGGCTCGGGCAGCAACTGGTAACCAGTGAAGGTTATACAGAATCGGCGTGATGTGTTCCTTGCTGGCCCTACCACTCACCAGCCGTGCAGCACGTAAAGCGCATTGTAGTAATCAATACGGTATGTTACCAGTGCATGTGTAACTGTCATAAGGCTCCGTTCATCTAGGTAGGGGCGTAGCTGATATATTTTCCGCAGCTGGAGAAAGGCACCCCTGGCCACCAAGTCCACCTGGGCTTCCAGAGTTAGACCGGGGTCAAGGAGCACCCCCAAGATATGGACCCCATCCCTTAGTGGGAGTGCAACCCCATCCAGGACAGGGAAGTGGCCCTCTAGCCTGTCCAGCGAAGCACCCACTAACAGCACTTCCGTCTTGTCTGGATTGAGTTTCAATTTATTAACCCTCATCCAGTCCATTATCTGGTCCAGACACGAGTTCAGAACAGAAACCGCCTCACCTGGATTGGTGGAGAATGAGAAGTAGAGCTGAGTATTGTCAGCATATTGCTGACTCCTCAGCCCAAGCCTCCTGATGACCTCTCCCAGCGGTTCCATGTATATGTTAAACAGCATGGGGGATAGTATTGAGCCCTGTGGACTGAAATAATAACTTAATTAAAAATTCTAATGTGTCTGTTGAACATTTATTGTTAAAATGCACAGTCTTACCAGTTTCACCTACACTTCCAGAATGCACATGCTAGAAGAGGTGAAACTTTTCTCTGGCAGTCTCATGATACTCACATTGCAACGTTTACCCCTTTTGAAAATACCATACAGATCACAATGCCAATGATTATTGTAACACATTGTTTTTCTGTCCCCCTTCACTGTTTTGTTAGGTCCCAGAAGCCATAAGAAAGTGCCAGCGAGCTGGAATCACGGTCCGCATGGTCACTGGGGACAACATCAATACAGCTCGTGCCATTGCCATCAAGTGTGGGATCATTCACCCTGGGGAAGACTTCATCTGCATTGAAGGGAAAGAATTTAACCGAAGGATCCGGAATGAGAAGGGAGAAGTATGTCATGCATAAAATGGAAGCCATATTTCTTCTGTAAAATACAGCAAACCCCCACCTATCACAGGGTTAGGGACCCGACCCGACCTGCAATAATTGAAAATCTGCAATATGTGGATGCTGGGTCAGGTCGGGCTCTCTGGGGGTTCTTCTACTTACCCCAGGCCTGTCGTTGCCCCAAACGGGCCGGCAAGGGGCTTTCCAGTCCCCCAGAGGCCCCAAAAGTGCTTTCTAGTGATCTGGAGGTCACTTCAGGTTTACCAGAAGTCACTTCCGGTTTGCGGGTAAACGCTTTTGGGGCCTCTGAAAGGCCTGTGAAGGCCTTTCCTCCTTACCCCAGAGGGCATTTTTTTCATATACCGCGGACCCGCAATATACCGGGACCACAGTATATGAACCACAAAAGGGCAGGGGACAACTGTACTTGCAAAATAGGAGATAAAGAGACTGCCATTATTCTATGATTCTGTGTGTAATCTTATTCTGTATATGACAGCATTACTGTTTTCTGAAGAGGAGGGGTAACAGAAATTCAGAGAAACATCATGCTCATGATGTTAAGTGTCATAGACCAGAAGAAAGTAGTTTTAAACTTTATGTATATTCTAGATGCTTTTTTAGTTTGGTAAATATACAATACCAAGTCTTGTGCTTACACAATACTTCTGCCTGTTGCACAGTCTACTTTTCTAAGAATTTCATGTTGTTGATATTCTTTTACATTTATCACCATCAGTGTGCTTCAGATGGTGTATACATGTAAGACAGAATAATAATAGCAGCTTAAAATGACAAATAAATAATGGGGAAAAATCCAGTTGTGTAAATTTACATCATTGGAAGCTGTACCTATAGGAATATATAGAAATTGAGCTGGGAGCCATTTGCAGTTTTAAAAAAAAATCATTGATGGACCACTGCCACTGAAGGTCAAGACCACTGGCAATTGGCTCTCAAAGGCCTCGTCCTACGGTGAGGATCCCAAAAGTTTCCGTGGAACAAAATATAGTACAGTACAAGGAAGCCTCAGGAATGAAATGTGGGGATGGGAAGCTTTCAGTTAGTTTCATTTATATTTACTCTTGTCAAATGATGACAGCATCAGCATCATTCAGTGTAAATTTATGCCAATAGGATTCGGGCTAGTATAATAATTATGAACTATTAAGGCAGTTCTGACTTATTGTGAACTTTTCCAGGGTTTTCTAGGTTTAGAGCAGGCATATCCAAACTTCGACCCTCCAGATGCTTTGGACCACCACTCCCACTGTCCTTTGTCATTGTCAAGCTAAGCTTAGAATTCTGGGAGTGGTGGTCCAAAACATCAGAAGGGCTGAAGTTTGGACATACCTGGTTTAGAGTAAACTAAAGGGATTTAACACGGCCAAAACCCATAAAAACACCAAAATCAGCATTACCTGAAAATGCTGTAGTTAGGTCATCACAATAAATATTTATACAGTACTTGCATAGAAAGCATAGCCTATAGCAGGTTCCTTTCCAGTAACTTTAAGATGGTACCAGATCATGGACTAGGAGAGTGAACTGAGATCAAATTGTGGTCCCCTGGGGTTAGAGAAATAGTGGGTCAGAGAGAGTCGAGAAGTGCAATTATGCAATTGATTACAAGGCAGTACATGTTATGAATGGGATACGTGTATGTGTGAACTGAATGCTCATCCATGAGGCCAACCCAAAGAGAACCAATTCACTGGGGAGCCTATATTTCCAGTTGGGAAGTGTCAAGAACAAAGCCAATTCAGAAAACCTCTGGAAAGAAAGTAAGCTGAACAAGACCTGCCCCTGCTCTTGCCTATTTCCCCCCTTTCCACCTTGTCATGTGTACATTACTGCAGCTTTAGTTATTGATAGGTGCAAGTGGGGATCCTTAGGTAGACTCACTTCCAGCACAAACTACACAACACTAAGTCCCATTGAGTAAAATAGAGCTTGCTTCTACTTTAATATATACAGTATATAAGACTACAGTCTTAGAGTGCATTAGTCTCTTTTTTTTCTGGAACCGATATTATAAATATCCCAGGGGTTGTGTACGTTGCATTCAATTGTCCACATTTAGTGAGTTTACTTAATGTTTATATTATTTCAGAAGCTGGTTCAGAAAAGACAGATGATGCTATCCATCATGATGACTAGTTAGAACAGAAGCATATTTTCAAAGACATTTAAAGAAACATGAGATCAGGGAAGTAATATAACAGAGCTACTCAAGCGAAAATGACAAAGCACTGCCTTTTCATTTGACTGAGCAAAATATTTCTCACTTAGGCTACACATTACATGAGAATGCGAGTGAAACACAGCAGTGATGAAAGGAGCTGAACATCCCTGGGAGCCCCTCACCTTCTTAAATCCCAATGGGAAGTATGAGACATTATAGAGTGGTGGGTGGATGTCTTAACTTTAAAGCCATTTCCCCTCTCCACAAAGGCCATGAAACCACAGAAAGGTTTCAGAAAAGATGACCGATTCTTATTGTTTTCCAGATTGAGCAGGAGCGTATTGACAAGATCTGGCCCAAGCTTCGCGTCCTTGCTCGTTCCTCTCCCACCGATAAGCACACTTTGGTGAAAGGTAAGCCCTTCTTAAATGGTTTTGTGACGGCTGTTTTTCAGCATCATTTGGCAAAAGGCAAACAGGCACGACCATTTTGAAGAAGCTTTAGGCTTCGCCTCACATTTTGATCTCCCGCTGAAAGGAAAGAAAGCTAGGCTGCTCACTGCCCTGCTTGCCTTACTACCTTCTCCCTTCCCTTTGTTATCCTCGCCACAGCTAACCTGTCTTATTGCTCATGTTGCTGTGTAATGTGCACCGTATATTGATGGCGCTCGATAAATTAATGATAATCATCGTTTCTGCATTACCAGTAACAAGTATAGTGTGGGGTCATCTCATTTGTTAATGCCACCAGGGCGCAAGCTGTCTGCTGAAAAATGATCCATACTCGCCTACACAGATATACGTTCTTAAAAGCCTCTCATTATCTTATTCTGAGGTTTAAAAGTCCTATTTAAAATGTTGGCATTTTCAGCCTCACTGGCATCTCATAACCAACATCGAAAGCCCGTTCTTTGCAGTTAAACAATCTTTGCATCTTCTAATACACTAGAACCTGACCAAGGCCAGTTATATGGGCCATAGATTATTGTGGAATAAAAGAACCCTGAATGTCTTACATAACTTCGGTCTGAGTTGCCGTGAGGATACAGAGCAGTCAAGTGGGAGGGAAGGAGCTGATTAGACAATGCTCTGGAAGTGGTTTTGTTTTCCCCTTGGGAACCATGTTTAGCTTTTGTATTTTCTAAAAGCCTTTCAAGTTGCACAAAATTATTTAAGACGTTAACCAGCGTGGACTGGATGTACGTTTCCCTGGTGTTTATAGAATGAATTGATGCATGAGACCTGCCACAGGGCAAGTACAAAAAAAAAAAAGCACAAAGCAAACACATACACAGAGAATGACATAATAGCTATTGATACATAATTGCCAGAGGGAGGGAACTTTGCAAATCTAACACACCATATTCCTTGGCAGCATAAGGACTTTGAAAGACTTTCACCATTCATTAGCAGAGTGGGGGGAGGGGTAGTGGTGATTTTATCTGGTTAGCAGGTAAGAAAAGTAGTTTACCACTCTGAGTTCCTTAAATATTGTACATGACCCCTGGGCCAAGAGAACTGTGTGTGTAAGTGTTATGTTTATTGCTGGATTTAGATTATTTATCTGCTTGAACATCTTTTGAAAGCCCTAATAATTTGAATAAGATTTAAATTCTATGAGTTCTAGATTTGTAAATTTGAGCTTCTTTGTGTCTGAATAATACCATTATCTGAATTTCTCTGATGTGGCGTTAGATCCTTCATTAAATTACAGCCTAAGATTGTGGACTGGCACGTTGGATTTAAACCCCTTTCCGCCAATGTTTGTCTCAGCTTTCCATCTGAGCACAGTGATGCTCTGATGTCTGTTAGTCATGATGAACCAGCGCCAGAATAACAGTATGTTACATATTGTGGTGCTGTGCTAGGATTTGGCATCAATAGTCCTAGTCTTTTTGGAAGAAAACTCTAACGAGCCATTCAGTGAGCTTCTGTGAAGGCAAATAATAGTGTTAGAAGGTTTTAAATGTAAATTATTGCAGAATATAAAAATGCATGTTTTTTTTAATTGCACTTGACAATCTAGTTCTGCATTTCTTACTTCACAGATGCCTCCATCATTTCATTTAAAATTTCATGCCCTCTGGTGGCCATTTTCAGCAGTCCAATTAAGATGTATTATCTATAGCAGTGGTTCCCAACCTGGGGGTCGGGACCCTTTGGGGGTCGAATGACCATTTCACAGGGGTCACCATGAGCCAGTGAAGAAAATGGCACAAACAGCTTGGGTCTGGAGGATGAAGGGGAGGAAGGGGGTGAAAGAGTGAGTTACAGCTTGAGAGGTTGGAAGGGATGTCATTTAGTGGCACCGGAGGCTGCGATTGGCTGAGGGTGCCTGTAGAAGGAAGTTCTCTTTGGCACCTGCGGCAGTGGCCTGCCAAAGGGGGCTTGTGGCCTCTTCCAAGCAGGGCAAGGGATCACCACAACATGAGGAACTGTATTAAAGGGTTGCAGCATTAAGAAAGTTGAGAACCACTGATCTATAGTAAAAATGCAAATAAATTTTGTATGCAAGAGAACAGAGCTCTAAGCAGATGCATTCTGAGTACTGAAAGCTGCAAACCAAAATATCAGCTTCCAGTCTTATTTCTAAAGCAAGTTGTATTTAGCAAGTTTTTGATGGTTTAAAGGGTTGTACCAACCATAACGTCAAGCATTATAAAGATGTTGCCCCCCTGTGAAGACTCTTCTGTCTATATGAATGAACAAGTAAGTACCTCCAGCTATGTAATAGCCTTCCACCCCACACCACAAACCAACAAGGCTTACATGGAGTCACACTGTTTCTGAAAATGTGTTGCCATATTTTGTAGGTATCATTGACAGCACCCAAGTGGGGCAGAGGCAGGTTGTAGCAGTGACTGGCGATGGAACGAATGATGGACCAGCCCTTAAGAAAGCTGATGTTGGATTTGCAATGGTACATTTCACAACACACAACATATTTGAACAATGTTGCGAGTGGGGGTGGGGGTGGGGATGAAAACAGTTATCTCAGTATTGGGGTGAAATGCTTCCACATTTTTTTTCTGATGATAAAAGTGTTTTGGTACTGTTTTACCCTAACGACATTACTACCACATCTTCCTTCTGGGAATAGGACAGCAAAGTTTGGAAATTCCTCCAGCTTCCCTCTATCTATCTATCTATCTATCTATCTATCTATCTATCTATCTATCTATCTATCTATCTATCTATCTATCTATCTATCTATCTATCTATCTATCTATCTACTACAATTATTTATTTATTTATTTATTTATTTATTATTATTATTATTATTATTATTATTATTATTATTATTATTATTATTATTATTATTATTATTATTATTATTATTATTATT
>JAHTLZ010000015.1:41045779-41076352 GCA_023846285.1 Phrynocephalus versicolor | reverse complement strand
GCTTGCTTTACAGCTGCTGTTTTGTGATAGCTGCTTGCTTTGCAGCTGCTGGTTTATGATAGCTGCTTGCTTTTCGGCTGCTGAATTATTTATTTAATTTTTTCCTTTGCCAACTGTGGATATCTGAATCAGTGGTTAAGGAATCAGTGGATACAGCGGTCCTACTGTACATTTTATGGACTCCAAAATAGGCATTGCAGGCATGTGTAACATAAAAATAACAGAAAAATGTACTCAAAATTGGTATTACAACAGCCATGTATCAGCACCAAAATCGCTGGGAAGCAAATTTGTTTGTTTGTTTGTTTGTTTGTTTATACAACTTTTATGCCGCCCACTATCCAAAGGTCTCTGGATGGCTTACAATCAAAGAATTAAAACAGTTAAAACATCAAATATCAATAAATAATTAAAACAATAATAAAAACCTTACACTAAAATTATTACACTAAAATTGCCATCAGAGAACCCACAGTCTATATTGTATCAATTAAAAAACTTTAGACTCTTCCCTACAAACCCCCAATATTTGGAAAAGTTTTGGGGTCAAGAGGCTGAGTTATTAAGCTCCAAAGGGGGTGTTCCTAGGGAAAAAAATCTTTCTAATTTGATTTGGAATTTCGGAAGCCAAGCTGTGGGTGAGCACTTAGCGCTGCTGTGGCTCTGCTTCTGATTCCAATATGAAAGTTTTTTTCCTAGTGGCACCCCCTTTGGAGCTTCATAATTCAGCCCTCTGAACCCAAAACCTCTCCAAATTTCAGGGGCTTACAGGGAAGACCTTGAGGAAGCTCCCCTGCCATTTTGGTCCTTTAGGATGCAGGGGAGCAAAATGTTTCATTTCTTTTTGTTTCATTTTGTCACGATACTACTTTGAAAATTCATTACAAATGAAATGGAACAAAACTACTAAAGAAACGAAACGAAACACTTTTTCGGTTTCATGCCCATCTCTAATTGTGACATTGAGACTTGGCAAAATCTTTGCCTAAAATACCTTATTAGGTACCAAGTTCTGTTCATCTAGTACAGTGTTGGCGAACCTATGGCACAAGTGCCAAAGGTGGCACTCGGAGCCCTTTCTGTGGGCCCCCGACATCGCCCCTTCACAGCCACCTGTATTCAGGTTAAATTGCCATACTGGCACTTTACGAAAAATTACTGGGTTTTGAATCACTGTTTGGGCACTCAGTCTCTAAAAGTTTTGCCATTACTGATCTAGTAAAATGTGAGTGCTTCATCAGACCAGAAATGTTCCATTCTTAAGGAACTGCCTCCTTTATTTATATTTGTTGATTATATTTACTGTACTTTTAGAGGGGAAAAGAAAATTATATATGATAGCATGCAAAGTAGTATATACTTGGGGGTTAGGATGCATTAAATATTGAACTGTGATATAAACAGGCCCTGTCACCATCATCCCAGCAGTAGGGTTGGGACACTGCAGATATTTACGTAGCACATGCTGTTCACCCCGGAGCAACAGGAAAATTCAGTCTCTCTGAAGAAAATCATGAATAAGTCATTAGGTATACTGTAAAGAATAAGTTTACCTAGTCATCATGATATGGCCAGATGAAACCTGAAGCTGTCTCCCTTGGATGCCATGAAGGTGAAACTCCTCCCAAATTACTCCTCTAAATTTTTCAAGATGTTCAAAGGTTATAACTATGTATTTCTTCACGGGCCTTGGCTCTTCCAGGAAGTAAAAATGCAGGCTGTTGTTGTAGGCACTGATGATTATATTTACTCATCAGCAAAGATGAGTAAATATAATCCAAACAAGAGAAAAACTGCCCTTGCTCTAACCACCTCTTCTCTTCTTAAAGCTCTACTCAAAAGACTAGCAAGCAACCAAGAAAAGGTATAAAGTGGGAATCTGTGTCCGTGTCAGTTGTGCCTTCTATGTGTGGTTTTCTAAGGCTTGTAAGGCATCAGGGATGGTGTTTCCAGATGTTCTGAAACACAAATACCATAACTTTTCATTATGGGAAGTGTTACTAACCTTATAGGCCCCTTGCAAATACCTAAATGTAATGCACCTCCAAACTGGGAGATGCTGGTGGTACCTTGGAACTTTATTTATAAGCAGTACACTTGGGCAGAGCTTGGCCTAGCTAAGCCTCAAAGCCTTCTTATTATTTATTTATTTATTTATTTATTTATTTATTTATTTATTTATTTATTTATTTGTTTGTTTGTTTGTTTGTTTGTTTGTTTGTTTACAAGAGTTTTTTAGCCACCCCACTACCAAGAGGTCTCTGGGGGGCTTACAACAGGTATTAAAAACTATAAGACAATAAAATTATTAAAACTACAAAATACAATACAGTTTAAAGAACCTACAGTACAAATTATAAATTATAAAACCCTGCTGCTCATGTGTCCAACCAAATAATCTAATTAAAATGCTGGCCAAACAGGAAGGTCTTTGCCGGGCGCCGAAAAGCCAAAAGAGTCGGCGCCAGGCGGATTTCCATAGGGAGGGCATTCCAGAGTTGGGGGGCAACTGCCAAGAAGACCCTGCTTTGACATGCCACCCCCTTATCTCTTTAATGGATGGCACCTTTAGCAGGGCCTCCTGGCCTGATCTTAAAGTACGGACAGGCTCATATGGAAGAAGGCGGTCCTTTAGGTAGCCAGGTCCTAAGATGTTTAGGGCTTTATATGTAAGCATTAGCACTTTGAATTTGGCCCGGGCAGCAACTGGCAACCAGTGTAATTTTTTTTAACCTGGTGTAATATGAGTCTGTGCGGCAACACCACTCACTAACCACAGGGCCCGGTTCTGTACCAGTTGCAGTCACCAGACCATCTTCAAAGGCAGCCCCACATAAAGCGCATTACAATAGTCCAATCTGGTTGCTACCAGTGCATGTGTGACTGTTGCCAGGCTTTGCTCATCCAGTTAAGGGCGAAGTTGATATATCCTCCGCAGCTGTAAGAAGGCACCCCTGGTCACCGAGTCCACCTGGGCTTCCAGGGTAAGACCTGGGTCCAGAAGTACCCCCAAGCTGTGGACCCTGTCCCTTAGGGAGAGTGCAACCCCATCCAGGACAGGGGAATGGCCCTCTGACCTGTCAGGCAGAGCACCCACCAACAACACTTCCAACTTGTCTGGATTGAGCTTCAGTTTATTGACCCTCATCCAGTCCATTGTCGAGTCCAAGCACGGGTTCAGAACAGAGACTGCCACACCTGGATTGGTGGAAAATGAGAGGTAGAGCTGAAACCCAAACCTCCTAACAACCTCTCCCAGCAGTTTCATGTATATATTGAATAACATGGGAGACAATATAGAGCCTCGGGGAACCCCATGACGTAAACTCCATGAGCCAGAGCACCTGGACCCGGTCAGCCAGGTAGGAGTGGAACCACTGTAAAACAGTGCCTCCAACTCCCATCCCAGCCAATCTGTCCAGAAGGACACCATGGTCGATGGTGTCGAAAGCCACTGAGAGGTCCAGGAGGATGAACAGGGACACACTCCCCCTGTCTCTCTCCCAGCAAAGGTCGTCATACAGGGCTCCCAGGTACATCACATTCGGGCATTTACAAGGTATCTATAGGGTCGGTAGAATTCCCAGAATGAAGAGCTGTGGCATTTGTGGTTCCCAAAAGCCCATCCCTATAAGGTGTCATCACAGAGGAAAATCACCCAAATCATTCTTAGATGAATTGGATGGTATACTAGAGAACTTTGTCAGTGTCTATTTTATGTCTTTCATTGATTTCTTGAAAATTGGTAACATATGTGAACAGAAAACCATGAAGCAAAGTGTAAGCATCCTTTTGTCTGATGGTGGTGGTGGTGGGAAAGCACTGTGACGTCACCCTAAGTAGGCACCCCTCCTTCATAGGCCACTAGCAGTGTCTGAGAAGGACATAGCATTATTCCGATACAGAAATACTTTGGTTTATGAGCAGAATTCATTCTGGAAACATGGTGGTAAACCAAAACACTCGTATATCAAAGCAGATTTCCCCATAAGAAATAATGGAAACTCAGATGATTTATTTGTTCTGGGGTCCCATCAATTACATACTGTATACACAAAATGCCAAAACTCACAAAAGAAGTTGACTAGAAGACCACATCCATGCCATGGTTTAGGTCCTGGGCTGCAGAATTTGCTCTGCTTGGGACTAACAACCAGATTTTACTTTGTGTTTTTAATGTGACAATAATAAAGCGATGTTTGTAGCCCTATACACCCTTCACTAGCTGCCACGTGACTAGAAATGGTTTGAAAAATAAGAAAGGATATTGAAAACAAATTAAATAAATATATAAATATAAAGGAAAATAAAACCCTAACCTGCACACTTCTTTGAAAATGTTCCTGGTTGGTGCAAGGGAAACCTGCCTTCCTCTCTCCTCCCTTTGCTTTTGAGGCTTGACTGGGATGGAATGTTCCAGACAATTCCCCACAGTCCAGCAGGGAGAGAGAGAGAGAGAGCTACCATTGGCTCACTTGTGATTATGTGACCTGCTACTATTGCAAGACATTCTGCTAATGCTAGTATTGTAAGACATTGATCGTTGATCAAGACAAAATTGATGAGAAATGGTGTTTCATCTTGCAAAACACTTGTAGACCAAGGTACTCGTAAATCAAGGTATTACTGTATTCTGACTCAACTGATATCTAAAATGAACAACCAACATAGTTACAATAGTATGGAGTCAGACTGACTGGCTGCTGAATTATGATAAAGCTATTATAAGCCACAGAACTATATGCATTATAAATATTTTAGTGTACTGATCTCTATAGCTATGTATCTATTTCCTCCTGTTGGAATTGTTGTCAGGTAAATTTCCTTATATCTCATTTTTTTGTTAGTGATTTTATAAAATTGCTATTCATCATCTGTGGCTGAAATCCTGTTGTGCAGCTGTGAGTACTTAACATAAAAATTGCAGAAGCTGCATTGATAATGACACTAAGGCAGAATTTTTTTTCTAGAAATGGTTTCATGTGCATAAATCACAACTAGTTGCTTTGTGGATCTTGGGATCAAATTGTACTTGCCTTGGTGTAACACCCAGCTCACTTAGGTAGAAATAAATGGACTATATATAAAATCAACATAACAATAACCTCAATATGAATATAGCTGTGATGCATTTCCTGGTGGGTTTTAGAATCATAGAATCATAGAATCATAGAGTTGGAAGAGACCTCAAGGGCCATCTAGTCCAACCCCCTGCCATGCAGGAACCCCCATCACAATATTTCTGACAGATGGCCATCCAGCCTCTGCTTAAAAACCTCCAAAGAAGGAGACTCAACCACCCTCCGTGGCAGCATATTCCACTGCCGAATAGCTCTAACTGTCATGAAGTTCTTCCTAATGTTCAAATGGAATATCTTTTCCTGTAGTTTTGTTTTGTTTAATTTGCATGCACTTTTTAAGAGGAAGCTTACGGAATCTTTCCACACAGAAAATGTGAGGCCTCGTTTGAAACAAGAAACCATCATGTATATCTTTATCAGCATGTCACAAAATGAGGAGCTTGTAAACCAAACAGTGTATTTTAGTGATTCAGTGTGTCAAGTATTTCCTTCAAAGCCACGAAAAAAAGTTCAATGAATAACTATCAAGTGAAAATAGTTTCCCTGCTGTTTTAGTAGAAGGATATGAAAACCTCTGACAAAGTATTAGCTGTTAAAATACTTTTATTCCACCTTTATCCTCAAAAGGGCCCAAGGTAGCTTACATCATTAAAAAAACAACATTTAAAAGCTAAAAACAGTAAGTACACAGAGGTTTAAAAAGAATTTAAGCCAGTATCCTGTTAAAATGGTAACTAAAATTGGTACTAAAACACCTTTAAAAGGAACAGAGCACAAGAATCCTCTCACACCACCTGTCACCAAGCCCTTTAAAACAATGCTGCTGCTCTTGTGCAATTTGGCCAACTGACTCGCGTCTTTAATAGGAGGTTAAACTCATATATATTTTCCGGTGCATTTGCTTGCTTCCAAGGAACTAATGAGAAGAGAAAAGAACTGCAGTGGATATTTCATTCGACCAAGTGCCAAAACTAATGTGTGTTTAATGCTTAGGTAGGCTGGGGTTTAGAATGAGCTCTTACACTTGAGTGAACAGTGCAGCGCAGTAGATGATAGATAATTATGAGAGGCACCTTAGCAACACGGAGTGATTGGCACTGTGAAAGAACATGAGCATACCGCTGCCAAAAGTGACGGCTGCCAATTCCACCAGTAGAGTTTATAGGATGTAGCAAAGTGAGGAACTTGTTTTTTTCATTGTATGCCAGAGCATATATTTGAGGAAGCCCTGTTTCGGTGACTGCAGATAAAAATTCCTTCATCTCACTCCTCTCCTGGTGCACATATGTGATGTCTTTGAAGGACTGGGTACTTGTTAATTTGCTCACCGAAGAAGGAAAGGAATTTGGCCCCTGCCTGTCAATGAATGATTTGCACAGCCCACAGTCGGCACCTCTTCATAGATCTTAGCTTTCATTCTTAAGTATTGACCACCCAGCATATAAATTAGGAGAAACCATTTTACTTTAAATAGCTTAGTTTCTGCCCTATATTCCTGTTAAGGCAGATTGCCCCCATCTCTACACAGCTGCTAAAACGGCATGTGTGGATGTCCAGAGTCTTTTTTATTAGTACAAGTAACTTGCACGTCACTTTGGGTGATCAAAGCAAATTGGCACAGGGATGTTCAGCTTTCCTGAATAAGAAGAAAAGTGAGAGAGCTCACATCAAATGCCACGCTCAATGCAGTTGACACTTCACAGGTAGAGCAGACTTAGGCTGCGACCGATGGTACTTTAGTGGGAGCAGTTCCAGAGCTGGAGTTGTTTTTGTATCATCTCAACAACAAGCTATACTTTGTTAACAGGAGACTTGTATTTGATCATGGGCCCTGTGAAGATGGTGAGTATTAATTATTACAGGGAAATGGAAGGCTGCCACCCTATTCATATGTAATTGAATTTGGCATGGTTTAAACAGAATGTGATTGTAAGCTGTTTTACTACACATTCCACCACCATTCTGATTACACCATTAAATAAACTTAAATTCCCCTGCTTCAGTTAATTAAAACAAAATTCCATTTTATGCCTCACAATAGTGCATGACACCAGTTTCCTCATAAGTCATTATAGCTCCTAGTGAGGAATGATACTGAGAAAGGACCATTATCCAAGCCACAATTTAATAAAACATATTTAATTGTGATTCACATTCTCTTTTGAGATACTAATTAGCTTGTTTTTCAGCAGTCTGTTTTGAAGCTTGCTAATCGCAACTGTATTCTTACCAGATTCAGTGAGCAAATAGCTCCTTCTAGTGGTTCATTCTGCAGTATTGAAAATGACACTACAGTACCTTTATTTTCGAACAAAGGTTAGAAAATAAACCTTCTAATAAAGGTTCTGACAAAGGTTAGAAAATAAAGATGATGCCTTGACTGCAGATGCGAATCTCACAGCCCTTTGCTTGTCATATTCCTACTCTTGACATTCTATTCACTTCCAAAATTGAAATTAGTTTCCTTGTGCCCCTCAATCGTTTGCCATCCCTGCAATTCTATCCTTATTCTAAGATTTCCTGTTATGACACTTTTTATGGTTTGGGGTGTGGGTCATGAGCCGATGTTGTATGCATCCATTACCAGTCTGAAACACTAGGTTATCCTTGACTCTCTTGCAATAGCTCAGTCAGCTGTAAGGAAGTTTAGTTTTGGGTGCCGGGTTCCAAGATACCTACTTACTATTGAAGTTTGACTTTTTATCATTTTCTCAATCTGACTTATTTCACAAGAGCTATATAAGAGAAATTAGACTTGTAAGGCACTCCTACAAGAGAAGGCTACATACAACGAAGAGCAAATTCGTGAAGCGTTCCATATTAAAAAAAAAGAGTGGACTATTACAGAGATACATTTTTTCTTTCTTTCTGTGATTCTCTCTATTCAGGACTCTCCTTTAAAAGCTGTACAGATGCTGTGGGTCAATTTGATTATGGACACCTTTGCCTCGCTTGCCTTGGCAACGGAACCACCTACAGAGTCCCTCCTGCTAAGGAAACCGTATGGCAGAAACAAGCCTCTTATCTCACGCACGATGATGAAGAACATTCTGGGCCATGCGGTATACCAGCTCACTCTCATTTTTACCCTGCTTTTTGTTGGTAAGTTCCATTAATCCTTTTCCCTGCTCAGTACTTACAGCCTAGATGGGCAGCTTCTGAAAGTCCCGAATGGAGCTGAGATGCTGGCAGTGGCAGCAGGGTGGGGAGGGGATGGGCAATACAAAGAATGGGAGGATACATATCTCTTGCCTCCAGCTGCCTGTACCGACTCTCTTAAAAGGCTCCAAGCCCAGTCCTGGAATAGAATTAATTATTTGATTTTTATGCCACCTTTTTAGTGGTACATACTCTGAGATGATGACGCATACAATTCAGATCCCCACATCCCTCATAAAATGTTCAATCAATATGGCACTTCACTTAGCTATCTCTTTTAAAAAAAACCAGTTCCTCTTGTCATCTTTTTTTACCCTCCCTCATTGGAGGAAATTTCAGCTGCAAAGATAGAGAGGAACAGCTGAAACAGGTGGTTGATTTCCAAAGGCATTCCAACAAGCATCGAGGTCCTAATCTGTCTTTATAGGTCACAGCCAGCACCTTGAATTGAGCACGGAAACTAAGAAACCAAGGAAGAAGATCAAATACTGGGGATATCAACTTTTCTACCCTCATAAAACAATCTGTCTGCTACATTTCAGACGTGCTGAAGCTTAAGAACATAAGAAGAGAAGAACATAAGAAGAGCCATGCTAGATCAGGCCAAAGGCCCATCTAGTCCAGCTTCGAATATCTCACAGTTGCCCCACCAAATGCCTCTGGGAACGCATGAGACTAGATAGCTGTCTCCTGCTACCACTCCCCTGCATCTGGCCCTTGAAGTACCCTGGTTTTAAGCCTGGAGATTACACATCTCCTTCATGGTTTGTAGCCTGTGATGGACTTCTCCTCCAGGAATCTGTCCAGTCCCCTTTTGAAGGCATCCAGGCTAGATGCCATCACCACATCTTGTGGCAGGAAGTTCCACAGACTAACAACATGCTGGGTAAAAAAATATTTTCTTTTGTCTGTTCTCACTCTTCCAACCCACTGTTTGAATGGATGTCCCCTAGTTTTGATATTTTGTGAGAGGGAGAAGAGCATCCCTCTATCCACTTTACTCATGCCCTGCATTATTTTGTATGTCTCAATCATATCCCCCCTCAGGCGCCTTTTTTCCAGACTAAAGAGCCCCAAATGTTTTAGCCTTTCCTCATAAGGGAGGTCCCCCAGCCTAGTCATCATTTTAGTCACTCTCTTCTGCATCTTTTCCAGTTTCACTATGTCATTTTTGAGATGTGTTGACCAGAATTGTACACAATACTCCAGGTGCGGCCTTACTATCATTTTGTACAATGGCATCATAATGTTGGCTGTTTTAATTTCAATCCCCTTTTTGATAATCCCTAGCATGGAATTGGCCTTCTTCACCACTGCCACACATTGGGTAGACACCTTCATGGAGCTGTCCACCAACACGCCAAGATCTCTTTCCTGATCTGTCACGGATAGCTCAGAGCCCATGAGTTGATAGATAACGTTCTGATTTTTCGCCCCAATATCCATTACTTTACATTTTGCTCCATTGAAACGCATTTGCCTTTTCGTAGCCCGTTCCCCCAGCCCGTTCCCCTCGTAGTGTTTTAAAAGGCAGCCTAGAGCATAATAGTCACTATTACTAGGCATTTCTCATCCATGTATGCATTCACTGCCCTCAGTGACAGAAACTGCTGCGAGTACTGAATTGAGTTCTGCCAAGAGACAAGCATCAAGAACAGAGTCCTTGAGGTCCAGGGCGTGGTGACAGGGAACCATTGTTCAAAGCACCTTATATAATAAAAGCCACTTTAACCTGCAACCTGGAACCAATGGAATTATTGGCAGGAGACCTCCAGATCACTAGCTCCGCTGGGCAGCAGTGCACATACCATCCCAAACTGACTTGTAATGCTGGCTGGACTGTGGTTATGTTTCCTTAGATATTCATGTCATTTTCTTTGAGGTGGTGATGGTGGAAACTCCTGAGCATGGGCTAAACAGTAGCACCTGCCTTTACCATATTGATGCTATCTTGAGCAGAAAATGTGCTAAAAACAGTGGGAGATATTTAACAGAGGATGTGTTTATTAAAAAAAAAACCTTCAAAAGCCTATAGGCTGATTATGGCTTTGTCCAAGTTCATAGGCGTATAAGCTTGGGGACTCATGGTATCATAAGGGCCCCTGCAGGTGATCTAAATTACCTCCCTGCTTTATGCAAAATCTGAGAAACATTCCACAGAATCACCTTTAGCTCTTGATCAGACAAGAAGTGTTTGAAGCCATCCTGCTGTGTCTGGTGTGCCACCTGCTAGCTGGACATCACAGGCACCCAACCTCATAGACACAGGAAGGGAGTAACACCATGGCAAACAGCTGCTCATATATTGTGATCCTTTAGGAATTGGTGTGATCGCTGCTAAGCGCATAGCCATAAACATTTCTTCTTGTAGTATATTCCGTGAAGTGTGTATTGTATGGAGAATTTTTCCTTCGTGTTTTGCCTAAATCTTCGACAAATTTATTCTACATCCCCAGGTTTTAAGATCCAACTATGAGGGTCATTTTTGTGAATTTAAATAACAAATAATTTTATCTCTTCCTTTCTATTTCTTTTTTATAGAAAGGGGAAAGGACACAGATCCTCTCATTTTTAAAATATTTAAATTAACAAATAAATCTGTAGGCCTTGGAATATTAATGACAAGTAGACTGGTTATATAACAGGTAGAGCCTGTCATACATTTTCAGGCATCACTTGCTCCATAATGATCCTTAATGCTTACAAAATCCTTTGACTATCCTTTTGAACAGACCTATTTCATCCATCCCATTGAGCTCAGAATGTTTCTTGCAGGTCTGTAGTTCAACATATTGGGGAGGGGGTAAATTTGCCATTTGTAATTTATTGTGATTGCTGCTGCTGCTCCTGTGATGATGGTAATGGTGGTGGTGTCGATCATCATCACCATTATAAGTAATCTTGCTGATTATGTTTCTAGATGTTCCATGAACTGAAACATGATTTGTACTGTTTGTTCTTAAACATTATTCGTCCTCTATTTCTTCCTTGTAATCAGGTGAAAAGATGTTCAAGATTGACAGTGGCAGGAATGCACCGCTCCACTCTCCACCTTCTGAGCACTATACCATCATCTTCAATACATTTGTCATGATGCAGCTGTTCAATGAAATCAACGCACGCAAAATCCATGGTGAAAGGAATGTTTTTGATGGCATCTTTCGAAACCCTATATTTTGCACGATTGTACTGGGCACCTTTGCTGTGCAGGTAATCATTATAAAGTGTCGATACAGCAAAATATTCCTTGCACATTCAACTGTAATGTTTCTCCCCACTAGAGATGGGCACGACTTAGCGGTATTTTTCTTTTCGTTTTCGTTTTTCGTTTTCGTTATGGAAACGAAACGAAAACGAAAATCGGCACCAACCTGGACCGAAAACGGAAACGAAACGACTAATTTCGAGCCAATTTTCGTTTTTCGTTACTGGAAAAGCACTCAATTGAGCTAAATGGGGAGAAACGAAAAAATTTTTGTTTTCGTTTTTGTTTTTTCGTTTTCGTTACGTAACGAAACGAAAACGAAAAATTTTGAAATTAGCCCACGAAAACGGAAACGAAACGACTCAGACCCTAGCCGAAAACGAAAACGAAACTTTTTTTCTGAGTCGTGCCCATCTCTACTCCCCACTCATCTTCCCCGATCCTTTGTTTAAGCAAAGGTGTTGTGAATTGTTAGCTATAAATAAATATAGCATTTATCCACCATTAAGGCGGGTGTTTGGATTTTTCTTCTGCTGCTGTTTGTTTCTTGATTATCTCAACTTGATCCTTATTTTTCCCCTTTCCTATATATGTTGCCTTCTCTTCTGGGGCTTCTCTTGGTGTGGCTCTTCCTTCCATGTCTTTGTCTTATGGAAACTGCTTCACTTTATTGTCCTAAAACCCAAGAGCCACACTTAAATGAATGATGATGAGAAGAAGCAAACATTTTCGAGTATAGTATTCCTTTGAAATTCTTATCATTGTTCTAACAGCTGTGAGACATGTCTAGTTATTTTTCCCGTAGTGGAGTACAAAAGTATATTAATAAGTAACCATGGTGTATGATAAATCTTGTGATGAAAGACTATTCAGTAAGGAAAAGGCTTTTCCTCAATCTTTTCTAGAGATCTCAGACTTCCCATTTAACAACTAATCTTGGATGCTCTGCTCTTTTGCGATAACAAAACCAATATTTCTGCTACAACCTATCTACCTTAGATTAAATGAGGGACTAATTCAGTAGAGTGGCTTCTGCCTTAACACCAATATGTGAAGAATATAGTTTAAAAGTGTGCTGCTTATATACCACCCCATAGCACTTTCTGTGAAGTTTACAAGTTACCGTAATTATGCAGGCTACACATTGCCACCCACCCAGTGAGCTTGATACTCATTTTACCAACCTCAGAAGGATGGACGGCTGAGTAAACCCTGAGCTGACTCTCTGGGTTTGAAGCCCAGGTAGTGAACCCGCTTTGGGCTGCAGTACAGCAGTTTAACTACTGTGCCACGAGGCTCCTTTTGAAGCCTTGCTTCTTGAAGCTGAACTATTTAGATAGGATCTGAGGATGAAAAATGATACCAGGGTAGACTTTGTTTAATGTTAGCATGTTTTTATTTATTTATTAAAATCAAACAAACACTTAATACCATTACCAAGAATATTAAGTAAATTAATTCATGTAGAATTGTTCATTGTAAAATTATCTTGATATTGATGCTATTGTACTGAGATTTCAGTAGTGCTGTTGCTACAGTTCACTCTTTTCATGTGCATTTGCATGATTTGCTCCTCTCTCTTTTTGAGACTTTGTTATTGAGAAATCAGGAAGCTTCAGTTTCCTATTCTGTATAACCTAGATGGTTGTGGGTGAAAAAGTTGATGCTGATGGTGGGGTTAGGAAAAAGCATGGGATCAAGAAGACAAATTTAGAATCCTTCCAATTGATACCTGGCCTCTATGAGTAGACGTGAAGTTCCACCTACATCCTGAAGCCGCCCATCCCACCTTTCAGTGCATATATTGCTGCAGGGCTGGGCAGCCTTTTCTCTCTCAAAAAGTACCATATTTGGTCAAAGGTAATGGGAGCATATTTGAGACATACTGAAAATAACTCAGAACACAAATTAGGCATTTTGTTCTCTTTTGGAGATCCTTTCCCTCTTTCCCTTTGTGTCATTCATCTCCCTCTCCTTCTCATATTGAAGAGGGAACAGGTTTGTTCTCCATGGCTTCAGAGACTAGGACTCGGGGCAATGGTTTCAAACTACAGGAAAGGAGATTCCATTTGAACATTCGGAAGAACTTCATGACAGTTAGAGCTATTCGGCAGTGGAATATGCTGCCACGGAGGGTGGTAGAGTCTCCTTCTTTGACGGTCTTTAAGCAGAGGCTGGATGGGCCATCTGTCGGAAATATTGTGAAGGGGTTCCTGCTTGGCAGGGGGTTGGACTCGATGGCCCATGAGGTCTCTTCCAACTCTATAATTCTATGATTCTATGATTCCTCCTTCCTTCCCCCCCCATCCTTCTCACCCAGTATTGACAAAGAGACAGATTATTCTTGCAAAATTCTTTAGAAATTAAGCATCTCTCCAGCTCCTTGATTCTGAAAGTATCTTGTCTATCATCACCCCATTGTCTTGTATCATTTATCTGGATTGACCTAGGCCACGGTCTCACTAAAGTTTTCTGCACATCTTAATTTGATGCATAGTTTTTCTTTTGGGTGGTCACGTGGTGTTTGATGCGCAGTTAGTGTCCTGTCGACAGAATAGTAGTTTACTGCTCTCTGCCCGTCTCTACTTGCTTACTGCGCATCTTTTCCCTTTTTCCTGGGTTGTTTTTCTAAGTCTCCGTTGTCGGACCCACAAGAAGTGGCAGGAAAAGAGGTACAAAGCTAATTACTGCATATTTTCTGCAGTCGCACCTCATTAGAGTAGCAAAGAACTATGCATCTTTAAGGGAAGTTTTTTAAACCACCCCCTAGTGGTGGTTTAAAAAACTTCAGTGAAAGTGCACTTCCAGGGGCGTGGTTGGTCGGGCTAACAAATTACTTCCCTTCGCGGTTAGGATGGGATCTTTTACTGCGCAGTTCGCTGCAGCAAAAATGCGCAGAAAACACTGGGTAGACCGCGGCCCTAGTTAGTACTTTTTCTTCTCTCATTTCTCACAAGTAGGATTCATAAATGTAAAGTCAATGGCCCCTTTTACATTCCTTTCCCACATCCTCTTACCAGGCTGTTCCCTGTGTCAGGAATAACCATTATGTTCTCCAATCACTTCAACATGTTCCTCTAAATCTGTTTCTTTGGGAGAATATATTTCTCAAATCTCAACTTGTTGGCACCCGCTCACTCAGTCTGTTTTTAGTCCACCCTTCTCTTCTATTCTCTTACATCAATGTTTTACCCATCTGGCATAGACTTCAGAATCTAACTCTCTGAGATGCAGCCATATTGATTTGACATTGGAGTAGCAACTACTATAACTTAGGTAGAACATAATTATTTATTATATTCATTATTTTAGTGTTAAGACAAGATACTAAGTGCAGCATATTCAAAAGCAACCGATAAAATCAGTTAATAGCTGGGTACAGTATGGCATCGATTCTGATAAAGCCCTTGCACAGCATATGTAAACAGAAATTCAGAGTAAATATGAAACAATCCATATGTACATGTCAGCCACAATCAGCTAAAATTTAGCCATAAGTCCACTTAAAAGCAGGGTGTTTTTTTTTAATTAAGCTGCCTGGATAGCTCACTTATCTGATTTTATTTCTTTCAATGGCACTTAATCTCAGTGATTATAGCTAGTTTGAAATTTAGTATACATAGATAATTTAATCTCATCATGACTCATTCCATCATCTTTTGTGCGTTACCTTCCTGCGAGGAGCATAATATAGGATAAAGGAGGATAGCATAGAAACTCATAAGCGCATGTTTTGCTTTCATCTCGTTTCCTGTTTGATTAGAATGATTGTCTTGAAGCTTTTCTACCATTTTCTGTTTGCAGATAGTAATTGTACAGTTTGGTGGAAAACCCTTTAGCTGTTCCCCATTGGAACTTGACCAGTGGATGTGGTGTGTATTTATTGGATTGGGTGAACTTGTCTGGGGTCAGGTAAGCACCATTTATTTTATAGAAATTATAAATGTAAGAATAGATTTCACAATTACTTCTGTTCATGTATTGTGCAAATCCTGGACAAATTGTCCCTGTAGACCCTGCCAACAGCAAATAACAATAAGTAAGCCTTGCTTAAGCAGAAATTTGACTTGGTGAATAACCAAAACTATGTATTTTCATTTCTATTCATATCACTAACTTTAGGCTATGTCAGGAATGCCCAAACTTCGGCCCTCCAGATGTTTTGGACAGCAACTCCCATAGTCCTTTGCCATTGGCAGTCTAAGCTTAGGATTCTGGGAGTTGTGGTCCAAAACATCAGGAGGGCCAAAGTTTGGACATGCCTGGGCTATGTCAATTTTAGAGTTGACATAGGATCATAGTACTCAATGTACATGTAATTTGCATGCATAAATATGTACAGTAATACCTCGTAAGATGTATTTAATTCATTCTATGAAGTCATTCATCTTATGCAGTGGTGTCCAAACTTTGGCCCGCCAGGTGTTTTGGACCACAACTCCCACAGTCCTTTGTCATTGGCAATACAGACTTGGAATTCTGGGAGTTGTGGTTCAAAACATCTGGAGGGCCAAGGTTTGGACACCCCTGATCTTATGAATCATTTGTCTTAATGAAGCGCAGTTTCCTATAGGAATGCATTGAAAAACAATCTGTTCCAGAGGGAACAGATTAATAGGTGTTCAATGCATTCTATGGGAAGGCTGTCCCAACCCCCCTCAATCAAGGGACAGCGGAAAGCTGCTCTCCGCAGCTCTGAAAAACAGCTAACTTTGACAGGTTTGACCTGTCAGAATCGGCTAGGGGAGATGCGGATAGCAGCCTTTGGCTGCCAGTGATTAAGGGGGCAGCCACCGCCTATTTGCCTGGGTCTCTGCAGGTGACGAGGAGGAGGAGGAGGAGAAGTCAGTTTCTATCCCGCCTTTCCTTCTCCGTAGCATCCAATCCATGCATGCTATGGGGAAGGGAAGGCAGGATAGATACCTCCTCCTCTTCCCTGGGACCGAGGTAAGCAGTTGCAGCAGGCGGTCAGGCAATTTTCAAAGGGCTTGAGCCAATGCCAGCATGGCTTCAGCCCTTTGAAGATCGCCTGCCCACCACAGTGAGCAGATCGCCACTGCTACTTCCCTTTTGAGCCTCTCACGGTGGGCGGATGTCATTGGGGTCCTGCTCAACCCACCTTTTGGGGTTGCCCACCATGGGTGGCTCAAAAGGGAAGCACACTTCCCATTTTCAAATGTCCCACCATGCTTCGCTCTGGCCCCCAGAGCACTCCTGTCAGGACATTTGAAAAAGGCTGTAGTGAAACAACTACAGTGTCTTTCAAATGTCCCAACACGAGCACTGTGGGGGCCAGAGCATTCGTGGTGGGACATTTGAAAATGGATCTTCATGCACTCCTGGCGGGCGAGAATCAATAGTACCTCGTAAGAAAAATGTAAACAGGAAGGGGGCAAAGATCATCTTACAATTTTTTTCTATCCCTGGAAATTACATTCATCTTACAAGTTTTTTGACTTAAGGGGCATTCATCTTACGAGGCATTACTGTGTTTGAAAAAGTAGCCTCTGTAGACTAATATATCTGTCATGCATTGTGAAATTCCTTCCATTAAAGGCTGGTAGTACTTTCTACGAAAGTACATAAAATTCATTTTCTAATTAGAATATGGTAATAAAGAGACAGACCTCAAAGCAAATGGACCCAAGTTCAAAAGCGGAGGCTTATGACTTTCAGTGAAATTTATTTTTCTAAAAGTTTTCTTTAAAAGTGAGGTTCTAAGGCACTTATGCTTTTTTAAAAATTTCACCACACTTTGGTTTCTTTTTATCCTTTCCTCTATTCTTTGAAATTGACAACTCCTGACCTCAAATATTATCTTTCTACTAATAACACCTGTATTTTCTGTAAGAAATCATTTTAGTCCAATTGATTATAGTTTGGTGTGGTCACATTTTGTGGATTTGAGGGAGCAATTTACTACTTTGGGGCCACATGGATTGAAAAAAAAATCACAAACCTGTAAGTATATGAAACTCTGTCTTTGGTTTAGACAGAGGTCTAAATTGTGCATGTGTTGCATTTTATAGCTTGAAGGGCAGCAACACATTTAAAGGGCAGATCATCATTCCTATGGGCTGTCATAAGGGGGAGATTCGGCTTTACCAGAAAAATGAGTACTGGGGCTTTTAAAAAACTGCCTTGGAGGTTGTTTTGCCCATCTTTGCTGCTGTTGAAGAAAAGACCTAGCTAGGGTAACATTGACTAGATAAAGTATTTCAGAGAAACCTAAGTGTAGCCTAATTTTGAGTGGAAAGCTTAATTAGAACCTGAGTAGACCAAAGTCCTGTTTAGCATCCTTTCCCCCTACTGATCGTTGAAAACGTCTCTGATAAATAGGGGATTGGGGCTTGCTTAGACACATTTTCTTTTCTTTGCCCTTGTCATCGATAAACCTGCCGATGCCTTTGCATAATATAAACAGGATTGTCACGCTCTGTCTACAGATAGTCTTCATTATGATAGTTCTAAAAAAAATCTTTTCAGGTCATTGCAACCATCCCAACAAGTAGGTTAAAATTTCTAAAGGAAGCAGGAGGGCTCACATTAAAAGAGGAGGCACCTGAAGAGGAGATGAATGAAGACGTAGAAGAGATTGACCACGCAGAGAGAGAACTTCGGCGGGGACAAATCCTCTGGTTCAGAGGACTTAACAGAATCCAAACCCAGGTTAGTTGTCCTGAATGAATGGGGTTATATTGGCTAGCTTTCTCCAGAAATTGGTTTTGCATTTAGACAAAATAATGATACCATGTCTAGCTGTAGGCATCAGTCTCAGTCTTCTGGGAGGCTCTGATATAAGTTGGTTCTGCTCGGGTTTCCTTGTCAGGGAATGCTCTGCATAACCAAACATCTGAAGTGACGAGGGACATTCATGCTTCTGCAGATCTTTCCACATGAATCAGAGCTTCCATCAAAATCCCTGGGCTTGGGTAGAACAAACAAAAGGTGGAAAGAAAGGAACACATGTTTGCTTAATGTTCAAGTGAGAAAAATGTACATTGATGAAATGGTAAAAGTTTTTAGAGAATGTACAGTTTGCATAGAGTCAATACAAATGTATAGAAACTATTAACATGAACTTAGAGCTATGATTTTACCAGAAAGGGATACATCTTATGTTTTCCTATGATATATCCTAAAAATTGGAAATTGTGTTCTGTTGGTGTTTACCATATAGGTGGTTCTAAAATCTATTTTGCATGAGCATTTGCTTCCAAATAATGCATCAATGAGGTGTTTTTAAAAATAGGCAGCATTTTTACAACTATAAAATATTGATTGTGGGTGGGGGAGGAGATTCTGCAATCAACCTTAAATGGGTTTAACCACTTTCTTTATCCTGTCAGTAAAAGGCTAAGAAACATATATCAAGTACACTCGCATTGTTGCATTTATTTATATCTCTGATGTTTTGTTGTGATTAGTAATACATGAGGAAATATTATTTATCTTTTATATTTGTGAATGTGCAGATTAAAACTGTGGAGAGGAATTAATTAATATTTACAACATAATCTATTTATAAACACGATTGACAAATGTATTGGGTAGTGCCTTGGCACTGTTGGAGTGGTATATAAATTAGTTAGTTAGTTAGTTAGTTAGTTAGTTAGATAGATAGATAGATAGATAGATAGATAGATAGATAGATAGATAGATAGATAGATAGATAGATAGAACATTACTTCTCCATCCCACCACCATATGAATAGGAAAATTTGTTTGCAGTAAAGTGTGATCTTAGCAGTAAAAATAGTTTCTGGTGAGGCTATTTTGGTGAAAATTTTGAAATGATAATGCATAATGAATGAAAAATAATGAAAATACTTCTTTATAGGTTCAAAATACTCTTGGGGTTGAAAAATCCATTCCGGAAATCTCATTTTTGCAGTTAGTTTTAAGAGACAAGTTGACTGCAATAAATGGAATGCAGGCTAGTTTTCTAAAGCAAGCAATGATATACAGTACAGTATATGTTTTAGAAAGATAATTGACACTGAGCCTTTTGATTTTTAACACTTTTTTTAAAAAAAAGTGTTAATCTACAAAGAAAGTATAAAATAAAAGATAAGAGGAAGTATTGGGTTGTACTGGATGAGAAGTTAGAACATATAACTAGTTGACTTTGCACAGTTCCTTGGTAAGTAATTAAATGAAGATCTGATGATTTCTAATAGCATAGTGATTTAGGAACACTTTCTAACAGAGAACATTCTTTAACTGTGTGTCCAAGATGAGGGCTATTATCAGCCCCGAGTTATTATCTAAATGTGAATTATTTTCTTCCTGGTGGCTGTAGGAGGAGTGTTGTCTGTTGACATTTCTGTCAGGATGTCTTTCTGGTTGTGGTGAGTGTAAACAACAAAGAGCAGATTCTGCTCTCAGCTCCCTTGTAGACTGAGAAACACCCTTTAGTTCTTCTGTAGATCTTTATCTTCATGATCCATGGAAAATTCTTCTTACTGTTAACTACCTAAACCAAAATAAATGATAATTATCTTTTCTTGCTAACTGCCATACTTCAGTTTCCTTTCAACTTAGATGTAGACATACTCTGTTAGGTGTTGTTGGTATGTCCTCTGTGATGTAGCATTCCCACCCCCTTTGTGTCTATCCATTTTGTGTTGAGTTGACATCATCAAGAAGTCCCATCAGAAAGGATACTAAGAGCAGTTTCATTGTATCCATTGTTTGGGAAGATCAAATTAGTATAAGAATGGCTGCTAGACAGCTACCCTGCATGTAGTACCCTTGGTTGCAGTCTTCCTGATCAACAGGATATCCAAGTTAATTCACAGGCTATTAGGAAGTCTAGAATTGTTCTAATTGAGGATTAGAAGAAAGCTTTCAGTGCCCTGTATAGTTCTGGAGATGTGGTAACGAAGGCAGAGTGCTTCATATTTCTTTAGAAAAACACTTTACACATTCATTTTTAAAGAAAGAGTTCAAACAACCGGTTAGTTCTTCTCTCCCCAGTTTCACTATTGTGGGAGAAGATTTTTACCTTCAACGTTTTTATTAATGGCTTTGATAAAAGAGTGCAGAAAATGCTTAACACATTGGCAGGTGGCACAAAATTGGGTGGAAGGGCCAACTCCTTGGAAGACGGAAACAACATTCAAAACGATCTTGATAGGCCTGAGCACTGGGCTGAAAACAAAAGAGCAAACTTTAACAGAAATAAGTGCCAAGGTCTACACCTAGAGGAGAAAAACCAAATGCACATTTACTAGATGGTGGATATCTTATTCAGTAATACTACAAGTGAGAAGTTCTTGGATGAGTTTTAGATCACAAGCTGAATATCAGCCAATAGTATGATATGCCTGCAAAAAAAGGCAAATCTTATTTTAAGCATAATGAGATTTAAGAAGGGTGTAACCGAGACAAATTCATAGGGGGCAACAAGAATGATCAGTGGACTGGGAACCAAACCCTATGAGGAAAGTGTGAAAGAGCTGGGCATGTTTAGCCTTGAGAAAAGAAGATTGAGGGGACATATGATAACACTTTTCAAAAATTTAAAGGGGGTCACATAGAGGAGGGGCAGGATCTCCTCCTGATTATCCCAGAGTGCAGAACATGTAGCAGAGGTTCACGCTACAGGAAGTCAGATGTAGGCTGACTATCTGGGAAAATGTCTTAAAACGTTAGAGCAGCACAACAGTGGAACTAATTACCCTTGAGAGTGAGCTTCCCAACACTGAAGTTCTTCAAGAGAAAGCAGTAGAGACGGGCACGAAACAAAAACGAAATGCTGTTTCATCATTTCATTATGTAACAAATTGCTTTTGTGATGTAACAAAATGGTAGGATGCATTTCGTCAAGAAATGAAATGAAATGCCATTTCCCCCTCCAGAAATGAAACGATTTGTCCTAAAGGAATCAATGGCAGGGGAGCTCAAGCTCTTCCCTGTAAACCTCGAAAATTTGGAAAGGTTTGGGGGTCAGGGGGCTCAGTTATTAAGCTCCAAAGGGGGGGTGCCTCTAGGGGAAAAAATTTAATTGAATCCAGAAGCTGCAATAGCCCCCCAATGGGTGAGCAATTAGCGCTGCTACGGCTTGGATTCCGAATCCAAATTCAATCAATTAGAAATATATTTTCTTGGGGCATCCCCTTTGGAGCTTAATAACTCACCCCCCTGATCCCAAAACCTTTCCAAATTTGGGGGGCTTACAGGAAAGAGTCCAAGGCAGCTCCCCAGCGATCGTGGTGTCTATAGGACCCAGGGGAGCATAGCGTTTCATTTCATATTGTTCCATTTTGTTATGAAACTACTTTAAAAATTTGTTAGCAATTATACAAAATGAAACTACTTAAGAAACCTAACACTCTTTTCCATTTCGTGCCCATCTTTATTGAGCAGGGGAGTGGGCTCAATGGCCTTATAGGCACCTTCCAACTCAATTATTATTTAATTCTTTGATTCTAAGGTGGGAATGGTGAAGGTACATTCTGCAGAATAATGGTGTTCTGTGGAGATTCAAGCAGAATTTGGTGTCTCGTCTACCCTATTCCTGCTTTCCTTGAAACAAAATATGGTGTTTCCTTCTCTGAGGACATAATAACTTATTGCACTGTTGCTTGGCAAGTAATTAAGTAAAGCTCTGCTAAAGTTGGGATTCATTGACTTTCCCCCGACACCCCCCCCCAAGAGAAGCAGTCACCTCCACTTCCTTTACAAGAAGGCTTGTGGAGACTGTGTGCCTCATTTTAAAGTAGAAATGCCTGTTTGTAAATGATTTTTGTTTGGTGTATGCTGTGCTTGGTGGGAAATTCAACGTAGCAGCAAGGACCTGGGCATGGCACAAAAACAGCCAGGGTGAGACATTTGGGTTTTGGCCCTGTGTTGTCCATCGTCAATTTGGATGGATAATACCAAAGCCCTTGGTGGATCTTCTCCGGGTGTTTATTTGATTGCTCCATGCTCTCTCTATATATTTGCCATCCGTTCATGGATATGACAATTTTAAATAGAATTGTGAATAGCAGAAAAGTGAGATAATGGAACAGATCAATTGTGACCGAAGGCCATGATTTCCTGATGTATGAACATGCCTGCATACCTGTTTGGTATGGGTAGTCCCTTTTTTTTCCTTCCAGCTTGTTTACTTACTTTTCTTCTCTCTCTTTTTCAAATAAAACAAAACATTTTTCCTTTAGTTTATAAAGAATAGCCACAGCTCACCATGGAATCTAGCAGCAGAACCTTTAACTGAGAACTTGAATTCAGAGCTGTAGTTTGTAGAATTCAATCCAGAATTTGAAACCACAATCTAATCTTGGGTTTTTCTTTCCAAATAAAGCAGACAGCAAAGCATGCTACTTATATACTTCCTTCCCCTTGAGTGCTTAAAGCACTCTCTGGGAGGTTTGAAATTAAATTATACAGACTACGCAAATTGCCTCTCCCCCCACAAGTTGGGCACTCAATTTACCAACTTTGATAGGATGAATGACTCTTGAGCCAGCCACTGGGATTGAACCTTGGTCGTGAGTATTTATTTATATTTATTTATTATTAGTCTTGTATCCCCCCCATCTTCCCAAAGAGAACTCTGGGCGGCTTACAGCAATAAAAGCAAATAATAAAACAACAACACAATGAAGGAGGAGGCAATAAGGCAAGATGGCGGCAGAACCCAGGGCAAAAACAAACAAACAAACAAAAACAGAGGAGGTCGCCAAAGCCTCTCTAAAGAGGTGGGTCTTCAAGGCCTTCTTAAAGGCGGGCAGGGACTCCAACAGGCGCAGCTCGCTGGGGAGATGATTCCAAAGCATGGGGCCCACCACAGAGAAGGCACAGTCTCGCATACGCGATTTCCGCGCCTCTCTGGGTGTGGCCAACCTCAGCGAGTGCGCCTGTGCCAGCCTAGTGGGTCTGGACCCAGTTGTCCTTTGGGAGATACGCTCCGCCAAGTACTCTGGTCCCAAGCCGTGGAGGGCTTTGAAAATCAAAACCAAGACCTTGAACCTGATCGGGAGGACAACAGGAAGCCAATGCAGGTGAGCCAGGACTGGGGTGATGTGCCTGTATCTACGGGCACCCACCACCAGCCTGGCCGCCACATTTTGCACCCGCTGCAACCTCTGGACCAGGGTCAAGGGCAACCCCATGTAGAGGGCATTGCAATAGTCGACCCTCGAGATCACCAGGGCCTGCACAACTGTCCTCAGGGAGGACTCATCAAGATACTGGCAGATCTGGGCGATCCTGCGGAGCTGGAAGAAAGCGGCCCTGGAGACAGTCATCACCTGGGCTTCCAGGGAGAGGGCTGAGTCCAGGACCATGCCCAGATTCCTGGCCCTGTCTATAGGCTGGAGGGAAACACCCCCCAGCATAGGGAGGGGGCCATTGTACCCAGACGAGAGCGCCCTGAAGAACAGAACCTCCATCTTCTCTGGATTCAGCTTGAGCCGGTTATCTCTGGTCCATTCCAGAACGGCCTCCAGACACAGATCGAGGGAGCGAACTGCCTCCACTTCAGATGACGAAAAGGAGAGATAGAGCTGCGTGTCATCAGTGTACTGATGACAGCGAACTCCAAATCTCCTGATGACCTCCCTCAGTGGCCTCATGTAAACATTGAACAGCATGGGTGAGATTGCCGACCCCTGGGGCACCCCACAAGGGAGAGTCCAAAGAGCCGACAAGGCATCACCCATCTGAACCCGCTGAGTCCGGCCGCCAAGGAAGGAACGGAGCCAGGCCAAAGCCTGACCACCAATTCCTGCCTCCGCAAGCCGGACCAGCAGGTTTGCACAGTAGAGCAGTTTTAACTACTGAGTCACAAGGTTCCTATACTATATATATATATATATATATATTGAATTTGGATCCCACTTTTCTTTCAAAGATTACATTGGAATAGCAAGATGGGACTCTTCATACTGAAGGAGTGGAATGGGGAGAGTAAGGCTCTTGCAGACTTTTTTTTGTATACAATAACCCCCCGCCAATCACGAGGGTTAGGAACCCACCCCACCCATGATCCACGAAAATCTGTGATATGCGGAAGCGGGTGGGGGGGCGGGGGGTTATCCTGCACCTTTCCCAAAAGCCTCGGAGGAGTGTGGGGGCTGGCGCAGAGCGATCTGATCGCCCCCCCACTGACTCCAAGGCCTTTCAGAGGCACGCGGGTGGGTGACAGAGAGGGACGCCGTCCATCCCCGCAGCCCTTCCGTGTGGCTCCGAGGCACTCTGGAGGTGCCCGGGAGGGTTGCGGATGCCAGGACCCTGCCTGTAAAACAGAACCTGTCTCTGAGGGGTTAAATGGTGAATAGCTGCTGGAGGAGCCTTGCAGCTCAAGTCAGCAGGCAGCTGGGTCTGATGACTCAGCTGAAAACATATCTTCTCCCTCTAGAAGGGCTATGAGCAGGATTCTGCAAAGACGTGCTACCAGAAGAGCTAGGGAAAGGGTCTTTGATGCCAGACGGGGAATCAGGCCGGGAAGCCCTGAGTACTAGCAGGAGCCTTTCCAGGAGTAAGGGTGTGTTCCCTGTTTTGGGATAAAGCTGGTAAGCTCACCTTGAGTTCTCTGTGGGAGCATCGCATCATTTGAACTTGCAACCACGTTCCTGTCTGTGACCTTGGCTCTGTTTCCTGATTTCGGACTGGCTTCATGGACAACGGCTTAATCTGTTCCCTTGGATTTGGCATCTGGTTTCCGTGAGATATTCTGGTTTTGACTTGGACTGTTAATTGCTGGGAGTTGGATTCTGTTATTTATCTGGCACTTGATTGTTGGCAAAGGACTTGAACTTGCCCGGCTTTCCACTAAAGATCTTGGCAAAGAACTGAACCCTGTTTGTGCGTGTGCTCTGTGTGCAGGGCTTGACAGCGGAGAGGGATGCCGTCTGTCCCCGCAGCCCTTCCGTGCAGCTCCGAGGTCCTCCAGAGGTGCCTGGGAGGGCTGCGGAGAGGGACACTGTCCATCCCTTCAGCCCTTCCACGAGGCTCCGAAGCACTCTGGAGGTGCCGCGAGGGTTGCGGAGAGGCACGCCGTCCGTCCCCGCAGCCCTTCCGCACGGCTCCGAGGCCCTCCAGAGGCAGCCGGGAGGGCTGGGGAGAGGGACGCCAGCCCTCCCTGCAGCCCTCCTGCACGGTGGCGCCCGGGGGGTGAGGGAGAGCGAGGCTATCGCCCCCCCACCGCCCCTGCCCCCCAGGCTTCTCGGAGGTGCGGGGGGAGTGCACAGAGTGACCAGTTGGCCCCCCGCCACCCCACGGGGCAGGTACCGCGATCCCGCAATGTAGCGGGACCGCAGTCCCTGACCGCGAAATGGCAGGGGGTGACTGTAGTGGGAAGCCGTAGTTTCATGTTACATCTGAACATGGTTCTACTCTACTTGTACCTCAACAAATGATAATTTGAATATAATTTCAGTGGTTACTTGTTTGCACCATTTCTGTCTTGCCTTCATGTACACTGTGCCAAGGACTGAATATGGAAGAGTTAGGCCTGTCTTTCCCATCAGCTCTCCTTCAAGGACGATAGGATCTGGAGAAGTACCAGAAAGCAGCCTGTTCTGTAATATCTTTTCAGGTGTTGTTGGTCTGTGTGCTTGGCATGTGTGGCCAATGTTTTAGCCACTTTCAGACCAAGCACCGTCATATTACAGCAGAAGACAGCATAATACTGATGTAATGATTGTGCTGATCTGTTGTGCCATTTTATTGCTGCATTATTCTACTCTGAGATTTGATATAGAACTAGATTATGTTTTTTAGGAGACATTTTTCAATGTGTCATTTCAATTATAGTTAAAATGAGAGGGGCTGAAATCCAATTTGAAAATCCATTTTTGAATTTTAACACACCCAGGTTTTTTTCTGACATGTCTTCAGTTCAATGCCAATCTTTGATTAAATTATTATATTTCCCTGTCGTGTCATTTGTAAGGTGACATAGAAATTAGATGACTGTAAAAGTTTATAGAAAAAGTGAAGTACGAAATGCTGCCAACCACAAGACTATTAAACAGGTGAAATCAATAGTAAAAAATTATATTCCATTTAAAACAAATTTACTCTTGTTACTTTTTCTTACAAAAGTAACATTATACTCCTAAGGTTGCAATTTGGAAACATCATGGGTAAAATTCAGTTTACTCATAGAAGAAATATCTAGCAAAGATAACACTGTCACAGTAACCCCCTGCCTGTTGCGGGGGTTAGGGACCCACCCGACCCGTGATCATTGAAATCCACGATATGCGGATACAGGTTTGGTGGGTGCGGGTGAGTGGTGGGTGATCTTTAAAAAGGGCTCTTGACTGTGGAGCCGAGTGCTCAGCTCCACAGCCCAAAGCTCTTTTGGCATCGTGCGCCGCTTGCCAGCACCCCGAGAGGGTGGGGAGAAGCGGCGTGTGATACCTCCAGAGGCAAGCCCCGGGCTCCAGCTGATTGGTGCTGGGGTGAGGGAGAAAAACCTTTTGTTTCCCCACCCCAGCACCAATCAGCTGGAGCCTGGGGCTTGGGGAAAGGGGAGAAGGTTTAAAAAGCCCCAAAACCTTCCCCCCTCCCTCAAGCCCTTTCCGGGTTCTGTGGTCCTGCGATATAGCGGAACCGCAGTATGTGAACCACAACAGGACAGGGGACCACTGTATTGGATTTCAGACAAATTCACAGACAGTATTGTTTTAGACACCGGCACTTTCATTTTAATTAACCATCTATGAAAAAACTATTGTGCCATAGCTGACATCCTTACTTGGTACAACTATGTATTTTTCTGATTGCATATTTCATTAATCTAGTAGCATATATAATACTTGATCTCACAGCATATACTGTATAAATAATGCTTTTGCAAATTATGATCTACTACTTTTTTCCCCTAAAAGTACTATTCATCTTTCATGTATTTTACAAATGTTTCTGGTTGGTTAATTTGGAGCAGATGCATCCTTTTTCACTTCACCAGGATAATATTTAATAGTAAATATAAATCTTTCTGGGTAGTTGACTCTTTCTGAAATGCTATATGACATTTTACAATAAGAAGATGAGTCAGCGACCAATTACTTTTGGCTGTTTGGTTTGGTTTGAAAACAAGCTAATTTTCCCATTAACATTTGGAAAACATGACTGCTGGTTTCTGAATTTAAACCCCATGTGCCCTGTGTTATGAGAATAAAGGCATGGTTCAAGTCGTCTCAGATCACCTGCTGCTAAATGATGGCTTCTCATAGCCAGGAGAAAATGTGGGTACCATATGAGGTTGAACAAAATTGAAAGGGGAGAAACTTGTTCAAGGAAAAGTCCTCCAGAATAGCCTGCTTGAGAAACTTAACTGTAGAATAAACCTTCAGCAGATTGGCCTCCCTTCTCATCCAATCTGTTTCCCCTGTGCAGCCTGGTTAAATGTGATGGGCCTCTATAGATCATGAATGATGAAATAAAGGAGTATTTAAGAGACCCCGGGAGCAAACATTGCAGGCATGAGTGGGGGGGGGAGGCTCCTTTTTCATCCAAGAATCCTCTGCAGTTGGATGGACTTTCTCTCCACCAACATCCCTAGCCCCTTAAATCTGCAGTATCTTATATATTTCCCTATTCAGTCTACTAGAAATAATATTATGTCTAGCAAATGCAATTGAAGCTGAGTAAAAGATTGAGAGTTTCCTCTTCTAAGAACTGGACATTAGGAATCCAGTCTAGGAGTTCTAAAGCTCTTAACCGGACTTTTTTTGGCATCTGTAAAAATTATTATTTGTTTTCCTGGTAACACACATTAGCCTTTATTTAAAATGCTTCACACGATTGTCTAGTAGTTGCATTATTTACAATAAACCTGTCTGGTGAGTCATTGTTGTTTTGCCTCATATTACAGCTGGATCAACTGAGACGGGAAGAGAATGGGCTTCCCTATAGCCCTCCTCAGGTTTTTTCAAAACATGGAGAGAGCACATGAGAGTAAATAAGTGCACTCCATCACATATTCCCCCATAAATACTTTGAGAATGCCTGAAAAAAGAGAGAGAGAGAGTGAGACACTATTCTACCTGGATGGATATTGATCAGTATTGGATAAATCAACTGTGTCAAGCAGGAGGAATTTGAAAAATAATTTTCATATTTTTGTTTTGCAATGCAACTTACGTGATGCAAATAATTTCTCATAGAATATTAAAATTTTCTCACTATTTTTCATTTCCGTTATGGTAAAAATTATACGTGGAATTCAGTTTTGAAAAGTTCATTTTTAGGAATGGGTTCATTAATTAAAAAGTGCTAACTATCACTCTGATTGATAATAGAAGTTTTGGAAAGGGTAGCCGTGTTAGTCCTTTCAAGAATCGCAGGCAAAAATAAAAGAAAAACAAAAGAAAAGAAAAGACACAAAACATGGCACCTTAAAGACTAACTTTCATATTTTAATGTAATGTTTTGTGGACACGTCCACTTCTTTCATATCTATATGTCTGAAGAAGTGGACGTGTCCACGAAACGTTACATTAAAATATGAAAGTTAGTCTTTAAGGTGCCACGTTTTGTGTCTTTTGTTTTGTTTTTATTGTCTGATTTATAATAGGTCTCATCAATTGACAAATGTAAGATTATTTTAGCATATAATCTTGTATGCGGCTCAAATCATGCTATATTACATCCAGAGGAGCATTTTTGAGTAATCATGCATAGAATTGTACAGTGAATCTTTTTTAAAAAACAATCATGTCAGTCAATTGGGTATGATGCACATGATAGGTGTAATAATAATATCTGTAGATACAGTTTAAAGCACGGGTTCCTAACCTTGGGTTTCCAGATATTCTTGGACTAAAAGTCATGGAAGCCTCACCATTAGGCTGGCTGGGATTTCTGGGATTGTAGTCCAAAAACATCTGAGGGTTTGTTTAAAGGAATGTATGAAATATCATAAAGCAGAGGTAACAGAGTCTACAAAAGTGTTTGCAGAAAACTCTTCAATTTCTAGCCCCTGGGTATCTGCTACCATAAGTGAACATAATGGCCGTAGTGCTGCATAATGTTCCTGGGTACAAAAAACAAAAATCCAGATATTTAAATTGCAATTGTTGTCATTTTGATCTTGCAATTCGAACAGAGATGTGTACAAGCAGTTGAATATTACTTGGAAATATATATAGATATATATAGATATATATTTCCTGCTGCTGTCCGTTGCGTGGGAACTGTGTCCATTCCTCCAGCAACTTGTCTCATTCTTTCCTCCATTGCAGATCGAAGTAGTCAATACTTTCAAGAGTGGCACTTCCTTTCAGGGGGCTCTCAGGAGACAGTCCTCCGTCACAAGCCAGAACCAGGATGTAACCAATATTTCTAGCCCTAGCCACGTTTCGTTATCCAATGCTCTTTCCTCTCCTACCAGCACACCTGCTGCGGCGGCTGGGCGTGAGTGTGTATTCTTAATGCATCTGATTACAGAGATGCCAACTTATCTGGCAGTCATCTGAGACTGAACCACTGTGTCCCCTTCCCCTACTACCTGTTCTCTTTCTGGAATAAACTGCATAGCTGAAAATGTACATTTGCACACCCCAGTGGCATTTGCCTGTGCTCCTCTTCGTAGGTCTTCTGTTTCAGCAGGCGGTAACTTGGGGTAACTGCCCTGCTGTAGAATAAATAATGATTTCTCCCTAAATGAAAATGGCCCTGTTTAACAGACCTCTTCTGAACAATTCATGTGTTCAAATATCTTCTTCCACCAAATACACCAATATTGCTCTTCTCTCTTCTTTCTAAAAATACCCAACTTGAGCAAGATGTAGTATAGTAGTAAAATATTAGAAAGCAGAATAACTAGGATGTTTTGACATCCTACGCTTAAGACCTTAAAAGGGTTTCCAAATGAAGGAAACTAACCCAATGAAGGAAATAATTCCAGCCTTTCAGCCTAAATGCAGGGAGTTATGTGCAGGTCACGTGTCTCAGTGGTCAGTGACTGGCGTGGGTCAGTCCTGTGCTGTCAGGGTTCTATTAGACCATGTGACCAGTGGTCAAACCATTGCAACATGAGCGGCTGGACAAAGCAGCCCCTTTGGCACAGAGCTGGTCAGAGCTCCCTTCTGTAGGCTATTTATTTATTTATTTATTTATTTATTTATTTATTTATTTATTTATTTATTTATTTATTTATTTATT